>CM033697.1:13357432-13957432 GCA_019514585.1 Dendrobium officinale
AATCTGATTGTGTTGATAAATCGGGTTGTTCTGTTGCCTCGGACCTCAAGTTTGTCATGCATGCTGGGGGTCACCTTTGCTTGGATTCGGGTGCTTTGAATCCGAATTTTGTTTTGGTACAACGCCCTGGCACTGTGTACCCAAGCACCTCGATGCTGTGTTTTCGAGCGCCTAGACACTGTGTTCCCGAGTGCCCCAACACTGAATGATAGATAGCAGAGCACCGTAGAAATATAGATACGACGTTGCAGTAGATCAAGATAGAGGTTCAAGTGCCATAATACTCGAAATTGGCGCCGCAGCACTGCGAGAAGGATTAGTTAATTTTCTTTCTTGTTTTTCTGAAGGGTTATATCCCTTGGGGTTATTTACCTTGTTTTATCTTGTATTTTGAGTGAGTTAGATATTGAGAATGGTGCATGTGAGATGATAAGCAAGGAGAGAGTGAGTGAGAAGAGATATCTAAAATAATTTCTACCAATTTTCATAATGAATTTGTTGGTGTGGTGTGACTCTGTGATTTTTTTCCCTATTTTGAATTTTTCAACGTTAAATCTTGTTGTACTTTATTTTTTTGCTGCTTTTACTTTCTAGCTTGTTTCGTCATTATGGTGTTTACTCCTCATCCCCAACAGTTGATGCGTCAACCATATTAGAAAAATATTGTGCTTTATATATAATTTTTAAAGAATATCAGTTTTTACGAGAAACACACAATTAAAAGAAGAAATTAAATGGCAACAGAAATGTGATGCAATTGATTCAAGTCAGCTTGTGAGCTAATTAAAGCTCGATGGATAAAATGACTCATGAATTGAACTCGACGAAGCTAATGAACCAAGCTCGAGATAGCTCCAACTAACTCTCACAAACTAGCTCATTTAAAAAATCTTAGTATAAAATACGCCTAACATAAATTAGAATTCAAATGTTTTAATTATAAAATTACGATAAATATTCAAAAAAAAAGTATCATACTTCTTATCTTATGATTTATTATTATCTCTTATCTAATTTTCATATATTTTATTGATTATTTAAACAAATTTTATTTTCTTTCCTTCAAATAAATGAGTTGGCTTGCGTGGCTAGAGTATTTTGCAAGCAATCACCTCTTTGTAACCCTACTGATTCTGATCACTCCCAGACCCCTCCAACAAAGATCTGCTCCATCATTCAAAGAAGGAAGGTGTTCAGAACCCAGCATCTCAACCTGAAGAAGAAGCCAACACATGGTCAGGTCTCCTTCAGATGAGTAAAAGGATCCCTAATGAATTACTAATTACTGAGATTTGTTTGAAATTTATATCATTAAAAGAAGGGAGTGCTTTTGGGTAAAAAGAGAGGAAAAGAGAAGCAGAGAAGCAGAAAGTGAGAAACAGCTGCAGTAACAAAGAGAGTACAGTGGCTCTTTAGAGTCTTTACCACCCACTTGCTATCCCTTTCACAACCAACAGACACATTCTTCTAATCTCTTTCTTATTACTTTATAGTTTTTTAAAATTGTTCAAAACCTCTTTGTTTATGAGTTTCAGTAAAGGTAGCAGAGACAGTGGCAGGAAAGGTAACAGAGTTCAGCAGGTTGCTTCTCAGTGCAAGAGAGAGAGAGAGAGAGGGAAGAGAAAACAGTAAAAGAGAGAGTGAGAGTGTGGTTTGTATTTCCTTGCTGTGTTAGCTGAGCAATGCAGGCCAGAGTTGCCTGTCGCTGCTGCTACTGCTGCTTCTGTCAGTAATAATAATAAGCGGTGCAGGGTCACCTGCCCCCAGGTGGCAGCATCTGCTGCGGAGGCTGACAACCCCATGAGCGCTTCTCAAATCGATTTTTTTTTTTTTTTTTTTTTTTTTTTTTAAGAGAAAGGTTATCTACTCTTGGTACGAAATAAAGTTTTAGGATTATGCCTAAGAGAACTCAAAAAATAATCTCAATCGAAATCGTGATCAAAAAAACATAGTTCGAAAATTGTCTCGATAGCTTCAAAAAATCGCTCTGCTAGGGTTTGCGCTGCCGGGGGGTTTCTCTTCGCCGCCTTGCTTGGGAGGGCTTCTCCCTCTCAAGATGGCTGCATCTCCGGAACATTTTCCTCCCCTCCGCTCTGCTTCTGTCCTTGGCCCGTCGCCAGGAGGTCTCTCTTACGCTGCCAATGTTTCTGCTCCTTCTTCCAAGCCACCGGTTTTCCCGGTTTCATTCCACTGCCCGGCTCAAAAGCTTTCATTCAAAGGTGATGATTTATCCGAAGGGAAATCACTTTGGACTTCGACCCTTATCGGCTACTCCTTAGGCCCTCGTCCTTACTACGAAAGGCTTCTCAAAGCCATGTTAAAGCTTTGGCCTCTCAAAGGTTCTTTGACTCTTCTTTCCCTTGCTGATGGATTTTTCTTACTTAAGTTCTCCACTTCGGAAGATCTGGAACTGGTGCTTTCGGGTGGCCCATGGTTTCTTCTGGGCAAACCGTTTATTTTGCAACGCTGGTCACCAAAATTCAAGCCTAAACGGGATGAGGCAGCCCCGATTCCCATCTGGATCAAAATAGTGGATTTCCCTCTGGTTCTCTGGACTCCTACAGGAATATCCAAGGTTGCAAGTTTTATAGGCGTTCCAATTTCTGTGGACAATCTCACGGCCAATCGCTCTAGATTGACGTATGCCAGGGTATGTGTTCTCATCTCTAAGGATTCTGCTCTTCCGGAAGAAATTCCTCTTGAAATCGAAGGTGAGGATTTAGTTTTAAAAGTTTTATATGATTGGAAGCCGGAAAAATGTGAAGGTTGCGGTTCTTTTATACATCCGTTCTCCCTCTGTCCTAATAACCCGAACCCACAGCCTGTTCTTCCCCCTAAGCCCCCGCGTAATCGGGGTCGCAGCTCCTCTAGACACCATACTTCTCGTATCCATAGATCGCCATCCACCATGCCTCCTCCCAAAACTGCCACTACAGCTGAAAACTTCATCCCCCCTCAGGTTTTGATCTCCTCTGAGACTTCTTTACCGCAGACCCTGCCTATCATACCTCCACCTGCTGTTAATACCTCCACTATTCCCACTAATGTCCCGATTCCAAATCTCAACATTTCATCTCCATTGAATGTCCCGATCCCAAACCTCAATTCTCCCACTGAGGAGTCTACATCCTCTGGGCTGCCTGCTTCGCCTAGATTGTTGCTACCCCCAAAAATTCCTCTTTTAAATAAGTTTGCTTCTTTGCAAACTGATGAACAACATCTCCCAGATACTTCGGCTTCTATCTCAGATTCTGATTTAGCTTCCTCCTCCAATGCCGATATCGATTCAGGGCAATTGATCACCTCTGACCACCAATGCCATAATACCAGATCCAAATCGGATAAGGTTAAGTCTCCGAACAAGTCTAAATCTTCGAAAGGAAAATCGGCCAAGAAGGCCAATAAATAATTCCTTATGTCTTTACCAAAATTTGCTTGTTGGAACGTAAGGGGGTTTAACAGCCTGGATACTGTTAGTTCTTGCAAGTCTTTAATAAGTACTCATGATCTTAAAATGTTATGCATTTTGGAAGCTAAAATTTCTTCTACTTCTGTTTTGGATCCGTGGTTTCTCCGCTCTCATCGTCTTTTTGAAAATGAAGATAGTTGTCATAATTTTGAGGATTCCTCTGTCGGACGCATCTGGATAAAGTGGGATAATTCGGTTATTTCCTTTACTAAGATCTCCTCCTCTCCTCAATATATCCATGGCATAATTTCTGTGGGTTCCCTCCCTCCTATTTTTCTTACTGTGATTTATGCCTTCAACACTGTGGAGGAACGTAAACATCTTTGGGAGGCTATTTCTTCTATTTCTAACACTTTGGATCAACCATGGGTCATCATGGGAGACTTCAACTGTTACAGATTTGAAAGTGAAAAAGCTGGGGGCTCTTCTTCTTCCAATAGCCGTTTGGGAGAACTAAACAGCATTATTTTCAAATGTGGGGTTCATGATCTCTCCTCCACGGGTCTTTTCTACACTTGGTTCAACCAACGGGTGGAGAACCCTATTCATATAAAATTGGATAGAGTCCTGGTGAATAATGCTCTTCTGGACCTTTTTCCTACTGCCTACTACACTGTTGAATCTCATATTGGCTCGGATCATTCACCTTTAATCTTCAATTCCTCTCATGAGAAACCTAAATCTGTTAGGTTCATGTTCAAGAACTTTTGGATTAATATGGAAGGGTTTTGGGACGATGTGCTGCATGCTTTCTCTTCTAGATCTGCTAGAAGCCCTATGGCATCTTTTCATCATAGCTTAATAGAGCTTAAAAGGGTTTTTAAAAATAGATCTTGGGCGACTTCTTCTTACCTTTCTAATGCTTTGTTAGAAGTTAAGAATAAGCAACATCTTTGCTTGGTTGAACTTCAGGCTACTCCTCTTGATATGGAGATAAATCAAAACCTAAAGAAAATCAATGATGAGCTGGCTTCTTTACAAGCTAACTGGACTTCTTGGTTAGCCCAACGGGCTAAAACTTTATGGCTTTCTAAAGGAGAAGACGACCTGGGTTTTTTATTTGCTAGAATCAGAAGTCGCAATAATAAGAACTGTATCAAGGAGATTACCACTTCAGAAGGTCATTTTACTACCTTTTCTGAGATATCCAGATCCATTATAAGGCATTTTGAGGGCTTATATAATACAAACCACTCTTATCTTCAACTCCCTCTTAATATCCCCTCGGGTAACCTGGTCCCTTCTCAATTTTGTGAAATGCTTGTTGCTCCTTTATCCTATGAGGAGGTTAAAAAGGCTGTTTTTGATGGGAATGAGAACACTGCCCCTGGGCCTGATGGTTTTTCCTATGCTTTCTATAGGAAATCTTGGCATCTTATTGGTTTGCAAGTCTATAATGCTGTAAACAATTTCTTTACTAACGGTTCCTTGCCGAGAGGTGTTAAGGCTACAGCCATAGCTTTAATACCCAAATGTTCTCATGCTACAAACATCAACGACTTCAGGCCAATATCACTTTGCAATGTTCTTTACAAAATTGTTGCCAAAATACTTGCTAACAGGTTGAAAGTGGTTCTCCCGCACATTATACATGAAAGTCAATCCGGCTTTATTTCTAATAGATGTTCTACTGACAACATTATCCTTGCGGCTGAAATTCTCAGGGATTTTAAGGGTCCTGAAAAATATTTTGGTGCTAAACTTGATATTAAAAAGGCATTTGATACCGTATCAAGGGAATATATCATTGCTAGACTTTCTCAGAAGGGGTTCCCTACTAATTTTGTTAAATGGATTAAAGGTTGCATAAGTGATGTACATTTTTCCATTTGTTTGAATGGATCTCTTGAAGGCTTCTTCAATTCTTCTTCGGGACTTAGGCAAGGTTGCCCCTTATCTCCCCTCCTGTTCTGTATTGCTATGGATGGTCTTTCCCAAATCCTTTCTGACTCTCACAACTTCCAAGGCATCCATTGTAAAGACCTTCTCATTAGCCACTTGATGTATGCTGATGACCTTCTTGTGGTTGGTAAATCTTCCATTGATAATGCCACAAAACTGAAAAGATGTTTACAGACTTTTGGATCGCTTTCTGGCCTTCACATTAACTCATACAAGAGTGCCATCATGTTCTCACATCATAGCTTGGAAAATCAAAGGATTTGTGATGAGCTTGACATACATAATGTTAATCTTCATCTTACTTATTTGGGCATTCCGATCTCTACTAGAAGACTTAAAACTTCTCACTTCCAACCACTACTCAGCAGAATTTCTGCTCTACTTGCTGGTTGGAAAAATAAGTTTCTTTCTTTTGCAGGTAGGGTCCAATTTCTCAAATTCACCATCTCCAATACCCTTGCCTACTGGATTCGGGGTTCCATAATACCTAAAAGTTGCTGTGCTTCTATCAATAAACTTTGTGCAAAGTTTTTATTTCATAACAACTTGGTGGATAGGAAATTACACTTTATATCTTGGGCCTCTACCACCCTCCCTAAATCTAAGGGTGGGCTTGGCATACCTTCTATTGAGGCACTCTATTTTGGGGTTTTCTGCTCTATCATTGGCAGGTTTTATAACAACCAAAATCTCCTTACTCTTTGGTTCAAAGCCAAATTCATTTCTCCTTGGAAACCTCCACCCAGCACTGCCTCCAAATTCTGGTTGAGAATTTCGGAGACTGCCATCAAGATTAAGGATGAGCTTAATTTCTCTGTTTCCAACCTTAGTGATTTTGCTTTTTGCTGGGACCCGTGGCTTGCTGGTACCTTAATCGGAGAGGCTGGGAGTGATCTGGATGGTTTTTTGGTGAAAGACTTATTTTTTAACAATACTTGGCACCTTCCTACTTCTATTCCTTTAAGCATTAAAGATCAAATTATGGCTGTGGAAATCAATAGAAATAATGAGGTTTTATGGAATGGTTCCCAGGAGTGGTTATTCAGAAACTTTATTGAGTTTTATTATGCTTCCTTGCCGAATGTGGGCTGGTATAATTCTATTTGGCATAAGTCCCATGCATTAAAATTTGCATGTTTTGCTTGGATGGCAAGACTGGGTAAACTAAAAACAGCTGATAATCTTCTTTTAAGGGGCATTCAGGTGCCTTTGAACTGCTCCTTTTGTTTGGGAAATCTGGAGAATCATTCACACTTATTTTTTTCATGTGATTTTTCATACTATGTTCTGAAAACTATACTGCCCGATTTCAACTGCTTTTTACTTAGGCCAAATTTATCTCAGACTTTTGAATTTATTGAGAATTCGGCCAGGTTTAACAAAAGGGAGAAAAATTTCTGTTTTCTTGCTTTAAGCTGCATTATATTTCATATTTGGAGAGAACGCAATAACCGTCGCTTCTCTGGTCTTAGAATCAATGTGGCTAGACTGATTTGCAATATCACTTCGGCATTACGATTGAAAACCTTAAAATGGAAAAACAGGGACTCATTGCTGTGCAGGTTCTATGTTATTTAGCTTGGCCGGCCTTCTTTCTATTCTGGAGGTTTTTGATTCATGTTTTGGCTATTTGGCATCTATTTCCTGAAGATGGTTTCACCTGGTTCAATTTTGCTATTATGATTTTTTATCAAATTCAGACCTGGGATAAGGTTTTTTGGGAATGTGGCTTTATGTTTTGGCTGTCACATTCCAGTTTCATTATGGATCATTTTAACAGCACCTCTCGGGTATACATCAAAGACTATGGCAGTATTTTTGTGGTGGGCATGGGCCAAATAGACGATGATGAGCAAGGACTGTCTCTCCGAGCTATGGAGGGTCTTTTTGGCTACCTGGCTCGTTTTTGTGGCTTTTTATTGGCAGGCTGGAGGCACTGTGATGGCCAGTTTTGCTGGGTTACTCGTCGCTTACTCAGGTTTTGTGGGCAACCGGAGCCACCGTCTGCCTCAATTCTTTATGGATCCTGAAATTATTTGATGATTGAGACAGCGCCTGATTTCTGAGTCTTATGTTGTTGCCAATTTCCATCTACTTTTATCTGTTATAGTCTTTGAGATTTTTGTTTAGTTTTAGATCTCTGTCTTCCTTTTTAATTTGTTACTTGTAATTTGAATTTTCCTTTTTAATATATGGGCTTTTTACGCCCCGGGTTTACCCAAAAAAAAAGAACTCAAAAAATTATTAGGTGCGGAGTGCGCATCATCTGCACAAGTACTGTGTATCTAGCGGTGTCCAACGGTATCGAGTGCGGGTACCATTAGGTACTCAATACTTATGCGGACGGTTCTCCCTGTCCGCACTCCGCACCTAATAATCTCTCAGAGAACTGAGAGGGAGATATAAAAGAGCTTAAAAACTCGGTCATCTCTTTGGCTAATGCGTTTAAGGGATACTTGGCTACATGCAAAGAAATATATCTAATGAAAAATAAATTTATAGTATTTATAATATTTGATTGAGCATAAAATAGATATAGATAATTTTTTTAATTTGATTTGAAGTAAAATAAATATGAATGATGGTTAATGGTGATAGCTAAGGCTATAAATGAATCATATGTTAGACAAAATTACTTGTAGCCCGGCTCAATTACAACTAGATTATTATCGTTTGCTTGAGTAATCAATTAAGTTTGAACAATTTTTAAAAAACTCGGCTAATAAATAAATAAATTATGTGTTCTACTTATTTACATCCATGAATAATAGCAATTCAATTTCGATATAAAACTAGTTAAGAGCTCGAATAAATCTTATTTTATATATTTTTCATATAGTTTTTAGTTTAATTATAATAAATAATTCTTATATTATTTCTTTAGAATAAATTTGTTCATAATCAAGAGATATTTATTCATGTTTGTTGGATTGTTTGTTTAAAGAGTTTTTTTTTTTTTTTTGGGAAAATTTGGGATATAGCCCGTATATTGAATATAACAAAAATTATAAACTTACAAAAATTGAAGCCAGAAAAACTGGCCAAATGCTATAACCGAGAACCCACAATAAAGAAAAGCAGGATCAAAAATTCAAAAAGTTACAAAAAGATACAGGACGCAGTTTACCCAGAAATCGCCCCAGGACAAAAATACCATCAAAGCAAGAATGCTCAAGTGACCAGTGCCAGCAGGGACGTCGAGAGAAATCTCCCTGGTTGCCAATGAAGATGAGCACGAGTGGGAAGTAGGGTGCACGAAAAAAATGCCAGGCCAAGAAACTAGCCACTAGTGATAAAAAACCCATTGGCCATCCGAAGGGAGAACGCACAAGGGTGGTTCTAGTCACCATCGTCCAGCCACAAAAACCAGCCTCCAAACAGCCACAAAGCGTCAGCCAGAAAACTGACCTTTAGAAAAAAAACCAACCTCCAAAGAATCACATGAAGCACGTAGGAAAAGAGGTGCAAAGCATATCCCCATTTTTTCTCCCAGTCCATTTCCAAGTAATGACCAAAGCTAAATTCCGGCATAGCCCATGATAGGTAGCATGAGAGCCCGAATATCTTCTATTATTCTGCTCTCTCCAAATAAAGTAAACAGCGGCACAAATCACCAAAAAATAAAAATCCTTCTCCGCTTTGTTGTAGATGCACAACTCATCAATAAAATCAAACATTTGCAGTATAGTAGGTCTAAACATAAAAGAATCCAACACAGGCAAAAGATGAGAGATAATAGCAAAGGAATAGTCACATTGAAAAAATACATGAGAGCTGGACTCATCCCTAAATGGCAAAAGGGGCAAATAGCATCGATGAAAATGTTTCTTTGTGCAAGATTGTCAGCCATTTTTAAACCACCACGTACTAAAAGTCAAGTATAGGAAGAAAATCTAAGAGCAGCACGTTTGTGCCAAATGTAATGTAACAATTCACTTTGTGCCTAGCATCAAAGAAATTCAATCTAAAATCTTTAAAGCAAGGTTTAGCAATTTCATTACAGTTAATGGTCCAGCAGGCATATCCAAAATAGGTGTGGCAATTATATTTTGCTGAATCCTGAGAGGAAAAGGATATGGCAAAAGCCAGACATAGTTCCAGTAATTCAAGATGGTCCCTTGAAGAGCAGGGGAGGGGAGTTATAATATCAACCAATGATTTACCATTTTACCAAGGATTCCAAAAAAAGGAAAGCCGACTACAATTCTCGGCAGTTACAGTAATATTACGAATATGCCCTTCAATCTTTCTTGCTACCCCACAAATGTTCTTCCAAAATTTAGAGCATTTATAAGGGAATGGGTTTAAAAGGGGAGAAAAATTTAAATTTGAACCAGTAAAAACTAGAGAAGTAGAGTTATAAAATCTTCAAATAAAGGAGTGCAGGCAAACCCATGGCTGAGAGAGAGAAGGTTAGGGATCCCAAGTCCCCCAAAACAGGTTAGCAAGCAAGTGTCATGCCAAGCAATCAAATGTAACTTCTTGCCCTCCTTAGAACAATGAAAAAGAAATCTAGAACACATTCTATCAATAAGTTTGCAACAAGCTTTGGGTATTATAGCACCCCTAATCCAGTACGCGATAGTGTTAGCAATGGTGAACCTCAAGAATTTAACACGACCTGCATATGAAAGACATTTTACTTTCCAACCAGCAAGTATAGTAAAAATTCTACTCATGAGTTGTTGGAAGTGAGAAGAATTTAGCTTTTTAGTGGAGATAGGCAATCCCAAGTATTTGAAGGTGTGCACAGTCGGGGAGAAACCAAGGATATCAATGATGTCATTAGCAGCATAAAGGTTTTTAGAGAAGAGGATGGAGCACTTATTATTGTTGATATGAAGACCAGAAGCCTTGGCAAAGTTACTTAAAATTTTTGTAAGCTTAATAGCATTGGGGATAGAAGCCATTCCAGACACCAAGACATCATCAGCATAAAGAAGGTGATTAAGAGAGGCCTACCCAAGAGGGATCCCCAAAAAAGAGCTAGAATCCATAGAGCAGGAGAAAGCATCCATAACAATCACAAATAAAAGCAGAGAAAGGGGGAAGCCTTGTCTTAATCCAACAGAAGAAGTGAAATACCCTTCAAGAGCACTGTTAATGCAAACAGAAAAAGGTACATCACAAATCCAGTTTTTTATCCAGAAGTTGAATTTTTCTGGGAAACCTTTCTCCCTCAATCTAGCAATAAGAAAATCCCAATATACCGAGTCAAAAGCCTTACGAATATCTAGTTTAGCACAGAAAATTTTCTTAGAAGAAGCGCCATTGAATTCATTGAGAATTTCATTGGCCAAAATAATATTACCATAAGAGATCCTCTTGGAGATGAAGCCAGCTTGACTTTTATGGATAATGTGAGGCATAACAATCTTAAGGTGATTTGCAAGAATCTTTGTAATAATATTATAAAAGACGTTACAAAGAAAAATAGGGTGATAATCAGATATATTAGAAGCATGTTGATGCTTAGGGATGAGAGCAATCACCGTGGCCTTAGCACTTCTAGGGAGGTGCCAACAGAAAAGAAAATTTTAATAGCATTGATCACATACAAGCCAATAATATCCCAAGAGCCCTTATAAAATTTAAGTGTGAAACCATCGGGTCCAGGGGAAGAGGCCGACGACCCCCCAAAAACAACTTGTTTAATTTCAAGGTCATTAACATTCTCTAGTAATAAATCAGTCAGGTGTGGAGGAATGGGATCTCCACAAGGAAAATTTATCTCATTGATTCCAGACGACTTAGGAGGATTATAAATCTTGTTGAAGTATTTGTAAATGGCATTGGCAATCTCCCCAAGAGAAGAGAAGTGACCCTCATCAGTGGTGATTTTATTAATTCTAGAAGAATTAGCTCTAGTATTAATACGGGCATACAAAAATCCCAATCTTCCCCATTTTGTAGCCATTTAGCCTTAGCTCTTTGAATGATCCAAGAGCTTCAAATCCCTTGAATTTTAGAGATGCTAGAGTTAATATCCTTCAATATTGCATTAAGAAAGGGTCCTAAGGGTTGCACTGTAAAAGCTCGAGACAATCCTTCTGATTTTGATTCAAATTTGCAAGCCGATTCTTAATAAAATGGGCATTAGATCATTTCATCGATTTCAGATTAGCCTTCAGAGATCTTAGTTTACCATAAAGATTGGCAATGGGGCTCCCGTCATGATGTGTGGCAAAGGAAGATAAAAGGATATCCCAATACTCATTTATCCTCAACCAATAGTTTTTAAATTGAAATCTTCCTGCCATAGTAAAATGACGTCTTTCCAAAAGAAGCAATGGGGAAATGATCAAAACAATCGGGGGTGCAACTTTATAATAGGATAAAGGGAAAGCATCCAGCCATTTTTGGTTCATAAACATTCTGTCAAGTTTGATATGGATAGGATCATTAACTCGACCATTAAACCTAGTATATTTCAAGCCATTTGAATAAAGCTAATTAGTGCCACAGCTAAAAACCCACCCATTCAACTCCCCCATTCTACTGAAATGCATAGGAGCACCACCAGATATATCTTTAGGTTCTTTGAAATAGTTGATGTGATGCCCCAGAATCAATAGTGAAAGGATTCGTCTGACATTCTGATCGAACTCTATTCCAGTTGCCTTGCTCGGACTTGAAAATTTCAACCACATATAATGAGCTTACAAAGCCCAGCAGGTCACCAAAGCCTACAACTGAAATCAAAGCACGACGATGCTATCAATATGCAGGTCAAAGTAAATCAAGTCAATCAATGGTCAATGAGTCTATGCAATGCGGAAATCCAGAGTCAATGAAAGCAAGTCTGAACAGCGAAAATCAAATCAGTACGGAAATCAATAGTCAATACTCAATACAGCGGTAAAAACATCGATAAATCAATACGTCTCAGCAATCAAATCAATAAGTGACTGGAAGCCAATATCTATCCATCGGTGTCTATCAATCAATACTATCAGTTCAATCAATCGCGTCGTCTAGTCAATTCGTTGTATCTATATCATCTGTCCAATCAATAGAATGTCTGTATCAATTAATAGCAATCAATAGCATCAATTAATTCCATAAGGGACTCGTGTCAGAACGTACTCTTACAAATCAGTTAATCTAATTATTCAATACGATTTACTCGATATCAATACTATCTTCAATGACACTATGACAGATTTAATAATGACGACGTACGATGCTACAGTAGGGAAATCATCAATAGAGCACTTTCCAGTCAATAGTATCAATCAGCTTAAAATCCCAATAAACGATCAAATCAATACGACGAAAGATCAATTGAAATCAAATCAATACAATGAAATCATCAGGTCAATAGAAATCCATACAATCAGCTCTATAAAGGAAATCTATTCTACGATAAATCAAATCCATACAGCAACAATTCCTTCAAACAATCAGTACGACGAATCAATGTATCAATGTATATCAATAACCTATCAGGATCTGTCGTATCAATAGTATCCATATGTCAATATCATATCTATATCAATATCGATGTCGGTATCTATCAATCGGTACAATCTATATCAATATCGGTGTCAATCTCTATGAATCAATATGCAGAATCCATATCAATATTGGTGCCAGTATCTATGAATCAATCAAGTCGATAACATAAATCGGAAAAGCAATATAAGAAATCCAATCGGAAAAGCAATACGATAAATCAATAGTAGCAAGTCAAATTAATGCAGAATCAATAGTATCCATGAGTCTATAAATCTATGCCGTCCATGTCCATATCAATGTCAATAATCAATAATCAATAGTATTCATGCTCAATGATCAATCAATGAAATCAATGAATCCGTACGATACAGTAAAGCCGATCAAATCAATAAAGCAGATGTCGATAAAACAATAAATCCGTTCGATCCAATAAATCCATCAATATCAATAAATCAATCGGAAATCAATAAATCAATGCAAATCAGGAAATCCATACGATGCAATATCGTATACATGCAATTTCATACAATGGTCTTACTCGACAAGCACAAACACTAGCTATGATCAACCAGGTTAAACTGGCTATTATCAATAGTGCTATTGTAGAATCCATATTGCTGTTGTAGATATCCGCACGTTGGTTTCTATCAAGAAGAGTCGTCACTCTTTTGCCCGTCGGCCGCCCGTCGGCATATAAAACTCCTTATAACTCCCATCAATAGTGCTGTTGTAGAAATCCATGATCGATATTTAAAGGAAAGCCCGTCGGCCCACCATCCTGTACAGGTCAAGTCTATCTCCAACCAACGTTCAACCAGGTTCCCACTTGTCTTTCAATAACAATCAATTAATGCAATAATCGATGCAATAAGCAATATTAAAGAAATCTAGGACAATCATATCAATAATTATACACATATCAATTCAATCTATCAATTCCAGGAAAATTAGAAATCATACGAAAATCGGGCAGAGTAACGGCAGTCGGTCAAATTTTACACAAAAATCCTACAAAAAGGCATAAATTCCAAATTCTTCCAAATTACAGTAGAATATCCACGACATCAATACAAGACTATTATTCTATAGAATCCAAATCAAACCAAGTCCGGATTATTTTCTATTCGATTAAAATCGCGTCGAATCAATTCCGACCGGTAAAATCTTCGTAGAAAATAGTCAAATCGTGTACAATAGTCATATTTATAACATACTAAAAGTTGTGTCAAATCGAAATCAGGTCAAAAGTTTGACTACGAAAACACAAAACAGATCACAACTCGGTCAAAACTCAATACCTTTGAAAACAGAGATAGGATTCGGAGTCCTTACCACGAGATCTACACTTTTCCCAACAGCAGCGTCGGACGAAAAGCACTCCGCGGCCTCCAAAATCCAGCTTTCCTCTTTTTCCCTTTCTCTTTCTCTCTCTAAAATCAGATATTTTGATTTAAAAATGATTTTCTCTCTCCTCAAAACGAGCTGATTTTCTTATATCATTAGGCTGATCGGCCCGGCCGATCGCCAAATCGTCCCGGGACGATCAGACCAAAATCGCTCGTCCTGGACGGTTCCCAGAACTTGTTTCAGGACGATATTTTGAACAGTGCAGATCGGCCTGGCCGATCTCACTATCGTCCCGGACGATTCTGGGAGGAAAATCCAAGCCAGAGAGGAACAGTAAGGGAACAAGGTCTCACAATCTCCCCACCTTAGAAAAATGTCGTCCCGACATTTCCCTACAGGTGCGAGACAAAAACAACGCAAAAAACAAATCGATCTAAATCCAAATCCAAATCAAAACCGAAACTCGTCGAAATCCAAACAAACACATAATGCAATCAATCACATGTCAATCACTATGTATGCAGAATGAATAGAATGGATTCATTCTATCAAACTATCAACCAAATCCTTTCACTAAACTTGCTCTGATACCAACTGTGATGCCCCAGAATCAATAGTGAAAGGATTCGTCTGACATTCTGATCGAACTCCATTCTAGTTGCCTTGCTCGGACCTGAAAATTTCAACCACATATAATGAGCTTACAAAGCCCAGCAGGTCACCAAAGCCTACAACTAAAATCAAAGCACGGCGATGCTATCAATATGCAGGTCAAAGTAAATCAAGTCAATCAATGGTCAATGAGTCTATGCAATGCGGAAATCCAGAGTCAATGAAAGCAAGTCTGAACAGCGGAAATCAAATCAGTACGGAAATCAATAGTCAATACTCAATACAGCGGTAAAAACATCGATAAATCAATACGTCCCAGCAATCAAATCAATAAGTGACTGGAAGCCAATATCTATCCATCGGTGTCTATCAATCAATACTATCAGTTCAATCAATCGCGTCGTCTAGTCAATTCGTTGTATCTATATCATCTGTCCAATCAATAGAATGTCTGTATCAATTAATAGCAATCAATAGCATCAATTAATTCCATAAGGGACTCGTGTCAGAACGTACTCTTACAAATCAGTCAATCCAATTATTCAATACGATTTACTCGATATTAATACTATCTTCAATGACACTATGACAGATTCAATAATGACGACGTACGATGCTACAGTAGGGAAATCATCAATAGAGCACTTTCCAGTCAATAGTATCAATCGGCTTAAAATCCCAATAAACGATCAAATCAATACGGCGAAAGATCAATTGAAATCAAATCAATACAATGAAATCATCATGTCAATAGAAATCCATACAATCAGCTCTATAAAGGAAATCTATTCTACGATAAATCAAATCCATACGGCAACAATTCCTTCAAACAATCAGTACGACGAATCAATGTATCAATGTATATCAATAACCTATCAGGATCTATCGTATCAATAGTATCCATATGTCAATATCATATCTATATCAATATCGATATCGGTATCTATCAATCGGTACAATCTATATCAATATCGGTGTCAATCTCTATGAATTAATACGCAGAATCCATATCAATATTGGTGCCGGTATCTATGAATCAATCAAGTCGATAACATCAATCGGAAAAGCAATATAAGAAATCCAATCGGAAAAGCAATACGATAAATCAATAGTAGCAAGTCAAATTAATGCAGAATCAATAGTATCCATGAGTCTATAAATCTATGCCGTCCATGTCCATATCAATGTCAATAATCAATAATCAATAGTATCCATGCTCAATGATTAATCAATAAAATCAATGAATCCGTACGATACAGTAAAGCCGATCAAATCAATAAAGCAGATGTCGATAAAACAATAAATCCGTTCGATCCAATAAATCCATCAATATCAATAAATCAATCGGAAATCAATAAATCAATGCAAATCAGGAAATCTATACGATGCAATATCGTATACATGCAATTTCATACAATGGTCTTACTCGACAAGCACAAACACTAGCTATGATCAACCAGGTTAAACTGGCTATTATCAATAGTGCTGTTGTAGAATCCATATTGCTGTTGTAGATATCCGCACGTTGGTTTCTATCAAGAAGAGTCGTCACTCTTTTGCCCGTCGGCCGCTCGTCGGCATATAAAACTCCTTATAACTCCCATCAATAGTGCTGTTGTAGAAATCCATGATCGATATTTAAAGGAAAGCCCGTCGGCCCACCATCCTGTACAGGTCAAGTCTATCTCCAACCAACGTTCAACCAGGTTCCCACTTGTCTTTCAGTAACAATCAATCAATGCAATAATCGATGCAATAAACAATATTAAAGAAATCTAGGACAATCATATCAATAATCATACACATATCAATTCAATCTATCAATTCCGGGAAAATCAGAAATCATACGAAAATCGGTCAGAGTAACGGCAGTCGGTCAAATTTTACACAAAAAACCTGCAAAAAGGCACAAATTCCAAATTCCTCCAAATTACAGTAGAATATCCACGACATCAATACAAGACTATTATTCTATAGAATCCAAATCAAACCAAGTCCGGATTATTTTCTATTTGATTAAAATCACGTCGAATCAATTCCGACCGGTAAAATCTTCGTAGAAAATAGTCAAATCATGTACAATAGTCATATCTATAACATACTAAAAGTTGTGCGGTGAAAGTTGTGTCAAATCGAAATCAGGTCAAAAGTTCGACTACGAAAACACAAAACAGATCACAACTCGGTCAAAACTCAATATCTTTGAAAACAGAGATAGGATTCAGAGTCCTTACCACAAGATCTACACTTTTTCCAACAGCAGCGTCGGACGAAAAGCGCTCCGCGGCCTCCAAAATCCAGCTTTCCTCTTTTTCCCTTTCTCTTTCTCTCTTTAAAATCAGATATTTTGATTTAAAAATGATTTTCTCTCTCCTCAAAACGAGCTGATTTTCTTATATCATTAGGCTGATCGGCCCGGCCGATCGCCAAATCGTCCCGGGACGATCAGACCAAAATCGATCGTCCTGGACGGTTCCCAGAACTTGTTTCAGGACGATATTTTGAACAGTGCAGATTGGCCTGGCCGATCTCACTATCGTCCCGGACGATTATGGGAGAAAAATCCAAGCCAGAGAGGAACAGTAAGGGAACGAGGTCTCACAGTTGAAGTCCCCCATAATAATCCAAGGGGTAGAGATTGTATCCGCCAATGCATTAAGTTGTTACCATAAAGGTCCTCTTTCCGTCGGGGTATTTACTGCATACACCATAGAAAGAAGAATAGAGGGTAGGGTTCAAAAAATGAGAGTGCCATGAATGAGTTGGGATGTCACGACCCGACCCGAGACGAGACGGATCCCGCCCGCGCTGGATCGCGACGGAGCTGCACTAACTAGGATCTAGCTTTAGAATTTGGTTCGGAACTGAATCTTCCAAATAATTAATTCACACAGACTAACAAACACAGAGCTACTATGTATCATCAAATGCAGCGGAACAAAACATCTATCCGATTTCATTTCCTCAAAACAATCATCTACAGAACAGTACATGGCTTTTGACAGAAAGAAAGACAGAACAGAAAAGCCATGACTGTACAAAAATCAAAAGTACAAAAGTACCTATACTGATCAGACTCTGAACTAATCCTGGACTTCCTTGCCTTTCCCAGAACCTGAAAACCACCAGAAAGCAAGGGTGAGCTCAACAGCTCAGTAAAGCAACAAACCTCCAATCAAAATCCTCAGAATCTCAAAACCAACACAGCAAACAAATTCGTACAGAATCGAAACAGATTTGGACAGATATCAAATCAACAAAACTGTACGGAAACGGAAGTTGTATCAAATCAGAAACATAACAGATCAGACACATCAGATCAACAGAATCAGAATCGTACAGATCATATCGGAACAGAACAAATCATATCAGAATCATATAGCAGATATCAGATATTTAATTAATAGCTAAATTCCCTGACACTGACTGAATCTCATAGGATCCAGGCCACTTATGCCTCTCTTTGTGCTCACGGCACCAAAACAGATCAGATCAGATGTGCTTATAGCACCAGAATACATATATAGTGCATATAGCACCTAAACAGATTGTTTCCTCGGATCCGGAACAGAACAGATATCAGATTTCATATTGAGCTCATTTCAGAATTCCCAGACACTAACTGAATCTCATAGGATCCAGGCCCCTTATAACTCCCTTTATATAGCATATACAGATAGCATATCAATTCAGAAGATTTCCGGACAAAACAAAAATTACTCAAAAATCGGGCAGCACAACGGCAGTATACAGAATTTACATAATTTTCCTGAAAATCAAAATTCACCAAATTCGCACAGAATATAGATATCAACATTTTAGAACATTTATTCTACTGCACAGATAATTTCCAAGTTCACAGAAAAATCCAGTCGACTAAAAATACAGTCGAATCAAAAATACCCGGACAAAAATCTTAAAAAAATAACCAAAATGTGCACACTCGGCACTTCAACAAAATACAGAAAGTTACGCGGTAGAAACTAAACCAGTCGGAAATTACGGACGAAAATCGCGAACAAAACTTAATTCCGGACAGATAATACCGCCAAACTCGACGGTTCTGAAAATTGAGAAAGTCGGATTGTGCCTTACTTTGCGTACAACAATTTCCTCAACAGTCTCTTCGGACGAAAACAGCTCGGCGTCGCCCGAAAATCCACTTTTCCACTTTTTCCATCATTTTTCTCTCTCCTCAACTTTTTCTCTCTCTTCAAAATATCTCATTTCTATATATATCCAGACTGATCGTCCTGGACGATCGAGCTTCGTACCGGACGATCCATGAAGAGAATGATTTCGTCCAGACGAAAATTGAACATCGTCCCTGGCGAAGGGTTCACTGACTTATTTTCGTCCAGACGATCCTGATTTCGTCCAGACGAACCATACAGCCAAACATGATTTTCTCTGCACAACCTGTACCGATCGTCCCGGACGATCCGACTTCGTCCGGACGAACCTGGAGCAAAAACTGATATTACATGGGAATTAGAGATGATAGGAGTAAAAGATAGAGCGGAGGAATTCTACTTTCTCCAAATCCGACCGTAAGAGGAAGAGTAGAAGTTGTTCCAACTAAGTTCATTGGGAAAAAATTTTGTGGGTGTTGATGAACCAGGGGTCCAAAAGGGATTGAAAAGAAACTTTTGCTTCCAAGATACACAACATATCAAGGAGGTGAAAGGCAGTTAAGTTTTTAGAGGCTAGAACCTTATCTGGTTTATTAAAATCATGAATGTTACAGCAGCCAATAGAGGGAATGGTCATTTAGACTTGGTGGGAGGTGATTGTGCTTTCCTAGCACCTTTGGATCTTGTAGTTTTAGCATGTTGAGATTTCTGAGATTGACCCATATCAGGATTATCTTCTACTTTATGACGATCCCCATAGAGAAGGGCAGTATTCAAATGCTCATCAATTAACAAAATGGAAAATTTATTTGGAGACGTCGTAACAGAGATATTTTGGCGACTTCTCTCAAAAGAGCAGACAAGGGCACTTTGGGAAGAGGAACCTTCACTATTTTCAGTGTTGGAGAGGGGGTTTCGTGGATGGAGATTGATCGGAAGAAGAGATATCTTCCCCAGGAGAATTCAGATTCGGGATGGCAACATCAGCAACAGTAAGAGGGTTATTAGAGGTGGGGTTATTAGATTGTGGGGAATGGTGCAAGGGGCATCTTCCTATATGAGATTGCAAGGAGTGGAGGTGGAATTGGGTAACACAGAAAGGGCTACGAAGTTGCCAGATGGAGGTATGGAGGCGGCGGGAGGGGTTTGAAAACTGTCATTGGCTAGGATAACATAAGATGGAAGGAGAGCTGGTGGCTTAGGAGGAACTTGAGCAGTGAAAGGGAGAGGAGTGGATTTCTAAATAGGATGAACTTGACGTGCACGGCTAGTGCTTCTTCCCCAATTTTTAGTTTGCACTTGAGGTTTCGGTTGAGGATTCTTGTGACAGAGATTAGACATGTGCACAAGGGAGCCGCAGCCATTACACGATGATTATTTCCAGTCGTATAAAACCTTGAGTGAAAATTCATCACCATCCATAGAAATAGGGATTTTATCAGGGAAAGAAGAGTCAGAATTGACCATCACACAAACACGAGCATAGGTCAAATGTCACGACCCGACCCGACGGGGACGGATCCCGCCCGAGCCGGATCGCGACGAGAGACCTTTCTTAACCAGGATCTGGCTTTGGATTAGGTTACTGAACTGATCTTTCAAATTCTTAACTCAACAGAAGCACACAGAACAACAGAGCTACTAAAAACATCAAATGCAGCGGAACAAAACATCTATCTTTTCATTTCCTCAAAATAATCATCTACAGAACAGTACATGGCTTTCAACAGAAAGAAAGACAGAACAGAAAAGCCATGACTGTACAAAAATCAAAAGTACAAAAGTACCTAATCTGATCAGACTCTGAAACCTAGTCCTGAACTTCCTTGACCTTCCCAGAACCTGAAAACCACCAGAAAGCAAGGGTGAGCTCAACAGCTCAGCAAAGCAACAAACCACCAATCTAAATTCTCAGAAAACAGAACCAAATTCATCGGACAGAAATCAGATCAGAAATCGGAACAGAATTGGAAATCAAAACTTACGGACAGGTATCAAATCACATCAGAGTCGTACAGATCGTATCAGAACAGAACAAATCAACAGAGTCAGAATCAGAAATCAGAATCGTACAGATCATATCATATCATAATCACAATTTCGTACAGAACAGAACAGATACAGAAAATAGTACAGATACATATAGCTAAATGCCCTGACACTGACGGAATCTCTATGGATTCCGGCCCCTTATGCCTCCCTTCCCAGACACTGACTGAATCTCATAGGATCCAGGCCCCTTATGTCTCCCTTTGTGCTCACGGCACCAAAACAGATGTGCTTATAGCACCAAAACAGAATTCATCGGATCCGGAACAGAACAGACATCAGATTTGATCTCATTGCAGATTTCCCGTTTCACTAATTGAATCTCATAGGATTCAGGCCCCTTATAACTCCCTTTTTATAGCTTATACACATAGCATTTCAATTCAGAAGAAATACGGACAATTCAGAAATTACCCAAAAAATCGGGCAGCACAACGGCAGTATACGGAATTTACACAAAAATTCCTGCAAAGAAAATTTATCGAATTCGCACAGAATACAGGTATCAACATTTCAGAACATTTATTCTACTGCACAGATAAATTCCAATTTCACAGAAAAATCTGGTCGACTAAAAACACAGTCGAATCAAAAATACCCGGACGAAAATCTTCAGAAAATAACCAAAATGTGCACACTCGGCACGTCAACAATATACAGAAAGTTACGCGGTAAAAACTGAGCCAATCAACAGATACGGACAAAAATCATTAACAAAAACGAAATCCGGACAGAATATACCGCCAAACACGACGGTTCTGAAAATTGAGAAAGGCGGAATGTGCCTTACCTCGAGCACAGCAATTTCCTCAACAGCCACTTTCGGGCGAAAACGGCTCCGCGTCGTCCGAAAATCAACTTTTCCACTTTTTCCTTCGTTTTTTTCTCTCTCCTCAGCTTTTTCTCTCTCTTCAAAATATCTCATTTCTATATATATCCAGACTGATCGTCCCGGACGAACGAGCTTCGTACCGGACGATCCATGAAGAGAGGAATTCCGTCCAGACAAAAAATGACATATCGTCCCTGGCGAAGGGTTCACGGGAGAATTTTCGTCCAGACGATCCAATTTTCGTCCCGACGAATCATACAACCAAAACTGATTTTCTGCACAACCTGTACCGATCGTCCCGGACGATCCAACTTCGTCCCGGACGAACCTGGAGCAAAAACTGATATTACAATCTCCCCAACTTAAAAAAAAATGTCGTCCTCGACATTATCCAATCCAACCTCCGTCAAAACAAGTACGGGTACGACCGTCTCATATCAGACTCCTTCTCCCAAGTTGCTTCCCGTGCAGTCCGGTGCTTCCACTGGACTTTAACCATCAGAATCTCTCTTTATTTCTTAACTTTCGGACGTCGTATGCCAAAATAAGCTCTGGCTCTTCCTTGTACTCCAGATTCTCCTGAATCTCCACCTCATCAGCTGACAACTTCTTCCCAGAGTCTGAAACCCACTTCCTCAGAGTGGATACGTGAAACACATTATGCACGTCAGGCATAGAATCAGAAAGCAATAGGCGATAAGCAGATTTTCCAATTCTTTCCAAAATCTCAAATGGTCCAACATACCTTGGACTAAGCTTACTCACCTGACCAAATCTGCTCACACCTTTCATCGGGCTGACTTTGACATACACAAAGTCACCGACCTGAAACTCAACAAATCTGTGCTTCTGATTGTAATACTTCTGCTGACGATCTTGAGCGGCTTTCAATCTTTCTCTTATCAAATTGATCTTCTGAGCAGTTTCATCAGCAAAAGTGGCCCCCAAAGCCTGTCTATCTCCGACCTCCGTCAGAGTCAAAGGAGTACGACACTTCCTGCCATACAAAGCCTCGTACGGTGCCATACCGATACTGGACTGAAAACTGTTGTTATAGGCAAACTCAATCAGCGGAATATGATCCTCCCAACTTCCGCTAAAGTCCAGAACACAAAGTCTTAACAGATCTTCCAGTATCTGAATAGTCCTCTCAGACTGTCCATCGGTCTGAGGATGAAAGGCTGTACTAAAATGCAGTTTTGTACCCAAGCCTTGCTGAATGCCTTTCCAAAGTCTGGAAGTAAAACGTCCATCTCGATCAGATACGATCACACGAGGCACACCGTGCAATCTGACTATTTCCTTCACATAAATCTGTGCCAAGCGATCAACTGAATCCGTCTGTCTGATCGAAAGAAAATGGGCTGACTTCGTCAATCGATCTACAACCACCCAAATGGCATCATGTCCTTGTCGTGATCGAGGAAAACCCATCGCAAAATCCATCGTTACCTCCTCCCATTTCCACTCAGGGATAGGCAACGACTGCAACAGTCCACCTGGTCGCTGATGCTCTGCCTTCACCAACTGACAGGCTTCGCATCTCGACACAAACTCTGCCACATCCTTCTTCATCCCAGGCCACCAAAACAAAAGCTTCATATCAGCGTACATCTTACCACTGCCTGGATGAACAGTATAGCCAGAATGATGAGATTCGTACAGAATCTCCTGCCTCAAGTCTTCAAACACAGGTACCCACAACCTATTCTTATAGAAAATAGCACCAGAATCAGAAATTCGAAGTTCAGGAGTCTTACCAGATCCAATCTGAGCTATCAACTTCGAATAGTCAGAATCTGACTTCTGGGCTTCTTGAATCCGTGCTTCCAAAGAAGACTGAATACTCATCTGAGCCAACTCCAAATCATTGGAGGAAACCACCTCCAACTGCAATCTCTCCAAATCACGAATCAGAAAGTCATCACAGGTAAGCTGAATACCTGAGAATCCAGAAGACTTTCTGCTCAGAGCGTCCGCTACCACATTCGCCTTCCCAGGCTGATACTGAATAGTCAAATCGTAGTCCTTGATCAACTCGAGCCACCTCCTCTGTCTCAGATTCAGATCCTTCTGAGTAAAAATATACTTCAGGCTCTTATGATCAGTAAAGATCTCACACCTGACGCCATATAAGTAATGACGCCAAATCTTCAAAGCAAAAACTACTGCAGCTAACTCCAAATCATGTGTCGGGTAATTCTTCTCATGTGGTTTCAACTGTCTCGAAGCATAAGCAATTACCTGACCATGCTGCATCAGAACACAACCCAATCCTTTCAGTGAAGCATCACTGAACACCTGGAAACCCTCCGTACCTGACGGAAGTGCCAACACTGGAGCTGAAGTCAAACACTCCTTCAATCTCTGAAAACTAGCTTCACACTCCGGTGTCCAAACAAAAGGTACTGACTTCTGAGTCAGTCTCGTCAGAGGAGTCGAAATCTGTGAAAATCCTTTCATAAACTTCCTATAATACCCGGCCATGCCCAAGAAACTACGTACCTCAAATACCGTAGTCGGCCTTGGCCAATCAGCAACAGCCTGAATCTTCTGGGGATATACAGAAATGCCTTTTCCGCTAATCACATGCCCCAGAAAAGAAATGCTCTTCAGCCAGAATTCACACTTAGAGAACTTGGCATACAGCTGATGCCTCCTCAAAGTCTCTAACACAATCCTCAAATGTCTGGCATGATCATCCTCAGATGCAGAATATACCAGAATATCGTCAATGAAGACGATCATAAACTGATCCAGATACTCCATGAATACTCGGTTCATCAGATCCATGAAAATAGCAGGCGCGTTGGTTACCCCAAAAGGCATAACCAAAAACTCATAGTGCCCGTACCGAGTACTAAAAGCTGTCTTCACCACATCAGCTTCCTTCACCTTCACCTGATAATATCCGGATCTCAAATCAATCTTCGAAAATACTGAAGATCCGGAAAGCTGATCAAACAAGTCGTCAATCCGAGGCAAAGGATACTTGTTCTTGATCGTGACCTTGTTCAAATCTCTGTAATCAATACACATACGGAGTGTACCGTCCTTCTTTTTCACAAACAGAACAGGTGCTCCCCAGGGCGAAACACTAGGACGTACAAAACCTCTGTCAACCAACTCCTGAAGCTGAACTTTCAACTCAGAAAGTTCTTTCGGTGCCATCCTGTACGGAGCTTTCGATATAGGAGCTGTACCCGGAAAAAACATCGATAGAGAACTCCACATCTCTATCCGGAGGTAAACCAACCAACTCCTCAGGAAAAAACATCAGCAAATTCCCGTACCACAGGGATCTCAGAAACAGAACCAACCTCCAGGTTCAGATCCCGCACCGAAGCTAAAAATACCGGACATCCTTTCTTCCACATCCTGCTCACCTCCAACACAGAAACCAGACTGGAGAGAACACCTCGTAATCCCTGAAATACAACTCTCTCTCCAGCCACAAGCAAACTCACTTGCTTCTTCAGACAGTCTATCTGAGCCTCATACTGACTCAGCCAATCCATGCCCAGAATCACATCATACGAAGAAATCGGCAATCGAATCAAACTCGATTTCCACTTCTTGCCAGAAATCTCGATCTCACACAAACAAAACTGTCGAGCAATCAATGGATTCCCCGCCGGTAAAATCACAGACAAAGAAATCGGTAAAACCATCGAATCCAAATGTAAAATCTCAAAACAATGCTCGGACAGAAAAGAATGACTCGCTCCAGAGTCAAACAAAACACGACAGGGCTGATCAGAAATGTAAACCGTACCTGTCACAACATCCGGAGCATCACGAGCCTCCTGCTGACTCAGACTGTAAACTCGTGGCTGAACTGGAGCAGGAACTGAAGCAACAGAACTACTCTGCTCCCTCTGAATCGTAGGTGGTCTCCGCGGTGCAGAACTAGAACCACCACCTCTACCAGCAAATCCCTCAGGGCGAGGAGGAACAGTCCTCGGTCTTCCTGCTGCTGAACCAACAGGTCTGATAAAGCCCTCAGATCGCTGCTCAGAACGCTGATCAAATCCCATCTGCGGACATTCTGCAATCCTATGCCCCGGCTGACCACATCTGAAACAAAGACCAGCTATCCTGTAGCACTGGCCATGGTGTCGCCGTCCACAACTCTGGCACACAGGTGCCGTACTGACAGATCCAGAACTAGTCGTACTGGTAGCAGTACCAGACGATCCTCCGCTCTTCCTGGAATCTCCAGATCCAGATCCAGGAACAAATCTCCTCTTCCCAGAGGAACCACTGCCAGATGTCTCTCCTCCAAACCTCTTCCTACTCGCAGTCCACCGCTGCTGAGTAGCCGTCATGTCATTCTCAATCAGACGAGCTCGCTCCACAAGCTCAGAGAAATCAGTAATCCGGAACGGTATCAGAGGCTGCCTCAAAGTGTCTCGTAAGCCTCTCAGAAATCTGTAGCACCTCTCAGCAGACGTGCTAACCAGCTGCGGAGCGTACCTGGCTAATGCAGTAAACTCAGCCTCGTACTGCATCACCGTCTTGCTCCCCTGAACAAGTCTCAGAAAACTCTCCTGCATCTGCTGTCGTGCAGAAGGGGGAACAAACCAATCTCGAAATACTTCAGTGAACTCTTCCCAAGTAATCAAAGAGTTCAGTCTGCCCTGAAATCTGGCTGCCTGCTGGCCGTCCCACCAGTGCTCAGCCTCTCCGTCCAACAGAAAAACAGCTAACGGAACTTTCCTGTCTGCAGGACACTGCATCCCGTCAAAAGTCTTCTCCAATCTCCTCAGCCACTCCTCGGCTGCTCTGGGCTCAACAGCGCCCTCAAACCTCGGAGGCTTCAACCTCAAAAATAACTGCAGGTGTCGATCAATGTCCTTAGATCTAACAGTCGAAGTTCTGCTCTGAGTCTCGCTCATCATCTGAGCAACAAGTGAAGCAAACTGTGAAAGCGTATCAGCACCGACCACTGGGGCTGTACTCCCCACTGGTGCTGCCTGATCGTCACTCTGACCGTCTGTCATGTCTGGGTCTGGCTGATCCATACAGAAAAATCCAGAAAATCCGGAAAACTATCACAAAACAACACAAAATAACACAATAAAAAGCCAAACGACCCAAAACTACCTCCTAGACAGACTCACTGATCACTTCCTAGAGCTCCGTTTTACGATCCAACCTGTTTCCAAAACCAGTGCTCTGATACCACAAAAAGCTTGTCACGACCCGACCCGACGGGGACGGATCCCGCCCGAGCCGGATCGCGACGAGAGACCTTTCTTAACCAGGATCTGGCTTTGGATTAGGTTACTGAACTGATCTTTCAAATTCTTAACTCAACAGAAGCACACAGAACAACAGAGCTACTAAAAACATCAAATGCAGCGGAACAAAACATCTATCTTTTCATTTCCTCAAAATAATCATCTACAGAACAGTACATGGCTTTCAACAGAAAGAAAGACAGAACAGAAAAGCCATGACTGTACAAAAATCAAAAGTACAAAAGTACCTAATCTGATCAGACTCTGAAACCTAGTCCTGAACTTCCTTGCCCTTCCCAGAACCTGAAAACCACCAGAAAGCAAGGGTGAGCTCAACAGCTCAGCAAAGCAACAAACCACCAATCTAAATTCTCAGAAAACAGAACCAAATTCATCGGACAGAAATCAGATCAGAAATCGGAACAGAATTGGAAATCAAAACTTACGGACAGGTATCAAATCACATCAGAGTCGTACAGATCGTATCAGAACAGAACAAATCAACAGAGTCAGAATCAGAAATCAGAATCGTACGGATCATATCATATCATAATCACAATTTCGTACAGAACAGAACAGATACAGAAAATAGTACAGATACATATAGCTAAATGCCCTGACACTGACGGAATCTCTATGGATTCCGGCCCCTTATGCCTCCCTTCCCAGACACTGACTGAATCTCATAGGATCCAGGCCCCTTATGTCTCCCTTTGTGCTCACGGCACCAAAACAGATGTGCTTATAGCACCAAAACAGAATTCATCGGATCCGGAACAGAACAGACATCAGATTTGATCTCATTGCAGATTTCCCGTTTCACTAACTGAATCTCATAGGATTCAGGCCCCTTATAACTCCCTTTTTATAGCTTATACACATAGCATTTCAATTCAGAAGAAATACGGACAATTCAGAAATTACCCAAAAAAATCGGGCAGCACAACGGTAGTATACGGAATTTACACAAAAAATTCCTGCAAAGAAAATTTACCGAATTCGCACAGAATACAGGTATCAACATTTCAGAACATTTATTCTACTGCACAGATAAATTCCAATTTCACAGAAAAATCTGGTCGACTAAAAACACAGTCGAATCAAAAATACCCGGACGAAAATCTTCAGAAAATAACCAAAATGTGCACACTCGGCACGTCAACAATATACAGAAAGTTACGCGGTAAAAAACTGAGCCAATCAACAGATACGGACAAAAATCATTAACGAAAACGAAATCCGGACAGAATATACCGCCAAACACGACGGTTCTGAAAATTGAGAAAGGCGGAATGTGCCTTACCTCGAGCACAGCAATTTCCTCAACAGCCACTTCGGGCGAAAACGGCTCCGCGTCGTCCGAAAATCAACTTTTCCACTTTTTCCTTCGTTTTTCTCTCTCCTCAGCTTTTTCTCTCTCTTCAAAATATCTCATTTCTATATATATCCAGACTGATCGTCCCGGACGAACGAGCTTCGTACCGGACGATCCATGAAGAGAGGAATTCCGTCCAGACGAAAAATGACATATCGTCCCTGGCGAAGGGTTCACGGGAGAATTTTCGTCCAGACGATCCAATTTTCGTCCCGACGAATCATACAACCAAAACTGATTTTCTGCACAACCTGTACCGATCGTCCCGGACGATCCAACTTCGTCCCGGACGAACCTGGAGCAAAAACTGATATTACATCAAATGAGTTTTCCTTGCTGTGAGAGCATCCACAGCTAAAGGCTTTTCCCACAAAACTCACAATTTTGGAAATACCCAACGGATTCCAGACTGCTAAAGGAAGATCAACAATCTTAATCCAAATGGGAATGGAACAACATTCTTCCCTCTTTGGCTTAAACTTAGGAGTCCATTTATGAAGGATAAATGATATCCCAAAGAAAAACCATAGTCCACCAGACCATGCGGGCTCAAAATCTTCCGGTACAAAAAATTTAAACAGAAAAAAACCATCGTTCAGTGAAAGTAGATCGACCGAACCTTTGATAGACAAAACCTTTCTAATCGCATTCTGCAAGCTGAGCTAGGTAGGTCTAGGGCCGACCGACTACCCGACCAGCGAAAGTCCCCAATTCGGAACTCCAAGGTTGAGATCATCAGTTGTAAAAGGAACCCGATTCGTCGGATTAATGTAAGAATCTTCAAAGCTACTAGCCACCGGATCATGATTTTTGAGGTTGGAGATGAAGTTAAGGTCGGAGGGAGCGGAGGCAGAGGGAGCGACCGAACCAGGGAGGGGGGAAATCGTGGAGGTAGGAAGTGGATGCCATGGGGAGAAAAAGGGGAGGAAAAACCTCCCCGCGGGGTGGGAGGGCAGGAATGGCGGGAAGAGGCAAAACTAGGGTTTTCGCACAGGAAACCCACAGGAGCCTCTACAGACGGGATGCAATTTTTTATCGTTCAAAGTGTTTAAAATAAAATTTTTTATAAGAAGAACCAATTTTTGATCATTTTCTGAGCTCGTTTATTTGTGAATTGGCTGACTTGGTAGCTAAAAAACACTCGCTAGTAATTTCTAAAACTCGATTGCTACTTATTCTAGTCATTTAACATTTAATATAGTTTAGATTCTTTGTTTGTTCCAGTTAAAATAATAATTCTATTCATTTACTTATTTTTATATATTTCATCAGAATATATTTAGTAATTAATTTTCTAAAAGTCCTCATCAAATGGAGAAATTATTCTGTGCAGAAATCAGATGCAGAACACGTCCAGAGACCAACCAGAAGCTGCACGTTAGCAGTACCAATCCGCGGTACCGAGTAAGAAGTGACGTGACACATTTTGGCTAGTCTCGGATGACGTTCGGGGTTCACAGAGAATAATTAATCCATCAATCATCAAATTAACCTGTCTTGGAGCCACATTAACAATTTTGCTTAATCTTTTTAAATTTTATACCAATGATAACTTAATATTCTAAGATTAAATTTAACAATCTTTCCTTATAATCAATTTTTATGTATTGCATATGTCAAATAATCATCCTTAATCTTCCTTAATAAGTTAATACAACTCAATTATTATAATTAACATAATTAAGATTATAGTACAAGTCTTGAAATCATCAAAATTTTAAATATTATGAACAAAATATGAAAGCTTATAATTCTTAAATATATAATATAAAATTGATATGAAATATATATATTTATGTGACTTGCTTGGATTCTTTTATGACGCTTGCAATCCTATGCACTGGTCTCTCCACACTAGCAATAGCATAATAGTAGGCTTCCTGTGATTTATCCATGCAACAACACAGAAGATTCTGCAGTCTCCTCTCTGCCCTTCTTGACTGAATGACCCATCCTATATCTCTTTTAAAAAATATATCACCTTTACTTATTTGTTTAATCGTGCCATTATATCACTAAAGCGAGCAAGTAGAAATTTGTTTGCTTCAGTAGCAGGATTCTGCTATAAGGTTTCTCTTCCTCTTGCCCACTCTTCTTCTTCTTCTTACCTGTAACTCGTGCAAGAAAAGATGATGAGTGGGAGAAGCAGTTCAAGGTACCCCTTCACTGCTTCCCAATGGCAGGAGTTGGAACACCAAGCTCTCATCTTCAAGTACATGGCTTCAGGCATTCCCATCCCTCATGATCTTATCGTTCCTATAAGAAGAAGCTTCCTTCTTGACTCCACTTCAACCTCACCTTCCCTTGCTTTCCCTCCCCACACGCAATGTAAGCTCTCCATTTTCAAAATCTCTCTTTTTTCCGCTTTCTACAAAGTGTTTTACACTCACTTTCATGCTTTCAGTGGGGTGGAGCTGCTTTCAAATGGGATATGGGAGGAAAACAGAGGATCCAGAGCCAGGGAGATGCAGGAGAACAGATGGAAAGAAATGGAGATGCTCAAAGGAGGCTTACCCAGATTCCAAGTACTGTGAGAGGCACATGCATAGAGGAAAGAACCGTTCAAGAAAGCCTGTGGAAATCTCTCTTGCTACTAAAACAAACCATTCCTCTTCCACTTCTTCTGCACAAATGTCTCCTTACTCAGCAAATCTCTCAATCTCCACTCCAGAGATTTGCCACCATTTGTGCCCTTACCCAAGCTCTTCAGTAACATCTCCTTTTCAGTTAGATTCGGCAAACTATTCTGATAGGGAATACAGGTGTGTTTCTGATGTTCGTTTCGTTCACATCATCATCATTATTATAATTTTTATGTTCTCTTTAATCGAGTATTTCAATGAGAGAGAAGGCAGGGAGCAGAGATCAGGCGGAGTTCATCGGAGTTCAAACCTCAGTGGATGAGCTCCATGGCAAAAGCCAAGCAGAGCAACTACACTCTGTCTAAAGAGGAGGAGGAGGAGAGGCAGAGGCCTCTTCGCCATTTCTTTGACGAGTGCCCAGAGAGGAACAAGGAGCAGTGGATGGACATGGAAGACGAGAGCAGCTCATACACCAAGACTCAGCTCTCCATCTCCTTCCCAAAATGGTTTGAGAATCCCCATATAAACCAATAACAATATTACTGTAAAAATAAGTTCTCTTATTGTATTTTTTTTTTGCTTATTTTGTTTCCTCTTTCGTTATTCTTTGCAGATAGAGATGACATGGCGAATGGGAGAAGAAGAAAAAGCTCCAATGCTTGCTGCTTGCTGGGATGATTTTCACTGTCCATTCACTGTTTTGAGTTCAGTTATTTGTTTGTTTTTTTGCCATGTTTATTCTTCAGTTTCTGAGAGGAGGAGAGAGCTGCCTTTTTGAACTTTTTTAGGAGTATATTTTTCCTCTGCAAATGTGTGGTTTTTGTTTGCTTTCTCTTGTCTCTGCTCAACTCTGTGCAGTCCTAAGTTGTATGTTCTCTCTGTGTGACTAAAATCTGCTGCAAATCTCCTCCAATGGGACCAACTCTCTGCTGTGAATGCTTTTGTTCTTCAAGATCACAATATCAATTATTTGATTCCAAGCTTAAGACTGTAACTATTACCAGCCTTTATTAATTTTTAAAAAGGATTTTGTACCTGAAATAAAAAGGTTCTGAAAGTTTTTTTGCAGTTGCTTAGAAAACATAATCTTTATTTACCAAAATTTTATAATTATGTTATTTATACAGTGATATATCCATAAATATATGTGCATTTATCCTTCAATTTTATAAACTTATTCATAAAAAAATTATTTGGGACAATTTTTTACTACTTCTTAAAACAGTTTTTGTACAAAATTTTTAAAGCAGTCTCAAATGAAGCCTAAATGGGATTGAGCCAGCCTATAAATAAACATTGTTGACTGGATTGAATGGCATCTGAGCTATGTATATCTCATTTTGCCTGATATCTTCATTTATGACTTATATGATATGAAGTGAGCTAATATTTTTAGAAATCTTCACCTTTGTGAGCTTCCTCTAAAAAGGAAGCTAACTCCATTTTGCCTTTAAGCAGCATAAACTAAAGAGAGATTATATAATATTGAAACTTTGTGTATATACTCACCTTCATTAGTATATCTATAGATTACCTACAGTCTCAACCTTCCATAGTAGAATTCCCCATTCTTTTAATATTTTTATAATAAACTTATTTGAACATCAATATGCTTGATACGAACATAAAAGAGTTGGATCTTTGATAGATAAATAATACTTTGAGTATTATCGAAAAATTTCATGGTCTTGGTTAACTCCAATATCTTTGATAAAATTATATATCAAAATAGTTTTTTTGAATGCTTTTTTATTATCATGATATATTTTACATCTAACTGACAAAATAATTATTGACTATAAAATTGATCTCAAACTTACTAGTCCTTAACATAGTAAACAGATCGATTACCCAGACTAGTCTAATAAGACTCAACATATATGTTGACATTAAAATTTCTTCAAGTTAATCGCCTACTTCTTCTAGTATATGTGCAACGCCTCAGAATTAAAATTGGAATGATTATTTCTTTAGTTTATCTTTTAAATTTCAACACTGGAGCTATCTACTTTAATAATAATAATAATAGAAACCAAAACTAATAATCACAATATGAAAATACAACTATATTCATTACTCCAAAAAATCATATACATTACTTAGGAATTACTAGTACAATCGCAACATATTGCTCTACTTCAAAGTACAAAAGAATAGCTTTAAGAAAGAAAGAAATAAATTAATAGTAAAGTTGGTGAATTCTAATTTGATCAATATCACACACCTAATCCTCTGCTCTGACTTGAAATCAGTTAAACCATATATAATGTGCTCAATGTCACAACAAGTCTCTAAATCCTACAACTGAATTCAAAGTACGATAAAGAAACAATATACATGTTACCGGTGAATTCACAGTAGTGACATTCATTGATCATAAATCAGTGCATAAACAACAAAACTCACGTATAGAAGTAGTGAAGTCAATAGACAGTAAAACAGTACAATATGGAAGCCATTAAATCTGTACAGTGAAGGAAGCCAATAAATCAAAGAAACAATGTGCCGAATAGATAAATCCGTTGAAGCCATTTTAATGCAGTAAACCCAAACACATACTATATTAGTATCATAATCACGTCCAATATATAGCATCTCATAGTCAATGATAGTAAAAAATAAACAATAAATAATATCAATGGATCAATAGTAGTAGCCATAGTAATAAATCAGTATCAATCTTGATGATGATAATAATAATAGAGCAGTACAGTAACAATAACATTAATCAGTGGTAGTAATAGTACTAAGTTAGTATAGTGATAGGAATCAGTATAGTAAAAGTAAAGTCGTATAGTAATAATGAATCAATAGTCGATAAAATTAATAATATGCCAATATTAATAATATACCAGCTATTACCCAATCATACATCCATTTTCATTCTTAATGCCTATATAAATAATATGCTTAAATAAAAACACTGAATTATTTATTCAATCCAAATTGTATAAAATACAAAAAATTCTATTTTACTCGGTGAAAATCAAAATTTAATCAGTCAAAATGCCTATAATGCTCGGTACTATAATATACAAAAGGTTGCATGATAGAAATTTGTTAAAATGGGGGAAAATGCAATAAAACCAATTCTGGGGAGAATCAAACAGTCAAACTAAAAAAATTAGAAAACATAAGTTAGGAATAAGTCACCTACCTCAATTGAAATAATTTCCTAAAAGCGACGAAGTGATCTAGAGAGTAAAATCAAAATTTTCTCCCTTTCCCTCTCCTCTTTTCTGTTCACTCTCTCCCATTTCCTTCTCAGGTAAGCCAGTCATGAGTGAGGGGGAGGACGAGTGAGTGCAGAAAAAAAAAAAAAAATATATATATATATATATATATATACACACGCCGCAGAGCTTCATGTAAAATCCAGAATTATTGTAGAACATACATTTCAATGCCACAATGACAATTTCTAATGCCACTGTGCTCTAGACCCCAGCGCCGCTGCGCTTTAGTTCAAACAACAATTCCTCTCTCTCTCTCTCTCTCTCTCTCTCTCTCTCTCTCTCTCTCTCTCTCTCTCTCTCTCTCTCTCTCTCTCTCTCTCTCTCTCTCTCTCTCTCTCTCTCTCTCTCTCTCTCTCTCTCTCTCTCTCTCTCTCTCTCTCTCTCGTTGTTATAATATATTTATTTAACTAGAAATAATCTAGGGTATCCCTTCTCATTGCTTGGATTGACCTAACAAGCTAATGTTGATCCAACTCTAAATTTGAACCCTTCCAAACAATTCAACATATTTAAATATACTGCATGATCCTCTCTAAGATTGTAACCTAGGTGGCTTAGCCCAAAGTCGTTTTAGGCTAGCTCAAGATCAATTTTAGATTGATCATGAACTCTCTAGCCTTATATGTAGAATTTAGAAATCTCAATTTAATTGTGGTGATTTTCGAAATATTGCATGGTACGTCCTATAGGAAAAACCCTATCCCAATTTATTCATAATTAGCCTTAATTGAGCCCAATTACTGGTTAAATTTTCCTATTGTACTATCCTCAATCATATTTGAAGTGATCTTATTGACCATTACTCAATTTTTAAAATAGTGTTAGGATTGACCAAAAATAAATCTTGCCTGCAAAACTCCTAGACCACTAAACTTAATTGATTATTTTGGAACAATTTATCTAATTTATTTGACAATTTTATTCCAAAATATTTCTATCATTAGACCATAGAAAAATTAATATAAAGTGTACGTCCATAAAATATCAGAACAAACTTAAATCCTTACCAACCACATTTAGGCCGAAGTGAACTACTAAGACCAAAATATAGAAATTTATGAAATCGACCTTGAACATTGATCTCAATAATGTTATACACAACCTAATTAAGCAATATTAATCACCAGATTAGCCTAATTAAGCCTTTAATTAAAAGCAAGCCCAGGTTAAACTTGACTCAAAAATATCCAAGCCTTTAAATTAGTGAAATTGATTGAACCTAGACCTTCCATTAGATTTTGGTAGGTCAAATATTGGTCGAACATGTGCCTCTAATTATATTAAAATATATTCATAAATATTAAGGATATTTTGAAATTTATTTAACATTTACAATAATTATTACCTAAAGAGTAAGAAATTATAAAAAATCTTAAACAACTTAGAAAATTTTCAAAAATATTCAATAATGATTAATCTTTGACTTCTGATTTTAGAAAGTTCAAAATTAAAAAATGATAAAACTGATTAACATATATTTTTTATTATTAAAAATGTATATTTTATGTTGGCTTGTGCTAAAAATAATAATAATAATAATAATAAAAGGTTGGCTTGTGCTAACTAGGCCTGATACCCACTCAAATTAGTTGTTCTCTCCTCAAACCCTCTTAATAAGCAAATCAAACATGGCGAGCTAGAAGAGTAAAGCTAGCTAGGATTGGGCTGACTTTACTCTATCGTGACTTGAACCTCTCCCTAAACCAAAGGTCCCCAGGGTTGTCTAGGGTTTCAATCCATGCATGCATGAGCAATTACTCGGTGTAGTCGAAGTCGATCCTTCACATTCACAACATGGAGATGAGTAAAACTAAAATTAGCTAGGAAAATCCATGACTTGCATTTTAAACTTTATGCTATTTCCATATGATAGATCATGAAAATAATATTTTGACACAATAGGAAAGCAAATAAATATATTTTCTTTCATTTTTTTCATTCAATCAGCTCTGCAAACATTCATAAACTTTTATTTTGGTTCAACAATCTTCATTAATCCCCCTTCCTGGCTTCCTAATTAGTCTCTCCAAACCAAGGCCAATTCTTAGTTTAACCATTGTTAAGCTAGACTATCAACTAACACTTAGCTTCAGCATGCAGGTTTAATGCATGGAATTTTCTTTGAAAAAAATAAAGGTAACTTTTGCTTGTACCGGTACAAATGTATACTGTACACACGTGTACGTGCACCAGGCGCACTTGAATTTCACTTGATGAGCCCACGTGATCTGCTGTACTAAGGTGAAAGCGTCAGCTTATTGAAAGAACTACCAACACAGCTTACCTTGACCTATTGGTTGAGAACTTATGCTTCCAACTCAAAAGTCTTGGATTTGAATCTTTGTGTATGCGTTGTGTGTGTGAGTTTGTCTTAAATGACCTAAATGTCCCAAAAAAAAAAAAAAAACTACCAGACTTCCTATATTTGGATTAAAATTTATACTATCAGCTGAAGGATTTGAATTTGAAATTTATATATATATGGGTTAAGATTAGGGTCTCAAAATGGGTCCGTGGGTCAGGTTCGGGTCGAATTTAGATTGATCCGAGTTTAAACGAGTTGATCTTAACCCGGCCCTATTTTATAAACGGGTCAAAAAATTCAATCTGAACCCAACCTGTGCGGGTAGGGCTGTCAATTTCGGGTCACGGTCGGGTTCGGGTCAAACCCGGAACTGACCCGGGTTCAATCGGGTCGACCCGTCCCAACACGGGAATGAGACTAGCACGGATGGGTCGCGGTCGAAAGCGGACGTCGGCGGCGACGCAGACGCGGGCTGGCTGGGGCGGCGGGTGCGAGGGCGCGCGCGGACGTGACGTGGTGCGTGGGTGCGCCGATGCGCGGGGTGCACCGCTGGCTGGGGCGGCGAGTGCACGACTGGTTGGGTGCACGACTGAGTGTGCTGCAGCGCGCCTGCGTGAGCATGAACTCGCGCACGCAGGTGTGAGGGCAGCTGCGCGGGGCAGCGGGGCGGGCGGCTGACTGCGGGCAGCTTCTGCGGGCAGCGCGGCGGGCGCGCGGGCAGCCGCGGGGCAGGGGACGGGCAGCTCTACAAGCAGCAGGGCAGGGGGCGGGTAGCCTAGGGCCGGTCCACGGGCAGCCGGGCAGTCATTTTAAACAGGTTTCTGGGTTAACCCGGCAACCCGTCGGGTCAACCCGAATCTGACCTGTTTTTCAAACGGGTCGAATCTGCGAACCCAAACCCGACCCGTTTTTCAAACCCGTTTTTCAAACAGGTCAGGTCCAACCCGGATTTTTCGAGTCGGGTCTGGGTCGGATTTTCGTGTCATGTCAAATATTGACAGCCCTATGCGCGGGTTGCTAGGTTGATCCGACACGACCCGCGGACCCATTAATTTTCGAATTCCGGCAGCAAGGGTCATATGCTCGGTTCTAAAATTTGAATTTAAGTTGCAGCATAAAATTTTAATTACAGTTATTATGTAACTTGTCAGTTTCGAATTTCAATTTAAATCATAATTTTGATCGTTATTGTAATTATTATAAATGTATAGGTTGAATTAAAAAAAATATGTGAAAAATATGATAATCCTTGTTAGTGATAATCAATACAGGATATGAGGGAACAGGCATCATTTATAATTTTGAATTTGTGCAAAGAACTTCATTGCACGTCTTAGGATGGATTAGAGATGAAAAAAAATACAATGGAGAGAGAGATCTTTCTCTTATCTTTCATTTGAGATAAATTTCTTACTCTTTTCTAAAGCAGTTTTCTATTATGAAAATTTCTAATTCAAGATATTTGTACTAAAAAATTACTTTGGTAGTCAATAAGAAAACTAAGAATTCTTTTGAGATAGTTTTTTTTTTAATTATTTTATGCATTAACTTTTTAGTATAAATTTTTTTTAAAAAAAAATAATAATAAAAAACTATCACAAACAAAGCCTTAATGATTTACTTCTATGGTTGATATGTTGGGTGAGTACTATATTAACTTTTTGTAGCCGGCTATTTGTTGAGAACCCAAATTTAACTGATAAGTTATATTGTTTTTTATTCAATTGAAAGGTTGAAAACTCCTTCCAAAGTTTTCTATAAGGCTTCGTTTGGGACGATTTTCTTACTGTTTTTAAAGTAATTTTTTAGTATAAAAATTATTCTAAAAAATAACTTTAAGAAGCAATAAAAAAGTCATCCGAAATAAAACCTAAGTAACTCCAGGCTTTGATAGGCATTTGAAGTTTATTCAATATAAGCCGGTTCAATAATCAACTATGATGCACCGACACTTCTCCTTAAAGAGGCGTGCAGTGTCCGACACTGTATCCGACACGACTCTCATCCGACACTCCTCCGACACGTGTCGGATACGCCGAAAACGTGTCCGATTAAAATATATTAAATACAAATTGGACACGCGTATCTTAAATATTTTATGAATTTTTTTAAATATAATTTCTTGTATTTGCGGGATTTAAACTAAATTTATTATTTCCTATCCACAACATCAAATCAACGTCTGCACTTAATACCCAATCATCGAATATTCTCATTTTCATTTCTTTTTTACAGTGAAGGTATTTTCATCTCCTCTCTCGGTGACTGATAAACTGCATCGACGCCTGACTCCCGGCATCCTAATACTAATCATTTTAAGCACAAATTCTAGTTAAATGACTTATTATTTTCAATTTTTTTTAAATTATATTTATTTAATTTTTATACACCATTTTTTAAATATAAAAATTATAATATCGTGTCCAACCCGTGTCCGTGTCCTATATTTTCAATAACTAACATGTCCCGTGTCCGTGTCATGTCGTATCCGTGTCGCCGTGTCCGTGTTTGTGCATCATAGATAATCAACATGTACTTGAATCCAATCTTTTTTATGTAGGAGTGGAGGAGGCAAGATCATTGTTCAAAGTGGTTGGGTTGATGGTACGAGCCTATCTAATGTGAAAAAGCAATCCTTATCTAATTATGATAATGATGAGATCGACCAGGTTGAACCACTCTCAAGTTTTATTTTTCTCTTCCTCAAGTAGCAAAGATGAGACTAGTTGGGCTACCTATTTAACAAATTATTTATGTTGATATACTATGATGAAGTTGAATTCAACAAAATGATTACAACTCTTTCAACCTCCATCACTCGTTGATTACGGTCCTTTTGACCTCTGTCATCCACCGACTATGATCCTTCCGATCTTCGTCTCTCAATTATGGTCATTCAATCACAATCGTCCGACTACGATGCTCCGATTACTGTCGTCTAACTATTGTCCTTTCGACAAAATAAACAAGTCAACAATCTCTATAGAACTACTGATCTCATGTTATTGGATTCTTCCAACTCCAACTATGTAACGTGTTATATACAATGTATATTTGCTATATTTAGGGGTGTCAATTATTGACACGACACGAAAACCCGACTCGTACCCGACACTGAAATTTTGGGTCTGACACGACCCAATTTCAAAACGGGTCGGGTTTGGGTTCATTAAAATGACTTCGGTTCAATTTTCGGGTCGAGTCCGGATTAACCCGATAGCAACCCGTTTCAACCCGCACTGTATTCATTTAGGCGCGATAGATTAATTGGGGTTAGGGCTCCACAGGACCGCATTTCGCATCCGCGCGTATTCATTTCACGTCCTGTTCATCCTCTCCTCTTCTTCGCTGCTTCGTCTGGAGTTTCTGTTTCTTCTCTCCGAATCTCCTCGCTCTGCCGACGGTTTCCTCTCTTCTCCTTCTCTGGCACATTGTTGGTACGTGGTGTTCATCGTGCACTTCTCATTTGGATCAACACGAACATCTACATCGCTCGCTGTTTGTATTTCTTATATTTTTTTCTATTTTCTCCTTTTAGAAGCTTGATCTATGAGCACAGTAGAGGGTTGGTTTGTTGTCTTGCTGTTTGATCAAAATATTCTGAAGTTCCGTGAAAAGTTTTTGGGTTTAGCCGTTTAGGGTTTGTCCGGTTTATTGTTGTCTTGCTGATTTGTTGTTATGTCGAATATTATATCGATTTTTTTGAAAATCTGGTAAACTTTGGCATGTATTTGTGGATTGGCATGCTTTCGGATTTGGGGTTATTTTTGTCCGATTAGTTGATAAGGTGTTGTTCAGTTAAATCTATTTTCAGAAGGGTTCGTGTCCGAGAACTTGACCCATTTTTAAAAACGGGTCAGGTCTGGTTGACCCGGTAGTGCCGTGTTAATTAGTTCTTGGGTTCAACCCGAACCCGACCCATTGACCCAAATTGACACCCCTATTCTGAAGAATACAAAAGAACTTACCCTCAATAAGCGGATAATATCCAACAAAACATATATCAGCAAAGAAGAAGGAATGGTAGCTGAAGAGAGGAATGAGAAGAGTTTTAGAAGAAAAAAGTCTCTTAGGATGGCAATTGTGAATCCTCTTATTTCTCTCTAATGGAAATAGATCAAGCCAGTGGCTATCAACCAAAGTTCTAATTAATATTGATTTAACAACTTTATCAAGTAATTTATTGAGCCAGAAATAAGAGGTAAATGAATCCTAACATTGGAAGATCAAGGAAAGAAAAATCTAATATTATCAAAATTTAAGTTTTGTTTGGAACAGCTTTTCAACTACCTTTTTAAATATATTTTTTTGTGCAAAAATTTCTTGAACTAGAAATTTTTGTACTAAAAAATTATTTTAGAAATTACTAAGAAAGTTGTCCCAAACGTCTTAGTTATTAATTTTTTTAATTATTATTATGATGTTAGTTTTTGAACGAATGTGTGCATTTCCTTTTTAAAATCAAGAATTTCTATATGTGACTATTAAATTATCATTTGACTAATTTTTTGTATATTTATGATTTTCTTCTAAAAATATGATAGTTATCTAAAGCAGAAGTTTGAGATAATGTTTTTTTTTTTTTTTTTTTTTGCATGATTTTATGACTCTCATTCAAGATTTTAAGGAAGAAAATCCAATCAAAGACTTCTTATATTAGATTTGATCTCAAAGCTTAAGATTGCTTCATCATGGTACTTATAAATAGGACATAATAAATTGGTCAATCAATAAGATAATGACATAATGCAGTTTAAATGAAATTGGCTAAGTTAAATTTTCTAAATAATTGTGTGTGTGTGTGTGTTAGGTACAAAATTATATTCTTACATTAGATGAGAAGTAAAATTTTATGAAAATTTTAAAATAAACAAATAACTTAAAAATATTTTTTTCAAAGGTAATAATATTTTCAAATAGTTGAATATGCTAAATTAAAACTATTAGAAAATGCTCAAGAATTTTGACAAATATTTATCATTCAATGAGAATAATATTTATCATTCAATGAATGTAAAAACCAAATAAATGATCAATTTAAGTCCTAAAATTTGATTTTCAGTCTTAAAATTAGAACAGAAAATCAGGTATGTGTACAGTAAAAGCATTGCAATGTAATTAATTTTCAAAGTTTTTTTTTTTCTCTATTTTATCATAGCATTTTACATTTTACATAGAGATGCAATATATATATATATATATATATATATATATATATATATAATATATATATATATATATATATATATATATATATATATAAAATTTAACTTATCGGTGAAACAGAATATATATAACAAAATAGTTATATAATACACATATAGTGAGATGAGCAAAAAAATCATAACTTCCAATTTAATCGGTGAAAATTCAATATGTTTCAATCAAAATGCTCATATTAACATCATCTAACAAATACCAAAAGTTATATGATAAAAACATAAATAATATCATCTATCAAATACCAATACAAAATTATCATTATTTTTGAATAACAGAAATACAAATTTGATCAAATAATATAGAAAATATAAAATTATACAAATCATAAATAGCATAATGGTTCCTTATAGTGAGATGAGCAAATTTCTCAATAAGATTGGCTGCCAAAAATTGTTCAACGACCTTCGAATCTAGCTTTCACTCTTCTCTCCTTAAAATTCTCTCCACTACTCGATTGTGTTTCTCTGCTTCAGCTAAACGAATGTAATTAAAAAGGATTGATAAAGGAAAAAAATAAAACTTGATGACATGGAGATTTTTTTTTGCTCGCAAAATTAAGCCTGAATCACAACATAAACTTAAAAGTGTCTTAGCATCCAAAAAAGTAATACATCGTATAAATATGGTTGTAGTAATGTGGTTCTTTGATGGTTACACTCCATTCAATGCTTTGAATTTAATCTATGCACAGAAAAGTGTTGATGCCATTGGAGCCCTATGTTAATATTACAAAGTTCCATCATACTATAGAATGCGACTTAATCTACTTAGGGATTACAAAGAGGAGCTAGAGTGCAGATTACTTACTGATTCCTAGAGTGCAGATTACTTACTTAATCGACTTAATCTACTTAGGAATCACGTGTTGTATAATCATGGCTGATTGTTGGACTTATAAAAGAAGCAGAACACTCATGAGGTTTCTTGTTTATAATCTACGATGCGTATGTCTTTTAAAATCAGTTAATGCATCTGCTCTCACCAGTAATGTCGCAACCTTGTATTCTCTGTTCACTGAAGTAGTCAAATTAGTAGGCTTAGAGAATATGGTGCAACTAATAACTGATAATGTTATGAACTATAAGAAACCTAGTGAGTTATTACATGAAAGATTCAGTAGTATTTACTAATCACCATGTGCCGCACACTATCCGAATTTAATTTTGAAGGATATATGTCATACACGCTTAGAAGAGTTTGTTAGAAAGGCATCAAAGGCAATAATTTTTATTTATAATCATATATGTATATTTGCATGGCTTAGAAAAAGATCATATTGGAAGGAGATTGTACGCTAGGAGCTACACAAGTTGTGACTACCTTCATAATTTTAAGAAGTGCCTATGATTACATGCTTGACTAAAAAGTTTTAGTCACTAGTAAATTTTATATATATTCAATGTTATCTAAAATCACAAAAGGAAAATAGGTTGTTGATATCATTTTGTATTTGAACTTTTCGAATGAGTGTCGTGTTATTTCAAAAATATATGGTCCATTGATTACATTGTTGTGTATAGTTGATTCATATGAGAAACTCTCATTGGGGTATTTATATGATGGTATGTATAGTTAATTACGAAAGGCAATAAAAATCATATTAAAAAATGTGAAGAGATTATATGAGCTATATACTATTATCATTAAGAGAAGATAAGATTCTAAACTTAGGCAAGATCCACTTAGTTGCATAATTTTTTAATCCTCATTTTCAGTATGATAAGGAGAATTATTGTTATAAGTCAGAAATTATACAAGATCTTATTGAGTTAATTGGGAATAAAGACATTTATTCAAAGCCTAGATTTGCAATGAATGATGTTAGACTTTTTTTGTGATGACTTAAAAATTTTTGGAAAGCTAATTGCTATCACAATGATAGAAGAAATATCATAATGACTATAACCAAGTATTTTTTTTCAATGTCAACATATAATTATATTTTAATTTTACAAAAATGTAAATTTACCAATATCTTTCACTTAGTTATTTTGTAGATGAGTTGTGTAATTAAGTTGTTTGGATTAAATGCTCCAAATTTAAAAAAATTAGTGATAAGAATTCTAAGTTAAACATCATTTTTTTCATACTATGAAAGAAATTAGAGTGTTTTTAACAAATTCGCTCAAAGAGGCACAATCTTTTGGAGCATCAATGACTAAATAATTAACTATATATTAAATACAACCTTAATTAATTTAAAGAATATGTATAATTTTCAAGTATATTTATATAGAATAATATTTTTTTGACCATATGCCAATGCATTGACTAAAGTTACTTTTCAGCTTTAAGGTTTTTGCATAAAAAAAAATTTTATGATTCTTTGGACTACACATGTAGTTGAATTGGTTGAATTCTGAATAATTTGATAATGAGCAAACTCCAAAGATTGTCTTAGAGGATTTAAAGAATGAAATCTATACAGAGGATACAACTCCAGTTGTTGAAGAACAAAACAAGCATTTGACTCAACGAAGGCATAGTAAGTTGATAATTAAATATAAAATTATATTTGGATAAATTTAAAATTGAAGTCTTATTTCATATTTCTTATTTGTTAATGAAGTTGATGTTGATAATGAAGGAGATGTAGATGATATAATCGGTTATATGCTATGAAATCATTTGGAATGGAAGATTTTGGATAGTAACCTTTGGGGCTAGTTTTGCTGATAGAAATATATGAAATTTTTTATAGCCTCTTGTAAAATTTTTTGAACTATTTAAATCGGAAAGAAAAATATTTTGCATTTATCTCTATATCTTGAATGTACTATATGTTATTAGATATTATAAAATGTTCAAGACTTTTTATTAGTTATATTGTTTTCTTTTTTTAATTAATTAATGTATTTTACTTATTTCTTCTGTATAACTTTTTTTTTTTTGAAAGGGAATTATATTGATAAAAATAATACCGGTTACAGCATAGGTAGACAACTAAGAAAGCGAAGATAAAACGGAAGAATACAATAAAAAAACGGGCTCAACAAGCGGCTAGAACTTCCAGCGTCCTTGAAGCCTCGCACGGACCATCCAGTAAGGTGGGAAACGACCAACTACCGACCCGAGGAGCCACACCAAAGGTTGCCACCAGCTAAACAACAGGGACGCGAGCCCCAACCACATCATTCTCCATATTTCGTCGCATCAGCCAATAGAACAGAACGAAAGCACATGAAATCCGAGAGATAAACAAGGAGAAATCAACAGAACAAGAAAAACATTAGCGTCTACGGCGGCCTCTGCCGCAAAATCTCCCCCAAGAAGCAACCGTTAAACTAGGTCTCGCACGAACTACGGTGAAATCGTTACCAGAGTCCGAACCCCCACAAAATTCCGGAGAAGCCAACCCACCTTCTGAAAAATCAGATACAGATTCATCATCCGACGATTCATTTAACCAATTAAAATGGTTCCTAATGTCCAAACCAGAAGAGTCTCCTACCTGATTGGCCATAAAATTCGAATCCACTAAATTCACAGGAACTTCAATTAAACCATTGATAACCGGGTTACAGACAGCCACAATTTCAACCCGAGCAGTAACCAAAGGTGCAACATTAACTGTATCCGTCGAGTGAAACGGCAAAGGATTCGTACTCGAAATTGGTATAGTATGAGGAAAGAAAGGAATAGCATTTGGGGAAAGACCAAACAAAGCAGCATCAGAAACAATCCCGTCAGCCTCCAGTCCATCAGAAACCACCCTAGCTAAATTCGACTCCACTAGATCAGACACATGCTCATTTAAATCATTTTGAGCTACATTAATAGAAACAGAAATGGGTTCTGCCGTTAAAGGAACAACAGGAGACTCCAGAGCATTCGTATTAGGAGGACACTCACCCACAACAGGACACATAGCACCATTAATAACCTCCAACAAGACAGAACCCCCCCCCCCAAATAGGGGTAGCAGACGGCTCAACAGCAGGAACAATCTCAAGAATGAAAATATTATTCAACATCTCACCCTCCAGAAAAGTCTTAGAAACACCCTCAGCAACGTTACTAACAACTAAAGTCGCTAAAGGAGGGTTGGGAGAATTTTTAATCACAGGAGCAGCAGGTTTGCAATTACCATGAACATGTCCGATACACTTACAGCCGGCACAAAATTGAGGAAACTCATCAAATACAACCTCTTGAGTATAACCTAATGATTCCGAATTGAACCTAACCAAACTTGTTAAAGATAGGATTTAGTTATATCAAGTTCAACTAACACTCGGGCAATGGAAGGGTGGGAACCAACAACAGTAGCTTCGTCAATTTTCAGAGGCTTACCAAACAATCCGCCAAGCCCAAACAAAATGCGAGGTGAAAAGAAATGAGGGCGTAATCGAGGAAACGAAATCCAGATTGGAATAACAGGCGATTCAACAACAATATCCAGAGTTGGCGACCACTTCGTCAATTTCATATAGCAATTAAACACTAGATAAGAGCGGTGACAGAACACCCTACAGTAGTCAAGATCATTGACAAGCTTGATCAGGATATGAGAAGAATCCAAAACCATGACAGAGAACTCACTTTTCAATTTCAAATTGAAAAAAAAAAAAATTTTTGCGGATAGAATCTAGAGGGGGTCTTTTAGAAGGAAAGAAACCAACTAGGGAAAACTGAAATCCAGGGGGTCTTTCTGTATAACTATATAAGTGTACAAGTATAATAACTATCTTTTTTTTTCGCATAGAATGAAAAATATTTGAATTTCAACGTCCAAGTTATAACTATAAAGAGGTAAGTTGCTGACAAAATATATTCATTTAATTTTAAAATTACTTGCATTTATTATTCTATATATTTTAAGCTTCATATTATGACTCCATTAAATTTTTTGTTATATTTTTACAAATGATTGCGTCATTATTATGTAAATTATATAATTTTTTTTAATATAATTAGCATTTATTAAGTCATACTGGTTCAACCTTAATATGATTTCGATCGAACCATCGAACCACAAACCACTTCTTCTTACGATTGGTTGTCTGATATGGTTCTCCACAACCTCGGAAAAAACTATATATATATATCCTCACCAATTTTCAAAGAAATATTTTTCTCATGGCAATTTTGCAAATATTTTTATCTAAAATCTTAAAATATGAAAAATATAAGATGGAGTGGTAAGAATTTAAGAACACACGCATAATTATGAGCACAAACCAGTTGTAATAATAACCACCAAGGGCGGAACCACCTTTGGGTGAGGGGGGGCAATTGCCCCCCCTTAAAAAAATAAATTTTTTTTATTGTATAGTTTTTTAGGTTTTTTAATTTTTATTATAAGGGTTTTTAGGCAATTGCGCCCCCCCCCCTAAAACTTTTAAAATACTATGATATTTAGACAATTGCCCCCAAACAAATATTAAAGAGCATTCATCATTTTATTTTTAAATTTTAATTCCAAAAATATCCTTACAACCAAAATTTGTTCCGGGGGCGCTGCCCCTTGACCCCGCGACCTGACCGGGTAGGTCGAACCCCGCTGGAGGCGCTGCCCCCTTGCACCCGCGACAGTTATTTATAAGCTTGCTCCCCCTGAAAATTAAGGCTGGTTCCGCCCCTGAATTAACCACGATTGATTCAGAGAGAATACTGTACCATATCTATTCTATAATAGAACTCACTCATCGAAGAAGGCCAAATGGAAAGTGACCATCGATAAAGGCCACGCACTGTTCCACTATGCCACCAGCCTTCATCGTGCCCGCCGATAACCCAACACACTTTGTATACGGATAAAATAATTTAATAAAGCTATGATCTATCTCCTCCACATAACCAACCTTTAACATTGCATGCACCTTGCACTAGGGGGGAAAAGTAGTCAAAAAAATAAAATAATAATAATAATAATAAAAGTGCAAAGAATCCAAGTCTACTCATGAGTCACTCGAGCTAGACTCGTGGACTTGTCGAGCAGCTCGAGTATGGATGACAAAGAAGGAAGAAGGAAGGCGGAACTGCAAGGGTGGAAGGTGGAATCGAGAAAGGCTAAAGTAGAAGCGCGGGCCCGAAACTGGAGGCATAACCGCAGGCGTGAAATCGGAAGCGGGCTCAGACACAGAAGCGTGCTCGAATACGGAAGCAGAAGCATAGATACCTCTTGAGCGAATCAGGCGCGGAAGCAGAAGTCTCGCGAGCTACCTCTTCAGCTAGCATCGATTGCTACGAGCCGAGCTCAAGTAGGCCATTCGAGCTCAAGTTGACTCACAGTTTGATTGACAAGCCGAGCTCGATACAACTCATTTGCACCCTTATCTTGCACCTCATAAACTCACAGATCTTTTTAATAATTTCCTTCTCTCCTTTGGTGAAGCTTCATCCGGTGGCGAAAAAAAAAAACTTTTAAGAGTGAACAAAATAAAATTGAAATGTACATAATCTTCAGCGTGAACTTAAAAAAATAATAAAAAAAATCTTAGAATTTTGAGCAAACGATTTATTGATATAAGATAAATAGTAATTAAAATAATTATTCTATTAAGAAAATAAATTTAATATGTGTATTTATCTACCCCCGTGCTCTTCTTAGCTCCATTCTTCTATGAAAAGTGCTCCACTTCTAAAGAGTTCTATGGAAGTCGATTTCTAGTGCTCTTTGGAAGGCACTCATGAGCTCTTTCAATTCTTTTTCGAGCAAGTTACTTCATAATGATGGAGATGGAGGTTAGAGAAAAAAAATATTATAAAAGTTTTGACCTAATTAGTTTAAATTCCTCCTCTTAATTATTACAAATGAATAAATAATATGGGATTGTCGCCGCATGCATCTACAAATAGTAGTGGAATAAATTACAAAGCGTTTAAAGGATTATTTAAAATTAAAATAAAAAAATTTTTCTATGAGAATATTCAATAAAATGAAGCTAATTTTGTTACATATTAATATATTATGTTACTGATTTTATTGTTCAAATAATATGCATCAATGCAACTAAATTATCAGATAAAACAATTAAATTTAATGACGAATATGATTAAAACAATGTATAATATGTATAAATCATTAGATAAATAATTCAGATTTCATTTGAGATAGTTTTTTTACTGCTTTACAAAATAACTTTTAAGTTTTGTTTGGGATATGAGTACTTTCTTATTGCTTATTAAAGCATTTTTTTAGTTAAAAAATTAATTTTTTTTTTTAAAAAAAGTTGCTTTAAGAAGCAATAAGAAAGCCATCCCAAATGAAGCCTTGATAAGATAAGCACATGTGATAAGCTCTCTCATATATAGAGCTGGTGGCTTACCTCTCCATGTGCTATGACTGCGCCACTTCCTCACTACACCTGCTCTGAGCAATCTCAATCGTTTATTTTCTGCTGTTAATCACAGCCGTTGGTTTGTAACTAACTGGCTAGTTTATTTAAGCATATACTGTAGCTTGATCATGGCAAGGAAGACAATGAAGAACTGATTGCTCACTTCTCTGTTCTTTGCTCTAACCTTTGTTTGCTGCAGGATTCATCAAGCCTTAACGTAATTTTTTTTTTTAACTAGAAATATAATTTATACTAAAAAGTAGTAAGAAAGCAGTCTCAATAAAACTAAGGCTTCGTTTGGGACGACTTTCTTCTTGCTTTTTTAAACAGCTTTTTAATACTAAAATTTTTGTACTATAAAGCTACTTTAAGAATGAATAAAAAAGTTGTTCCAAATAAAGTTTTAGTTGTATTATATTTATGAATGTCTTTAAATTTTGATATATTTGATATTTGTATTTGATTATACTTTATATATAATTTCTTTAATAATTGCTGGTTTCTGTGTGCTCGTTGGAAACCATTAGACAAAGCAATTGTCGTGATGCTGTGCCCGCTCGATACACGCCTAGCTTGTCCTTTCAGATAGCGAAGTGGAATGCATAACGCCAGGGGTATGAATATAAATATATAAAGTTCAAGTCCTAATGTGAAAAATAATACTAAGTGGTGGATTTTAATTTTTTTATTATTATTATTGAGAGAGCAATCGAGAGAACGTGGTGATATTGCAAAAGCTTGCAATCCAATATTCCACTAGCAAGATTGCCCGCCTAAATCGTGCTAGTGTTATTAGTTGACAAGTTTGTATTAAAGGACTTAATTAATAGTAATTATATTGTTTAATTGTGTAATTAAGGCTGTTTGGTTGAGTGTCTTTATAGTTGAATAACAATAATGGTCAAACCCTATTTGCTTTTAATAGATGACATTTTGTTTTTTTTTTATATTATTTCCTAATTTTTATTTATCACATTTATCTGTTTATTCATCTCCTTGTAATTGAAATTTTTATATGAAAATAAATTATTTAGAATATAATAATAATAATTTTATAATAAAAAAATTTAAGATTTAAAATTTCAAGATAAATACATGTTGAAAGAACTTTTTTTAGAATATAAAGAGTAAATGTTATAAATTATAAATTTTTTTTTTTTTTTCATTTTATATTTTATTAGTCAATGTTGGTTTTAATCTTGGATGAAAAAAAAAGAGAGAGAATATTAAAGAAAAGCTAATTTGTGCCTCCCTAAAAAAATTCCATTGCTTTCATGTTAAGTTGAATTTTTATTTATTTATTTATTTTGATTGGTTGAGCATTTGAATTTAGGCTATTAGAATTCTCAAATTTATTTCTAATCAATTTATTACAAATTCAAGATTGAAGTTGAAAAATATTGTCAAACTAGCATACAATATCATGTAATTAATTTTATATGCACTATTGATAATTCTTATTTTAATAATTTTATTTACCACTCAATAAAAAAATTCTTTATTTAATTTATTAATAATAAGGGTAACAATTTTTTTTAATCTAAATTATACGTGGAATTGATGTTTTAAATTTAAATATTTATTAAATAACTAAAATATTAATAAAAATTTTAAAATTAATTGGAATGAATTTTTTTTTATTATTAAAGACTATATTTTAAATTTAATTTTTTTTTTTTGATATTTTATACTAAACCTTGTTAACTTGTTTTTTTAAGAATTTGATTATTTTTCTGAGTTTGATTTATTTTAAAAATTTTATATATAACATACGCAAACAAAAAAAAATTATATAATATTACCTAATTAAAAATCAAAATAAACTAATTTAAAAAATTATTGGACGTAATGAGCTCAAAAATACATTGTGTATGAACTTAGAAATTCTTCCATATATTCTTTGGTTTAAGAATATATTTAGTAATAATCTAATCGTGTACTGGCAAGTCACATTCTATTGGACAACTTGATCACTTAATTTCAAGTGTGAAGGTAGCGATGTGAAAAACACATGTAATGCTCATAGAAGAAGTCACAATGATATGTCAACAACTGAGATCGTGTTATGGCCTGTTGGTCAATAGAAGCAATTTCTCCCAGCGGGTGAGACCGTGTTGCGGCCTACTGGTCAATGGAAGCAATTTCTCCCAATGATCCCACGCTCGAATCCCCTAATTTCCTCCAAAGCATCCAAATCTTGAAACTTAATAGCCACAATAGTGTCTTTTGAAGAATAGATAACATTAGGAATATTATTATTTGAAGTATCCAACACAGAAAATGAATGTTCAAGTAATTTTGAAGAAAAATTTTCAGAAAGGAGAGTTAAGATTAGGTAAAGCCTCTTTCAAACCAGAAGAATTAATTTCCAATCTATGCAGAATAAAATTCTCCGGTAAATAAATCTTATCTTGCTTATCAGAAGGTAAAATCCCTTCCCTCGAATCTACAGGAACCTTAGAAAGAATCTTTGAATCAGATTTCAAAATAGAAACTAAGAAAACTCACAAATTAGAGTTATTTTGAATAGAATTAATAGCTATATTATTATGCTCTGTAATATTTTGAGATTGAGCAGGATGAAAATAACGAGTAGACTTCACCCATCTCCTAGTCCTACTACGCCCTCTATATATACCCACCATAGGTTTCTCTTTATCATGCACAAGATTCTCCTCAATAGGATCTTTTGGTTTAGACGGACAAAGAGAAAAAAAAAATGAACTTGATACGTTATCATAAAATTATCTTGATCGGGTACGAATCTCGAGGCAAAAAGCTAGCAGGAAACTTCAAAAATTAAATCCGGGATCATCTGAACTCTGATTTCAGCAAAATTATACTCTAACTAATCGTCTCGGAAATACGAACCCAACGAAACCAAATTCAACTCAATCTGAGCCCAAATCGAGCAACCGAAGCGGTGTTGGAAAGTTCGTACCACAATTTGAGTTGTCAAACGGTCTCTGATTTTGATGAGCTTATAGTCGAATAGAGCGGCTCGACGAGAAGAATCCAACGAGCCCAAGATCACCGAATTCTGACATCACTAAGGCCTTCAAATGTCCAATGAACGACGCACGATCGAAGGATTCAATATCGGCCGTCCATTCGACCACTCCCTATTCGCCCCTGATCTCACACCTATTTACAAGCCATGCCACTCCAGAAAAACTATAAATAGAGCCCTCATTCTTCACATGAAGACCCAAGCAAGAAGAAGAAGTGAATAAGAAGAGAAGGGGAAGGAGAATCAGCTCCTCCTCGACCACCGCCGGAGTTCTTCCCGCCGCCCGAACACGCCGGGATACTGCTGGATATTCGGGAGAACGCCGGAATTCTGCCCGACTTCCACGGGACGCCAGAATTCTGCCCAAGTTCCATGGATTTCTAAAATTCTTCTCAATTAACAACAGAGTTCCCTCCTGACACCGAAACTCCGCTCAAATGATGCCGGAGTTCTCCTCAGCCACCAACAGACGTCGGACTTCTACTCGACGTCGGACCTTCACTTATCGCCAAGTTTCTACCCGACGCCGGACTTCCACCGGTTATCAAACTTTTGCTGGACGTATATCTGAAGATGGATTTCTTTCCATTGTTGGACTTCTACCTGACACTGTCCTTTTGACCTTCGTCGTCAGACACAGTCCTTCCAGTCTCCGTCGCAAGACAACGATCCTCCTAACTTATGTCGCCCACCAACTACAATCTTTCCGATCTCCATCGCCCGCCGACTACAGTCCTTTCGACCTCTGTCACCAACCGACTACAGTTCTCCTGACTTACGTCGCCCGCCGACTACAGTCCTTCCGACCTCCGCCGACTACGTTCCTCCTGACTTACATTGCCCGCCGACTACAGTCCTTCCAACAAAGTGATACGTCAACAATGACTCTTTGTATTTACAATATGTAATATACTTCATATAATGTACATCAAACACATGCCTTCCTCAAAGGAAGGGGCCTCATTTGTAATCGACTACAATACTAGTGGATTCATTCAAACTGGGCTAGGCCCCGTGGTTTTTCCTCCTTTTTCAGGGGTTTTTCACGTAAAAATCTTGATGTCTCATAAATGCTATACCTTCTCTCTTTTCTGATTACGTGCCAGATTTTCGTACAATGCTAAGACGATAAACTTTATACTTCTCTACCGCCGCGAATACTCCTGGACGCAACAAAACTAAAGAACCACATCCTGAGCATGGAGTTGGCTTCTAATCATAAACAATATTTAAAGACCTAATATGTCCAAACAATAGAAATGTTCACTTTCTACGGAAGGGGTGAATATTTATTAATAAGAACACAAATCCTATCATAATTAAGTCTCCTTTGTTCTGTTGTCAAAACATCAATAGAAACAAGAACACCCACAAGATTAGCAACCTTAGAAATACCCTCCGGTGTCCAACAGACTAAAGGTTGATCCATAATTTATTCCAAATTATAATGGAGGAGAACTCCTCACACTTAGGCCGAAATAAAGGCGACCATAACTGCAAGATAAAAGGTTTACCAAAAAAGAACCACGACCCTCCAGACAATATCATGTTAAAATCTTTAGAACAAGAAAACTAAAGTAAGAAAAAACCTTCACTTAAAGCAAGAAGAGTAAGGTTCCCTTTCAACTTCCATGTTTTAAGTATTACAGCACGTAATGCTTCAAAATATGGTCTCTTACCCAAAGAATACTCAATTACAGTTAATCCCCATTTTATTGACTCCGTAGCAACAACATCTTCAGAAAAATGTGCAAGATTATCCAAAGACTGAACAAAATAAATAGAATAAGGTTTAGAAGAATATTGACTAGATGTTAACAAACTGTTCCAAGCTTTCTTACTATTCGGCGAGACCCTGGATGAGGAATGCAGAGATTTACCCAAAGACAATGGAGGAAAATCTTTCGCAACATCCATAAAAACACAGAAAGGTTAAGCGAAAAAAGCTCTTAGGGCATCGCTCGCCCTTGCAGACCTCGAAACCCTAGAATCGCCTCGACAAATCAATTGTCGTGATGATGCGCCCGCTCAATACACACCTAGCTTGTTCTTTCAGATAGCGAAGTGGAATGCATAACGACAGGGGCATGAATATAAATACATAAAGTTCAAGTTTTAATGTGAAAAATAATACTAAGTGCCACTTAACACAAGGCCGGTCCGGTCCGGTTTTCAAAACAATGCTAAGTGGTGGATTTTAATTTATTATTATTATTATTATTATTATTATTATTATTATTATTTATTGAGAGGGCAATCGAGAGAATCAAAGAACGGGGTGGAATTACCAAAGCTGGCAATCCAATATTCCAATAGCAAGATTGCCCGTCTAAATCGTGCTAGTGTTATTAGTTGACAAGTTTGTATTAAAGGACTTAATTAATGGTAATTATATTGTTTAATTGTGTCATTAAGGCTGATTTGTTGAGTGTTTTTGTAGTTGAAGAACAATAATGGTCAAACCCTATTTGCTTTTAATAGACGACATTTTGTTATTTTTATATTATTATTTTGTTATTATATATATATATATATATATATATATATATATATATATATATATATATATATATATATATATATATATATATATATATATATATATATATAATCACATTTATATGTTTACTCATCTCCTTGTAATTTAATTTTTTATATGAAAATAATTTAGTTAGAATATTATAATCAAACTTTAATAATAAAAAAATTAAATTTAAATTTTGAGATAAATACAATCTAAGTTGAAAGAGCATTTTCTTTTGGAACTACAATTAAAAAAAATGACTACGAAATATAATTAGAGATAAATTTATGAATGATATTTTAGTCACTTATATTGAGAAAAAAAATTAAAAAGTATTGATTATGAAGTAATTATTAAACATTTTTAGAATATGAAGAGTAAGTGTTTATAAATTTTAAGTTTTTTTTATCATTTTATATTTTATTAGTCAATGTGGCTTTAAGCTTGGATGAAAAAAATGATAGAATATTAAAGAAAGACTAATTTGTGCCCTTGCTAAAAAAATTCCATTACTTTCATGTGAAGTTGAATTTTATTTATTTATTTTTGATTGGTTGAGCATTGGAAATTTGGAATTTAGGCTATTAGAAGTCTCAAATTTATTTCTAATCAATTTATTACAAATTCAAGAATGAAGTTGAAAAATATTGTCAAACTAGCATATAATATCATGGAATTAATTATATATGTACTATTGATCATTGTAATTTTAATAATTTTATTTCCCACTCAATAAAAAAATTCTACATTTAATTTATAAATACTAGGGGTAAAATATTTTTTTGAGTGTAAATTAGAAGTAGAATTTATGTTTTAAAATTAAGTATTTATTAAATAACTAAAATATTAATATAATTTTTTAAAATTAATTGGAATGAACTTTTTTTACATTTATTAAACACTATATTTTTAATTTAATAATTTTTTGATATTTTATACTGAACCTTGTTTTTTTTTTTTTAAGAATTTGATTATTTTTCTGAGGAAGGTTTATTTTAAAAATGTTATATATAATATACGCAAACAAAAAATTTTATATAATATGACCTAATTAAAAATTAAAATAAACTACTTTAAAAATTTATTTGACATCAAAAATGTATTGTGTATGAACTTAGAAATTCTTCCATATACTCTTTGTTTTAAGAATATATTTAGAAATAATCTAATCGTGTTGGCAAGTCACATTCCATTGGACGACTTGCCGTAATTTTATTTTCTTAAGGGTTTGATCAAGTGCGAAGGTAGCGATAGGAACAGCACATGTAATGCTCGTCAGAGAAGTCAATCAATGATATCTCAACAAGTGAGATCGTGTTGCGTCATGCTGGTCGATGGAAGCAATTTCTCCCAGCGGGTGAGTTGGTGTTGCATCCTATTGATCGATGGAAGCAATTTCTCCCGGCGATCTCGCGCTCATCTCAAATCCCCTAATTTGCCCGAAAAAGGATATCTCAACAACTTAGGAAGTTTTACCATGATAAGTGGCATTTTTGTTATTATTTAAAATTTTAAGTGTAATGAGTATAAATAATAAATTTTAGGTATTAAATATATAAATAAAAAAAAAATTCATTGCAATGCATTCTTCAGAAGCAGCCAAAACTTGATGGAACTAAAATTAATATATATTCAATTATTTTTACAAGTTGCATTGAAATGTGAAGGTATCATATTTTTATTTAGGACTTTAAGTTTGTAATATTTGCTTAAAATTATTTCATATTTAATTTTTTTTATTTCATATAAATTTATAAATTTATTTATTTCATTTTTATCCAAAGGAAAGTTTAAATATACAAATTCCAAACATAAAAATTATTAAGTATATTTTACTAGTGATGAGCTTACATTTGATTTATATCATAGAGAATTCCTACCAAATTATTAATTCTATTATATAAGTAATATTGAAAACACTTTTATTATACAAAATAACGATCAATTCCAACCAACATTATATTTATTTTACAATGCAAAAAAAATTAAAAAAAAATCACAAAATTAATACTGAAACAAAATTTACCTTTTTAATATACAAGTTAAAATAAACTACATATGGTCTATTTTTATTAGCTTAGTTTTAAGGCTTGCGATAATATATACTTTGTTTGGAATGGTTTTTTTATTATGTTCTAAAATAGTTTTTTAGTAAAAATGTCTTAATTTAAAAAATTTTGTACTAAAAAATGTTTCATAAAGCATTAAGAAAGCTGTCTGAAACAAAGTCTAAGGTTTCATTTGGGACGGCTTTCTTATTGCTTTTTAAAGCATAATTCTAGTACAAAAATTAAAATTTTTGTATTAAAAAATAGTTTTAAAAGCAATAAAAAATTCATCCCAAACGAAGCTTAAAGGACATCTTTCTTACAGCTTTTTGAAGCACCTTTCTAGTACAAATTTTTTAGTTTAGAAAATTTTTGGACTAAAAAACAGTTTTAGAAAGAAGTAAAAAAGCCGTCCCAAACGAATCCTAAGTCAACTCTAAATTAACCTGATACATTTCAAAAAAATTCAACTTGGCTTGGTTTTTATTTTAAATATCATATAAATTTATTTGAATACGTTATACATATAATGAAAATCAAATTAATGCAATGAAATAAAATTAACTAAATTTAACAGCATGAAGGATCCAATGCCATATTTTGAACAATATACATTATAATTATTGCTTATCATTAATAAAAAAAATTTCAATACTCCATGTTTTGTATCTACATTCTATCATAATAAAGTGATTTAAAATTTTAATAAAAATAAAAAATATTTTTTTTTGTCTAACAACAGGTCCTCCAATATACTTAAGTTACTTGCTAATACTGGAATAGGAGTGTAAGTGAGTCAAGTGGACTTGTGAGCTAGTTCATGATCATCTCAATAAATATGGCTCGACGAGTTAATAAGTCAAGTTTGAGCCAGCTTTGTTTCGGCTCATTAGCTCGTAAATCAGCTCTTTCAAAAAGTATTAATATAAAATACACTTTAAATTTACTTGTATTTTGGATAAGTATTGATGCGTCATCAAAAATTGTCTTGATCAGGCAGGAATCTTAAGGCATGTCTCAATTGAAATTTTTTAAAATTAAATTCGGACCATCTAAAGTTCAATCTTACTAAACTTATACTCAAATTAAACGTCTCAAAGAATGAACCCAACGACACCAAAATTGGCCCAATCAAAGCCCAAATCATTAGTTTGAAGCATATTTAATTAGAAGCTTTAGAATATTAATTGACCAAATGATAATCAAATATGACATGCTTATAGTCTAATCGAGCGGCTTGACGGGACAAATACAATGAGTCTAAGATCTCTTAATTCTGATAGCATTAAGATACTTAAATGCATAACAAATGTTTTATGATCGAGGTGGTCAATACAGACTATCGATTGACGGAGCATGCTACTCTGAAAATTTATAAATAAGCATTTACTCTCTACATGAGGGGGAATTTGGGGAGGCATGGACCCAAGCTAGAGACTCAAGAAAGCTTTGAGACTTAAAGAGATCCATAGCTCCAACGAAACACCATTGCCGGCAAACTCTTGTTGCCTGTGGCTATGGGACCTTTGCCCGGTCATCACCGTCAAACCTTTTTCCGGGTGCCATGTTTCAGTCTCCGCTAGACCTATGTCACCTACTGACTACAGTCCCTTCGATCTCAGTCGCCTGAATACAGTCCTTCGACCTCAGTCGCCCGATTATAAACCTCTGACCTCAGTCGTCTGAATATGGTCATCTCGACCTCCATAGCCCACTGTCTATAGTCCTTCATTCTCAGTGGCCCAACTATGGTCCTTGCAACTTCTTCCACCTAACTATGCTCCGTAGCCCACTGTCTAAAGTCCTTCGAACTCAGTGGTCTGACTATGGTCCTTGCGACTTCTGCCACTTAACTACAATCCCTCCAACCTCTATCGTCCGACTATGATCCCTCCGACCTCCACTACCAGCCTACAACAGTCCCTCTAAACCTCCAATTCCCATCGACTATAGTCCCTCCGACTCCCATCCCCCTCTAACTATGGTCCCTCCGATCTGCATCGCCCGCCAACCATGGTCCCTCCAACCACCATCATCTATTGAGTATGATTACTTTGATAACTGTGGTCTGCCGACTATGGTCCCTCCATTATCTCTCATCCAACAATGATCTCAACGACCTCAATTTCTTGACTATGATTTCTCTAACCTTTATCTTTCACTGGATACAGTCCCTTCGACCATTATTGACTGACTATCAATGTTCCCCCAAACCATAGTCCCTTGGTGACTACGATCACTTCGACTTCCATCACTCACCGACTATGGTCTATCTGACCTTTATCGTATGATAATGGTCCACCAAACTTTTGTCTCCCAACTACGGTCCCTGGCACCTCCGATTACTGTCACCCGACTATGATCCTTCTGACCTCCATCATCACTGACTACAATCCTGCTTACCACCGCTCTCTAACTAAGGTCCCCCGGACTATAGCTGACTACTGACTATGGTCCTTTTGACTTTTGTCACTCGCCAACTATGATCCATTAGACCTCCATCACCTAATAACAATCCTGCTGACCACTGTCACATGACATCTCCAATCATTATCACATGGCAATGGTCCATTCAATCTTCGTAGCTTGCCAACTATGATCCCTCTAGCCTCTGTCGCATGCAGACTATGATCCCTCTGATTGTTCTAGCCCAAATATGATCACTCTAGCTTCCGTCGCTTGACTATGGTCCCACAAATCTCCATTGTCTAGCAATGGTCCCTTCAATTTCAATCGCTCGATTACATTCCTTTTGACCCTAGTCACCCGACTACAGTCCCTTTGACATTTGTATTTCTCAACAACAACTCCTTGTACCTCCGTCGCCTACTAACTACTGTCCCCCGGACCTCCATCGCTCGCCAACTATTGTCATGCCGACCATAGTCACCCGACTATAGTTTTTCCCTACCACTATCGTACGATAATGATCCCTTTAATCTTCATCGCCAACAAACTATAGTCCTTTTGACCACTATCGTACGTTGATTATGATCTCTCCCACCTCTGTGTCCCGACTACACTCCCTCTGAACTTCATCATGGGCCGATTATATTCCTTTTATCCTCAGTCGCTCACTAGCTATTTTCCCTTTAATCTCAGTCTCCTGATTATGGTACATGACCTCCGTCACTCGACTATGGTCCTACCGAACAAATGAACAGGCTAACATTCTCTTGAGAATAACTCTTATGTCATTTGATTATTCCAACTGTAATTATGTAATATGTTCTACATGATGTATATTTGCACATTGTGTCAACGCCTTCTCTTAAGGAAGGATATTATTTGTAACCAATAACAAATATTACTTCAATCATTTTAACTGGTCAAGATTCCACGATTTTTCCCTTTTTAGGTTTTAACCATGTAAAAATTTAGGTATCACTTATAAATCTTGCACATATCTTCCTTATCTGCAAGCGTGTTGGGTTTTTATACAAAGTAAGGTCGCTAAATCCTATATCTCTCTACCATTGCAAATATTCTGGCTCCCAACAAGTATAAAGATGTTAGAAATATTCAAAAATTATATACGACTTTCTTCTTTTAATTGATTATTTACTATCTTTCTTTAACTTCTTGTTCGTTTTACTATTTTATTTTAATAATTATTTTAATCATAATAATTTCTTTCTTTCATACTAAACGACTTAGCTCGAACTTATAAAATAAAGTTCGAGCTCGAGCTCAACCCAAGGGTGACTCGAGCTCGGCTCAACTCTTTACACCTACGTTGGATCACTTTAATAACTTTAAATAATAATAATAATAATAATAATAATAATAATAATAATAATAATAATAATAAATTCTCTCATTTATAAGGTTTTCTTTTTGTTTGGTAAGCAATTTTCGTAAATAACTCATGAAACTCAAATAATTTTTAAATATAAAAAAATTAAAAAATTGTGAGAAAATTAGGATTAAAATTCATTTTGTCATATGACTCAAAAGCAAAATATGGACAACCGAGTAAACTAAACAATCACAAAGAAAACCTTTTAAATATGGACGACCATTTGGGGATGTCTTTTCCATGTATCCACTTTGAGGCACTTCATAGACGGATTGTTAGGAGATCATTTTTATGCATTTTTCTTTTGTTCTGACAACTCTCTGTTTCTATGAGAGATTATTAGGTACAGAGTGCGGACAGGGAGAACCGTCCGCACAAGTATTGGGTACCTAGCGGTACCCGCATTCGGTACCGCTAGGTACTTAGTACTTGTGCGGACTGTGCGCACTCCGCACCTAATAATTTTTTCTGTTTCTATATTCTATTGCAAATGATTAACAAACTTGTTTTTTTTAGCCATCTTAGAGGATTACTATTTGTCTACAGTGTTCATTGCTTTGATTTATGGGGGCATTTTTAGGTTTTTTTGGATGACTTTCTAACTATTTCTTGTACCAACTTTTTAGTTTAAAATTTTTAATTTTTTTACTAAAAAATTGCTTTAAATAGCAATAAAAAAGCCGTCCCTAACGAAGTCTTTGTCTTGTTTGGATATTTGGCTTTTGTTCATTTCTTTGATATAAATGTAATATTTTTATGTGCTTTGTCATCTTCTAGGTATTTCTATGATTTGCGAAAACTGAATCGCTCGTGTAATTAAAGTTTATCAATTAGTATGCTCAACGTGGTCCTCAATTTCCCAAAAAAAAAAAAATTAGTACCAAAGTCATTGATTAGGTGAATCTTAATGCATTTGAATATTTTTTTAGATTAATAATATAATATATATATATATAATTAGACTATTTTTAAAATTCATATAATAATCTCAAATTCAGATAATTTTGTATAGTGGATATCAAAATTTAAATAATAATTTATTTTAATTAACTGAAATAAATTTCTATGATTCAAGCAAAAAATGCGAGCCTGAAATTTTTTTTTTTAAAAAAAAGTAACAATAAAAAAATTCGAAGCCAAGCGACCACTTTTCGTCCGGGTAATTTGTAAATAGTACCAACAATGGAGGGTATTTTCGTCAATGCATTTTCAACCAGGCGTGCGTGGTGGACTATCCACAAAGCACGAAAGCTTCTCATCGCCCCCGCCCTCAGTTCTCGTAGTGGATTTCCCTCACGCTTCTGCCTCTCCGGCACGTGCGGGCCCCACCCCGCACACCCCATTTGAAATATCTATATTTTTATTTTGGCAGATGCACCCCCAAGAATTACGTAATTGCATCTGTAGCTCTGCTCTGCTGGTGGAATTTACAAAAATTATTCTGTGAGCTTAGCCATGAAAGCCCTCAAAATGCATGTGATTATATCTAGTTGGCAACGACTTTGTTATTGTCCTAACATCAATCTTTTATAATGGCCAAAATTGTAATTTTCATATATATATATATATATATATATATATATATATATATATATATATATATATATATATATATAAAAGCTAAATACAATATCATAAGTTTAATTTTATAATTTATAAATAAATGAAAAATGTTTAGCCTTCATTTTTAAAAGAAGGCTATTTGATTCAATATTATGAAGAAACTTATTTAAATAACTATAATGGATGTTAAATAAGATATATTTGATCAATTCCATCTTAATTAGAATACCATTATATGTTATAATACTTGTAAGAGTAGAAAGAGTTTATCAACTTAATATTAAATGAAAATTTAGATAAATTAATAATTTTGCGTGTTAGAATATTCACTGTGATAGTGAGAGGGAGTTTACCATCTTAGTATTGTGTAAAAAAATTACGCAAATAAAATAAATGCAGATCATATATATACAAGCGAAAGATATATTTTATTGAAAACCATCATAATAGAAGAAACTTATAAGGCTTGACCTAATTTAAATGATTTCACTAGTAGGACTCGCATGTTACAAAAGATGCATTTCCTACAATTAGTGATACAATATAGTAGACACGAATTATGGAAAATAACTTCTTTGGTGAAAGTGAAGGTTATCTTGAGGCATCAGAGGTAGCATATGGTGATCATTAGTGATGTGCTTTATTGTTCTTCCTCAAATAGAGGAAACTTCTGGCAAAGAATGAAAGAATCATGTAACTGATAACAACCATAGACCATGGTAATGATGTGGGCTTCAATATTATTGACAATGTCTAGCATTTACATTCATGTCAATGGTGGTAGCTATCCTTGCTAGTAATGGTGGACGCCAATATTGATGTAAACAATGGTTGTTAGTTATATTAGTGATTTTGAGGGCCAATGTTGTTGTTGATGGAGGGTATATGTCTTGTTGGTGATTTATGAAAGCAATGTTGGTGTTGACAATAAGAATCAACTTTATTAGAAAATTATAGGTGTCAATTAATGTTGTTGTTTATAGTGGGCATCAACTTTATGAATGAAAACAAGTAATGGCATTGATATTGATAATGCCTAAAATGACCTTATTAGCAATGGTGAGCGCCAGCAATATTATTTATGGTGGGTATCAGTTTTGTGTGGACCGAGGGTGTAAATGTTGGTATTGATGAAAGCATCTATATTTTTATAATTATGGTCACTACGTTAATGTGGATGAAGGGCATCATTTTTGTTGACAATGGTGGTCATCAAATTTTATGCCAATGAAAAGCATCAATCTTCTCGGCAATGACACATATCAATATAGATGTTAATTACAAGCATTATCCATGTATATGATGGCAAGTGACAAGATTATTGGTGTTGATGATGATTGTCAATATTATTGGTGTTATTATCAACTTATTGGAAATGACGGGCATCGATGTTATTGGTGATGGGATCATTGGTTTTAGCGATGGCTAAAGTCAGCCTTAGTGATAGCGATAGAATTTATAGTGATCGCTGCTAGACGAAATTTTATTTGGTTCGGTGAACGTACGCAACTCTACGTTCGGCCGCCAGTAGAATCGCGCCACGCGTTTTCATTATTTACCGCGCGCCCCGACAACCCGACCTGGAACGGACCCAAGATTGCTCGGTATTGCTAGGTATTGGTCGATTTTGCTCGTCAATAATCAATACCGAGCAATACCGAGCAAATACCTAGCAATACCGAGCAAATACCGAGTTGTACCGAGTTGTACCGAGTTTTTTCTAGCAATACCGAGCAAATACCTAGCAATACTGAGCAAATCCCTAGCAATACCGAGCAAATCCTGAGCAAATACTGAGTTGTACCGAGTTGTAAAAAAACTCGGTACAACTCGGTATTTGCATGGTATTGGTCTTCACAGAGCGGTATTTCTCATTTTTGCAAAGTAATACCTAGCAAATACCTAGCAATACCGAGAAAATCGTGAACATAGCATTCCCGGGTTCCGCTCCGGGTCAAGTCGTCGGGCCGCGCGATAAAGAGTAAGAGCACGTGGCGACATGTTATTGGAGGCCGAACGTAGCTCTACGTCCGGTCAGAGGACGTAATAATTAATCATGCTAGACATAACTCTAGATTCAGTCCTCTATGATCTTTTAAGTAATTCATACCTTCTTTATAAAATATGTAAAGTTGAGCCTATTTAAATATTATTAGAAAGGAATATTTTGATCATTTGACATAAAATTAAAATACCTATGTCAATAATTTTTTTTTCTCAATTTTATTTATATAAATTTTGTAAATATTAACATTTAGCAATCTTGGACTCACTATATTCATTTCATTGAGATGTTTATTTTGATTATAGATATAAAATACTTGGAGTATTTTGTGTTCCTCAATTAAGCTCATGTCATCTATATTTCTATGTTCTTGATATATCTTCAGTTAAATTTATATTGATTCAACCTTATTATCTTTAAGATGGATAATGATGATGATGCCCCTTGTCACATCCCAATATATAATTGAAAGAACATCTATTCTGTTCTCTTTATATATATATATATATATATATATATATATATATATATATATATATATATAATATATTGATACGACATTACAAAATCATCTTGATCGGGCACGAATCTCGAGGCAAAAACTAGTTGGAAGCTTCAAAAATTAATTTCGGGAGCATATGAACTCCGATTTCAGCGAGCTTACAGTCAAACTGAGCGTCTTGGAAATACGAACCCAACGACATCAAGATCAGCCCAATCTGAGCCCAAACGAGTCCGAATCAAGGGTTCAAAGCGCTGTTGGAAAGTTCAAACCGCAATTTGAGTTACCAAACAGTCTCCGATTTTGGCGAGCTTATACTCGAATCGAGCGGCTCGACGAGACGAATCCAACGAGCCCAAGATCATTGAATTCCGACATCATTAAGGTCTTCAAATGCCCAAAAAACGGTGCATGATCAAAGGATTCGATATCGGCCGTCCATTCAAACCACTCCCTGTTCGCCCTTGATCTCACGCCTATTTAAAACTCCAGAAAAAACTATAAATAGAGCCCTCATTCTACACCAAGGGGACTCAAGTGAAGAGAGAGAAGAAGAAGAGAAGGAGAAGGAGAAAGGGGAATAGGAGATTCCTCACCTCCTCGACCACCGCCGCCGGAGTTTTTCCTGCCGCCTGGAGACGCCGGAACTCTGCCGGATTTTCAGGAAAGAAACGCAGGGAATTCGCAGGATTTTGTGAATTTCGTGGAAGAGACAAATTGTATTTGGATTATCCCGACTTGTGGGAAGAAATCCGCCATTTGTAATCTACAAAAAACACTAGTGGAAATTTGCAACTGGGCAAGGCCCCAATATTTTTGGGTTTTTCCACGTAAAAACTCTTGGTGTTCACTCCTTCTTTCTGTTTGTGTGTTAAACTTACGTGCAACGCTCGGACGCGAATTTACAAACTCTACCGCCGCGTATTTTCTAACATCAACATATATATATATATATATATATATATATATATATATATATATATATATAATATATATATAATATATATAATATATATATATATATATAATATATATAATATATATATTCATTTATCAATCAGATTAATACAAATATTCAAAACTGATTAATTACAAAAAAGAAAACCAATAAAATGTAAAAAATACAATTCACATTACTATTGTTAATAATTATAATCTACAACCATAGTAAAAAATAATATACACAATAGTCACGCTGGCTATAAAAAATATATAAACTAAAATCTGACATAAAAACTGTACAAACATAAGTACACATCCTCAAGTATTAAACTCTTAAACTTGAAATCATTTAAAATCACATAATGATCATAAAAGTCCAGCCAACTACTAAAAATCTATCACTGTTTTCAGTGTAAGGCAAAAGAATCAATATATATATTCCATTTCTAGCCACTATCAATCATCACTTTATATAAGAAATAAAAAAACCAAAAAATAATAATAAAATCAATATGAATATCAATATTAATACTAATATAATTTTAATTATATATATATCAATTAGTTAATGTAAAGCAAGATAAGACAATCCTGCTTTAATGCGGTATTTTCTTTTGTACATCTATTATCTGTCATAGCTATCAGTCTGTCAATTTCATTTTTTTATTTTAATTAATCATTTATTTTTATAGGTGGCTTTCAATAATCATTTAAGAGACGTCACCCTTTATATGTTGGCGTAATTATGTTAGTTGGTTATAGGCTACAACTAGGATTATATCACTAACCTTTTATTTAAATGAAAGCCCATCATCCCACCCTCATGCATAGAGTATTATATTTTAAGAGATCATTATTATAGTGTTAACAGCCGGCTTTCATTACTTACATGCAAATGATATCTTTTCTCTATGCAATGTAGGTCAATATCATATATGAAATGCATAAATATAAAAATATAAATGTTATCTTTTGCCTTACATTGAAAATAGTGATAGAATTTTAGTTGTTTGCTGAGTTTTTAAGCTCATTATGTGATTTTAAATGATTTTAAGGTAAAGAGCCTGCAGCTTTAGGCTATGTGTTGATGCTAGTATAATTTTTATGTCAAATTTTGGTTTATATATATTTTTATAACTAGTGTGGCTATTTTATATATTATTTTGAACTCTGGTTATATATTGTAATTATTCATAATAGTGATGTGAATTATTTTTTTATTATTATATTAATTTTCTTTAATGTAATTAATTATCTTTAGATGTTTGTATTGATCTAGTTGATAAATGAATAAATATATATTTAAAAAGATCATCATACATATGTTCTTCCATTTAGATTTTGGGATGTGACACCCCCCCCCCCCCCCCCCTCCCTTTTTTTTTTATAATGTGATCAATAAGAAAGGCTTTCAAGGCTATCAACATCATAGAAATCATCCTAGATAACTAGTTGAGAAAAAATCATCATGGGATCGCCAAGATTAAATTTAGTCATAGGAAGATAAAAAAATGTATTATATGATATCTTCTCTTTTAAATTTATGAGGGTTAATATTGGGTTAATTATAGCTTTTTTTCAAGTTAGCTAGAATATCATAGATCACTTAGCACCAATTTATAAACCATGAGAATAATGTTATAGTGTTATTAAAGTAATTGAGATGCTCAATAAGGGTTTGTGACTACCTTTTACAATTGGGTAAAATATTTTTTTTTTTTAGCGAGTGGAATTTTCCCTCAAATATTTGCTAAGAATAGCATATGTGATAGGCTCCAAGATCTACATCTTAAATAATTACATATTCTTATAAAAATTAACAAAAATAATTATATACTTCAAAATATTTTATTATGATCATTATTCATCAAAATTTATTTATACTTTCTTATAAAAATTAGTATACAAAAAAATAATTATATACTTTAAAAGATAGGTAAAAATTATGATCATTAAAATTCTGAAATCATATTAGCTTCACTGTATTGGATCCCTACCCAAACTTGAAATATTAAAACAATAGGGTGAGCTAATAGCTCAGTAGGTTACCATAACCTACAACGACTATCAGTGTACGGTGGTAGAAATAAAGTGAATGTATTTATTCAATCAAAATCAGTAAGAAAAATGATAATCACTATAAAATATATGAGTATATATATATATATATATATATATATATATATATATATATCAATAAATAGTGTAAATAAGAGAAATCAGTTTGTTATGTCAATTTCATACCCATATCATTTACAATACAATATTAGGGATAATATGAATTTATACATATATCATATATGAATTTATGTTTGTTAGTTATAAATATTTTATGTCAAAACATGAGAATCATTATGTATATCATGTAATACAAAGTGTCTGATATAGACACACACACACACACACACACACACACACACACACACACACACACACACACACACACACACACACACACACACACACACACACACACACACACACACACACACACACCACACACACACACACACACACACACACACACACACACACACACACACACACACACACACACACACACACACACACACACACACACACACACACACACACACACACACATACACACACATACGAATATATATCAATGAATGAATAGCATGTAAATGTGTTTTATGTCAGTCTTAACAGTCTTATCATATATTTATATCAATCATATCAAATAATATTACTTATATAATTTATCATGTGTGTTAATGTCTAATGTATATGTTATATTCAATATTAATCAAGGCAGTGCATCTAACTATTTGTGATGTTATTCTTGTATTAAGTATTATATGCCCTTTAAGCCAAACAAGAATCAATCTCATATCACAAGTCACAAGTTAACAGACATTATGTATACAACTTATAGAATTATCACATCATATAAATTTAACCATTGTACTCATCAGTATGCATGCATGATGTCAAAATGTATGCTAGACTAAATAAATAGAAACTTTATGCATATCATATATTTTATGTCCATGTTTAGTATACTGAACTATGATCATTTTATATTTTGTAATACTCCACTCATTTCTAATAATAATAATAATATGTACATAAAACTAACTGATGAAATCTCAATATAAACATGCTAAAATATTCAAGATAATGATATCTTGCATATATAAAAAAAAAATTTACGGTGAAGCTCTCTAAAACTAAATATATTGCATTTTTATCAAATTTTGGAGAGAGAAAATGAATACAACTCAAAATCATAAAAAATATAGATAGTGTTAAGGTTACCTACCAAGATTAGAGTACTTTCGTAACTAGAGTGATGAAAAATAATGGTCCAAACCTCATTTTCTCTCTCATTTTCCTGTCCTCCCCCCCTCCCCCCCCCCCCCTCCCACCCCCCCCCCCCCCCCCCCCCCCCCCCCCCCCCCCCCCCCCCCCCCCCCCCCCCCCCACCCCCCCCCCCCCCCCCCCCCCCCCCCCCCCCCTTCCCCTACCCCCCCCCCTCTCACCCGGCATGCAAAAGGGGAACCCACCCCTTCTCTACTCCTCACCCGGGGAAGTGATGGTACTGAGGTTGGGGTTTTAATGTAATTGGAATTTGATATTTAATTTATTTAAAAAATAATTATTTTTCTTCTATCATAATATCGCTTAAAACTCCAGTACCACCGTGCTCACTCAAACCCCCATAAAACTGAGAGCTTGGTGTTGTAGCTCTTTGTAAGCACAACACTGTAGCACTTCTAATCAAAATTTCAAGTTTATAAGAATTTCAGAGAAATTAAAAGTTGATGTTGTTACAATTTGTATGCAACATTTATGCATATTGTCGCTCATTTTATGATTTTGATGCACATCGTTATTTACTCTCCAACACTCACACCAACCTTACAACCATAAGCCAAAACCCAACACCATTTTAGTCGATGCTTGATACCATCATCAGCCAATAGTTATAAACATCATCGACTGATGCTGATGACCATTATCACTTATAAATCATCACCTACCATTGACTACCATCGATCATTGTCTAATGCCATCATACACCATCTGAAACCTATTATAAATTGAAGTCAACAACCATAATTGATCTTCTAAAACCTGAAATATCAATCGTAAGAGTTGTACGTATTTCAATGCACCGCGACGAAATTTAAATGAATTTTCAAAGTCGTTAGATTTTGAAGAAAATAATTTTATAAAATTGTACATAAAATTTTGAGCAAATTGGTTTAAGGGACTTATAGTGAATTTTCCATAGATTTGAAATTAGAAATTATAGAAGTTTCCTATTTTTTTTTTAAATATGACTTAATAGCCCTTCCTAATAAAAATTAAACCAAAGATATGTTTGGGTAAAATGAACTTTTTGCAATCCCTAACCACCCCCTTAGCTTTAAGGGACCAAATTCATTCGGCCCCTTTCATTTTCTTGTGGCTGCTCCATTCGACCGAATGCAAGGGCGGACGGGCAATGTGACCGGCAGTGGCTTTGGCGGTTATTTTCGAAGGCCGAACTTGAGGGAAACTGAAGAGGGAGACAAGGGAAGACTAAGGTATACTTTAGATTAAGAATTCTTCCTATTTTTACAATTTTTTTTTAAGGAGAAAATTCCATGGTTTTACAAAAACTTAGAATTATTGAGATAGTTGCTACTTTGTTCTTGATTGTTGATATTCTTGCAACTTATATATTTTTTATGATTTCAAAAATTATTATTTTGATTATTATTTTTCCTAACATATTTTGGAAGAATTATTTTGCTCTTGAGTGTATTAATATTTCAGAAAAATCATACTCCGGATTGTTAAAGATTTCAAATCAGATCAACTTAGGGTTTATTGTAAATAAAGTCTATATTTTTTATTTTATTGAGTTTGAGAGAGTGTGATTCTAATTGAGTATACACACACATGGGGAGAGTTTAAAATCCACAATTTTTAAACTGGTCGTACTGTATGATTCCTTTTCATACGGGATGATCAAATCAGTTATTTTCCCTTCAAGTAATTGAACGAATAGATTGGAAAATTTTTTTTCTAAGTATGGATCGAACTGTATGATATATCATTCATACATACGTCGTCCAGGGTATGAATTAGATGGGTCCCTTTTCGTCTAAATAAACTTAAAAATTTTCTAAAATGTTCGTACCATACGATGTCATCATCATACGTAGGCCGTCCAGGGTACGAATTGGACGGATCCCTTTTCATCTCGACGAACTTTAAAATTTTCATAACTGATCATACCGTACGATGTCATCATCATACGCACGCCATACATGGTATGAAATTGTGGGGTTCCTCTTCGTTCCGAAGAAGTCAAAATTTTTTTTAATTGTTCGTATTAGATGAACTTGATTCATACCGGATGATGATCATGTACGAATATATTTCATACTGATTCACAACAGGTTCGTACATAATAGTTTTTGAACTATTCATATGTACGAGCATCTGTTCGTACTGTACAATCGTGAACACTCGAAATTAAAAATTTCAGTTTTCTGAATGATTTTTTATGTCTTTGATATAAAACGTCCACTAAAATTGACGTGAAAAAGTCTTGTATTCATGATTTTTCAAGGGCACTTAAAAGAGAGTGTGATAGAGTGTTTGAGAGAGATTTTTTATAAGTAGAGTGTGAAGGGTTCACAAGGTTACTCAAAGGTAAGAATCTCTTTATAATTTTTATTATCACTTTTCTTCTTATCTTTCTAGTTACTCGTAAGAAGATCTTTGAAGAAGATTTGATACTTTGGCGATACTTGGAGGGTGTAAAAGGACGACGGTACTCTGCCGACACTTGAAGGGTGTGAAAGGATAAATGTACTCTTCCTACACTTGGAGGGTGTGAAAGGATGATGGCTCTCTGCCGACACTTGAAGGGTATGAAAGGATGAAGGTACTCTGCCTACACTTGAAGGATGTGAAAGGATGATAGTACTCTACCAACACTTGGAGGATGTTAAAGGGCGAAGGTATTCTGCCAACACTAGGAGGGTGAGAACGACGGTTCTCTATAACACTTGGATGGTGTGAAAGGACGACGATACTCTGCTAACACTTAGAGGATGTGAAAGGATGAAGGTACTCTGTCTACACTTTAAGGGTGTGAAAGGATGATGGTTCTCTGCTGATACTTGGAGGGTGTGAAAGAATGACGGTTCTCTACCGCATCGGGGATTGGTGAAAGAGAGGATTTTATAAAGACTTCTTTGCCTTGCTGTGGGAGCAAATTGAGAGTCACTTTGGTAATATTGCAATACCTAAAGAGGGAGTCCTTAGGGAGTAGATGTATGTCATGTTTGACCGAACCACTACAAATCTTTGTCTTTTAAATTTCAATATTTTATATTTTGTAAGTTATTTATTTTTATTAAAATTTTTATTTTGAAACTTTAATTAACTTGCTACGAGATTCCAATCGGTTTTCTATTTAAAAAATTTAAGAGAATTTTTAAATTATCAATTCACCCCCCAACCTCTCTTGGTTAGCCTTGGGACAATAGCTTAGGTTTAACAACCTATACGGAATCAACAAGTGATATCAGAGCTTTATTTCAAAATTCTAAGTTTAGACTATTTTTTAAAAATGTGAATGACTACTTTTGGAAATTGAAACACACCTGAATGGTATTCGATCATTAAACCTCCGTTATTTGATAATACTCATTTCATTTTTTGAAAAACATGCATGTCTACTTTTCTGTAATCACTAGATTATCACATATGAATTTTAGTTCAAGAAGGGTATACTAAACCAACTAGATTAGTTTATGGCATTAGAGTTGAAACATCCTTTGCTAACTGGACTGTAGAAAAATATATAACAGGTTGATGTCGGGTCGAAAAGGATTGACAGTTGAATTTATACAAGGAGTTGAAACTTTCATTTAAGTTGCATCTCAACTGCCTTCCTTTCAGTTTGATAAAATATTTAGATGTCCATATTCGAAGCATAAAAATCTAGCATTCCTCGAGCCCGATGATGTGAAGGTTGATTTATATCGTTGGGGATTTCTTCTAAACTACTGGATTTGGACATCACATGACGAGTATGAGCCACACAGAGATGCTCATGCCGGTTCATCTACAGCTTATGAAACATTTGATGAAGATCAAATGAATAGATCCTATGAAGAATTGATTTTTGATGTAGTATGTCATAATTTAAGGTCTAGTACGAAAGAACCATCAAATGCAGAAACATAAAAATTCTTTGAGTTATTATATTCAGCTCAAAAGTCAATTTGGGATGGTTGCAGTACACATTCAGAATTATCCATTGCAGTGAGGATGCTAAGTATTAAAACTGAGTATAATATTCCCCGTGATTGTTTCAATGACTTTATTGGTCTTATGAAGGAAACTAATCCAGCGGACAATTTAATTCCCTCAGACTTGTACATAACAAAAAAATTAGTATCCAAGCTGGGTCTCACTGCTACTAAAATTGATTGTTATATCAATGGATGTATGTTATATTACAAGGATGATGCAGCATAAGTTTTTTGTTGCACCTGCAATGCTCCTCGGTTTAAGCCAAACTCGAAAAAACAACGTCATCCAAAGAAAGATGTGTCATATTCCCATTTATTTTATTTACCAATTATTCCAAGACTTCAGCGACTCTATGCATCAATGAGTTCAGCAGGCCATATGAGATGGCATAAGGAGAAAATAGCAAAAAATAATGTTCTTTCTCATCCATCAGATGCTGAAGTGTGGAAACATTTTGATCGAGTGCATGCGTCATTTGATGTTGAACCCCGCAACATAAGATTGGAATTATGTGCTGATAGTTTTACCCCCTATAGTCAAACAGCTACATAGTACTCTTGTTGGCCAGTTATATTAACACCATACAACCTTCCACCATAGATGTGTATGACTACTTCGTACATGTTCTTAACTCTTATAATACCTGGACCACATAATCTTAAAGCAAAAATTGATATTTTTTTGCAACCATTAATTAATGACCTCAAGTTATTATGTGAAGGAGTGCTAACATATGACATATCAACAAAATAAATTTTTCTCCTTCGAGCTGCATTGTTGTGGACTATTGATGATTTTTCAGCTTATGGTATGTTGTCTGGTTGGAGCACAGCAGAAAAATTAGCATGTCCTTACTGCATGGAGAATAGTAAAGCTTTCACACTAAAACATGGAGGTAAAAATACTTGATTTGATTATCATCGTATGTTTTTCCTGCTAATCATTAGTTTTAGAGAAATAAGGAAGCATTTGTTAAAAACAGATTTGAACGGTCACCTCCTCCACCCAGATTAAGTGGTGATGATATACTACAGAGGCTTTCTGACATTCCAATAATTATTTATTGTCCAATGCTATCATAGTCTAAATTTCTGGGTTATGGTGTTGAATATAATTAGATAAAAAAAATATTTACTGGACATTATCATATTGTAGAACTAATTTGATAAGGCATAATCTGGATGTTATGCACATTAAGAATAACTTCTTGGACAATATTTTTAATACAATTATGGATGTTAAAGGTAAGAGTAAAGATAATGTCAAAGCAAGGATGGACATTAAAGAGTACTACCGGTGAAAAAAATTGAAGTTAGTAACAACAATCTACGATAAAATAATGAAGCCCAAAGCTTCGTACTCTTTCACGTTAGAGCAAAAAAGATCGATATGTCAGTGGTTTAAAGGTTTAAAGATGCATGATGGCTATAGATCAAATATAAGCCGATGTGTTGACATGAAATCGGCAAGGTTATTTGTACTCAAAAGTCATGATTGTCACATAATTATGGAGGTTCTTCTTCCGATCATAGTCTGTATGTTACCCGATTATATATCAAATCTGTTGGCTGAGCTTAGCATTTTCTTCAAAGATTTATGTTCATCTAAACTAAGAGAAGATGCTTTACGGAGGTCCGAGGATAACATATCAATCATCCTCTGCAAGTTAGAAAAGATATTTCCTCCCAATTTTTTTGATTCTATGGAACATCTTCCACTCCATCTACCTTACAAAGCTAGAGTTGGACCTGTACAATATCATTTGATGTATACTTTCGAAAGGTATATGATTTCATATTATTATTAAGTCTTTAATTTTTTTGAATAAGTTGAGAGAACATATTTTATTAACTTGATGATTGTAAATGTTTAATAGATATTTGAACAAGTTGAAGAAATATGTTAAAAATAAAGCACGACCATAAGGATCAATATATGAAGCATATTTGTCTCAAGAAACAACACACTTTTGCTCCTACTACTTCGAGCCCAATATAAGGAGTACAAAAACAAAGATTGGTCATAATATGGACTTCGATATAGAAGAACAATCACATGCTGCACTATCAGTATTTAGAAGGCAAGGAAAGCTCAATGGCAAATGTGTTGAAAGATTTCTCAATGATTTAGAAATAAATACATCGAATTTGTATGTGCTACTGAAGTATGTAGAAGTTGAGCCAATCTTAGAGTAAGTTCTTGCATAATGTTAATAATGGGTAATGCTTATTTGAAATACTAAAGTATTATTTGTCACCAGGTATTTCGTAAGCAATTTGCCTTTGACAGATTCGAGGGATATTGAGCAAGCTGTTGCAAATAAATTTTTAACTTGGTTCAGATCATATGTGAGCACATCAATTTCAAAAATTTAAATCTTAATTATTATAAAAAGTACTAATATTTGAAAATGTTTCTAGGTACAAAATTCTGATAACAAATGTTTCGATAAAGGTTTGCAAGCACTAGCATGGGGTCCAATACGAAAGGTAAAAATTTGGTCAATATATATAGTGAATGGGTTCAGATTTCATACCAAGTCGTGGAGTGAATGAAGAAAAACTAAAAATTGTGGAGTATGTGTGAGAGGGAACACTCATGAAGAAAATCAGTGTGATTATTACGGTATTCTGAATGAGATTCTTGACTTGGAATACCCAAGCAAAGATGAGAATTTTGTATGCTTGTTTAACTGTCAATGATATGATCAAGTACATAATAGAGGCACAAGGGTTCATCCTACGTATGGTTTAGTAGATATAAAACATAGTAAAAGATACGGGAAGTTTGATCCATTTGTATTAGCAAATCAAGCTATTCAAGTTTATTTCAGCAAATATCTCAGTGGTCGTAGAGACAAATAAGATTGACTAGTTGTCATAAAAACAAAAGCATAGGAAATAATTAATCAACAATACATTGTAATAATCGCACATCAAGAGGATGAGATATCAAGTTGTAGGCATGTTGAAATTGATGAGATGCCAACTACAACCTCTAGTATTGAAATGGAATTAGAAGATGTGAATAGTTTAACTAGTTCATGCGAAGATGAGAACGAGGATTAAAGTGAAGATACCCTTGAGAGCAATGAAAATAGTTTTGATGATTCTTAGTAGTTTTTGTAATTTAGAATTGTAGAATATTACTGTTTTATAATATTTTGAATAATACTTTTTAAGTTCTAAGAAATGAAATTATTAATTTTCAACTTGTATTTATTAACTATTTTTTGTAATTCATTAACTACTTTATTAACTATTTTTGTAATTCAGTAACTGCTTTATTAATTGCTTCTTTTATTTGTACTTTTTGTATATTACAATGCTTTACTCATTATTTCTTTTAATGCAGATGGCTTCAGGCGATGATCCTCCTCAGAAATCATTTTCCTCAAAGTTCCGGCGGAAGAAGTTTACTGTTACTCCCAGCAGAGCCACATAGCCTGATGAATGTGAGGAACCTTCAGTTCCACCTGCTGTTGTACCTACACCACCACCCAGGGGACAACAATAGTCCCGGAGTGAGCAGGGTCAGGGACCTTCAGATCTACCTATAGTTGTACCTCCATACTTCCCTGGCCACTTCCCTCCTCCCTCGACGAGTCCTCACTACCCCTCTCCAGATCAGACACATGCCTCTCCATTCTATCCATATTACCCTCCACCATCATCACAGGCAGTAGGTCCATCCACTGGTCCTCGCCCTCCTTACCCCTACCCATATTACTATCCCTATCCGGTGCAGTATGAACATGGTGGACCATCTAGACCACCAGAGGTTGGCGCTAGCGATCATGCAGCTGCAACAGATAAGCGTCAATACATTAAGCCTAAGGGTAATAAGTAAGTTCAGTTTATGTTATTAAGTTGTTTGTATTTTGATATATTACATGTTCTTGACAAAAAAGTAATTTACAACTTCAATCCTTCAAGGCCACCTATACATATGATCCGGGATATTATAAAAAATAAATATGATGCTCCTTACTTACCTTGGAAGAAGATCCCAAAGCCGGTTAGAGATATGTGGTTTGAAGAATTTCAGGTATATTTTTTTTGGTATGATTTCAAATATGTGATTTAATTTGTACTAATCTTTTTGTTATTGCCTAAATTTTTACATAAATAATTTAGGTGGTTGCCTGAGCACAGCATGAGGATCAGAACAAATTTTGAGAGGAGAGGAGTGACCCGTCTCAGGTACATGTTCACGGACATTAGAAAGTCTGGATAGCGTCCTAATTAGATTGGAGAGGGCGTTTGGGCTGATTTGAGTAGTGCTTGGGCAACCTCTGAGTTTGTAAAAATGAGAGAGCAGAATAAACAGAACAGAGCCTTTGACTGTGGTGGTTTAGGAAGCTCTCTTCATACGGGTGGATCGGTACCTCATACGAAACATAGGCGGCAACTGATAAGAGTTTTAAATTAGTTTATTAAATATATTTATGTTATTATAACTATATCTTAAATTTTCAGAAAGAGTACCTTGGTCGGGAGCCAACACCACTTGAGTTGCATACAAGAACTCATCAACATCAAGCTGATCATCAGTGGGTTGATGAAAAGGCTAAGAAGGCTCATGTGAGTAAAATTTTTTGAAATTTTGGAATAAAATTTTATTTTAATAAAACTAATTGTAATATCAAGTTTTAATTTATTTTATGGCTGTATTCTCGCAGGATGATTTTGTACGAGCTCAAGAAAGCCGCCATTCCACTGGCGAGGGATCTTCTTCAGGATCAGCCCGCACTTCTGAGTATCATAATTGGTCTGATGTTATTGGTGGAAGACATAAGGGGAGGATATATGACTTGGGTTCACAGGACTATGCGTATGAGGGCAGTTCATCCACCTCAATATTTTATGATCCAAGTACTGGAGCTGAAGAAACTGTGAATCAGAGGGTTGCAGCATTGACTAGAGAGATTGAAGAAATGAGAAGGGTTCAAAATGAAATGCAAGCAGAGCTGCAATCCTACAGAGTTGAAAATCAGAGGAAGAGCAGCAACGAACATCTCGAGACAGCGATGATACAGCTGAGGAGTAGAACTTGTGACTTATGTTTATTATAACTTTGTGAATTTGTGAAATTCTAAACTTATGAACTTGTAAACTTATGTTTTATGGTTGAACATATTAATTTTGTTTACATTTAATATTTTGTTTGGTTGTGCTTATGTATATAGTTGTGATAGTTGATTGAATATAGCGGCGTGTTGCCCAAATCTTATTATATATTATTTTTTGTACAGGTTTTAGAATCTAGGGTGAACCTCCCTCATATAGAGAGGAGGCTGTCATTTTTTTTTTCAGGTGCCACAGGTTTCCGGCGACCAACCGGCAGTTTGGCCACCGGAAACTACGATACCAGACAAATTTTCACAAGCCGCCGGTAACTTCGTTAAACCATCGGTATTATACCGGCGGTTGCCGACGGATGCCGGTGGTATTCCGTTGAAAGCCCGGCGGTCTAGACCGCCGGTACTACCTTTGGCCAAGACCGCCGGAAACTGCCGGATTCGTACCGGCGGTTTACCGACGCAGACCGGCGGTTAATCTAACGCACGTCGGCCGCTGTAACAGCTAGTAAGCCATCGTTGAAGGACCGTCGGTAAGCCGTCGGTCACCTAACCGGCGGTACAACGGCCGGAACACCGCCAGTACAAAGTGGTGGAATAACCGGCGGTATAAGCCGCCATAAATCCAACGGCTAATTAAGCCGTCGGTAAAAACCGCTGGTAAATAGTTTCCTACGCCATTTTTTTCGGCGGTGTTATGCCCACCGCAAAGCCACCGGTAAAGTCGAAAACCGCCAGTATTACCACCCAAACCGCCAGAAAAATCAGCCGATTTTAGGTGTTTTTCCTGTAGTGATTTCATCCCAACGAACTTAAAAATTTTTGTAACTGATTAGACCACATGATACCATCATCGTACGTACGCCATTCAGGGTACAAAATTATAGGGTTCCTCTTCATCCTGACGAAGTCGAAAAAATTTTTAACTATTCGTACCGGTCGAACTTGGTTCATACAAGATGTTGATCTTATATGAATGCATTTCATGCCAATTCACTACATGTTCGTACACAACAGTTTTTGAATTATTCGTACGTATAAATATTCGATCATACTGTAAGATCGTGAACACTCGAAATTAAAAATTTATGCTTTTTGGATGATTTTTCGTGTCTTTGTTATAAAAGGTCCACAAAAACTGACATAAAAAAGTCTTGTCTTCGTGATTTTTCAAAGGCAATTGAAAGAGAGTGTAAGAGGTGTTTGAGAGAGATTTTTTGTAAGTAGAGTGTAAAGGGTTCACAAGGTTACTCAAAGGTAAGGATCTCTTTGTGATTTTGGTTATCACTCTTCTTCTTATCTTTCTAGTTGCTCGTAAAAAGATCTTTAAAGATGATCCGATACTCTACCAATATTTGGAGGGTGTGAAAGGATGATGGTACTCTGCCGACACTTGGAGGGTGTGAAAGGATGAAGGAACTCTGCCTACACTTAGAGGGTGTGAAAGGATGATGGTTCTCTACCGACACTTGAAGGGTGTGAAAGGACGAAGGTATTCTGCCTACACTTAGAGGGTATGAAATGATGATGGTACTCTACCAATACTTGAAGGGTGTGAAAGAATGAAGGTACTTTGCCTATACTTAGTGGGTGTGAAAGGACAACGGTTCTCTGCCGACACTTGGATGGTGTGAAAGGACATCACTCTAGGTACACTTGGAGGGTATGAATGGATGAACATACTCTACCTACACTTGGAGGGTGTAAAAAGACGACGATTTTTTGCCAACACTTGGAGGGTGTGAAAGGACAACGGTTCTCTGCCACACTGGGATTAGTGGAAGAGAGGGTTTTTTAAAAGGCTTCTCCACCTTGCTGTGAGAGAAAAATACGAGTCACTTTGGTAATAATGCAATACCTGAAAAGGAAGTCTTCAGTGAGTGGATGTAGGTCGTGTTTGACCAAACCACTATAAATCTTTGTGTCATTTAAATTTCTGCATTTTATATTCTGCAAGTTATTTGTTGTGGTTAAAAAGTTTATTTTGAAACTTTAATTAACTTGCTACGATATTCCAATCAGTTTTATATTTAAAAAATCTCAAAGAATTTTTAAATTACCAATTAACACCCCCCCCCCCCCCCCCCCCCCCCCGGCCCCCTCTCTCAGTTAGCCTTGGGACAATGGCTTAGGTTTAACAACCTATACAGAATCAATAAGAATTTCTTTAGGAAATTAATAGGGAATGTTAGGGAAAGTATTTTAACCACAAAAAATGAAGTTTTCCCTAAATTTTTTTGAGAATGGAAAATTTAGGGTTTTCATGTTTTTTGATTTCAAGAAAAATCCCTTAAAGATTTCTGTTCCAAATGATCTTGGGAATATTTTTAATGAATGAAAATTAGTATTTTCATGAAAATTTTAAACTTTATAATTTTAAATTTAAATAATCAAAAAAGTAATTAATCTAATTACTAATTAAGTTTAAGAGAAACTTTGGCATGATTATAAGGTAGAAAAAATAAAATTTAGGCTTCTAAAACTTTAGGTTTTGAATAAATCCAAAAATTCAAATTAATAATCATAAAATATTAAGGTGACTAATATGGAAATTAAAATTTCCTTTATGGGAAATGATGTAAGTTATATTGGGATTTTCATAGATTTTAGAAGTGTAAGATGTAGAAGTGGAAGAGGAAAAGCATTAATGAGTTAAAATAATATCCTCGCATGTTCAGTATTTTTTTAAGGTAGGTATTTGTATTTAAAGTAAATTCATATTCCTAAACTTTCATTTATATGAAATAATACATATGTTTAGTTATTAAATTTTCATTTTCATGCAATCATCATATATTAGAATTATCTTCATGTTATTATTCAAGAAAGTTAAATTTTGTATGTATGCTTATTGTTACTGTAAATGTTAAACTTATACCCTGTAATTGCTAATGTAAGGTTGTGATGTGATATGTCTTTTAAATTAAATTTAGATAGACATGAGAACATTTGAGCATGAAACAATTTAGGCAAGCATATATGAATTTTTGAATGAATTAATTTTTATGATAAGTATTATAATTGAATGTGTATGATGATCCGTAGTACTAACTAATAAAGGGCTCTTCGGAGCAAAATGGTAAAAAGCTCTTCAAAGCAAATTGCTAAATGACTCTTTTCTGCATAAATGAAGTGTTTGGCCAAATTTGACTATGTACTTAATTAGTACAAAATATTGGTACCTTCAGGATGGATGTATAATTATATGATTAAGCATTTTATGCTTTTATGCACATAAGAATAAAGGAAAAGTTATGAATAAAGGAATAGTTATGAAGAATGAAAAGTTAAGAAAAATAAAAGAAAACTAAGCGTGTAAAAATGTTATACAATATATGCATACATAAATGTCAAATATGTTTTTTATTTTATTTATAATTCTTCTGAATTAAAAATTTCATACATAATATCATCTTTTTCTTGCTTCATGAATTTATGCTAAATACTTGTTACCTGCTGAGCGTTGGCTCACCCATATTTGTGGGAATGATTTTCAGGAGAACATGTTAATGATTAATGGTAGAGAGATCGATTACTTATGAGTGTAGAGCAGTTAAGGAAGTAAGTGTTTTCATGGATAAATGTTGAATGTGTTAAATGTTGTGTCGAGGACTATTGGAATATTTTCTTTTTATGTTTTGAGACATTTTTATGTTTTTGATGTATTAGAAATGTTTGTATTGGAAGTTTAGTAACTTTTTCTTATGTTGTTAATGGATGTTTATTATGTTGATGTTATTTATGAAAATAAAGTACTAAGTTTTTTTGTATTCACCGTACGACTGTTAGTTCCCGCCCTATTAATTCGGGCTAATCAGATCGGGTCGTGACAATCTCTTCCAAAGCTTGTCATAATCTATTTGTTATAGTATTTCATCAATTAGTGGAAAAAAAAACCAATCATCCTCGATGCCTATAAAAATAATCATTCTTAATCAATAGACGCTAATATTTACAGCAGTCTATTGACCGATGCCTGCATCTCATATCATCTTCTACCCATCAATACCATCATCTTCCAACACTACCACACTAGTATTGTCAAAGACAGTACTTACACTATAGAAATTATTATATTGCCTCTTGTTGTTGCAAGTAAGGATAAATCTTCGATATTCAACTTATATATTATATTTATTTCGACTTTTTTTAGATCTTGCATTGTAGTTTCTTCTTTTAGGATTTCCATGTAGAATTTTTAAAGGACATGCAAACAGTGACGGAGCCAGAAATTTTTTTCATGGGGGGTCTAAATTAACCACTACAGGAAATTAAAGGTAGAATTTTACAGCGGTCAATTTTTTGCGGGTTTCTAACGATCAATTTTCTGGTGGTCAATTTTCTGACGGTCTGTCATCTCATATGGAATTTTAGATTAATGTGTTAATATAGTTTTGTTTGTAATCTAATTACTGAAGCCAAGCGGAGCTATAAGGTCAAAGCTAAGAATGCAAATAACATGGCGAGAGAGGACCGAAAGGGAAAATGAAAGCAGTGCTCGAGGTTGTGAGTTGCGAGAGAGGAGCAAAGGGGAAAACGAAACAGGTAGAAAGCCATTTTGGAGCGGTCTCCGTTTGGGCATGTGATATGATATTGTTGCCAGAGTAAAATTTATATAAGAAAGTTATTGTGAAAATTAGTATGATTACTATTCTGAACAAAATCTGAAGCATATTCTTGCATGCTAAATTAGGGAATTGTTAGGTATTATTTTTTATAAAAAGAATGCTAATGTTTTTATGTAAACTGATCATCCACATTTAAATTTGCTTTAAAATGAGTGCATAACATAAAAAATTCAATTAAAATGTGTATTACACATATTTCAAAATAAATACAATACTTTTAAGATCCATTTTGACAAAAAAAATTGATCAATATATTATGTAATTTTTTTTAGATAAAACCCACTCACTACAAAAAAATCACCCATTTCCGGCGGCTGTTTCCGACAGCAATTGAGCCTTTTCCGGCGGTTAAAATTCTGCCGGTAAAAACCGCGTAGGAAAATAAATTCCGGCGGAAATTTCGTCCGACGGCTTACCGGCAGTCTTAAACCGTCGGTCAAATTTAAAAAAAATAAAAAAACCCACTCCGGCCAGCCACCCGTTGCCACGCTCCGACCAGATCCCGCGCTCCGGACAGCCCGCCCCCGCGATCCCGCGCTCAGCCTTGCGGCTCCTGCGCTCAGCCCCCGCGATCCCGCGCTCCGGACAGCCCGCCCCCGCGATACCGCTCCCGCTCCCCCGCGTCTGCGCTCGGTGAGGTTCGAACAACGGTCGGTTGGGAGGAATTTCCAGCAACCGACCGAATTGCTGAAGACGCAAATACGTTTTTTCTATTAAAAATTTTTATTTAAACTATTTTCTGCCAAAAATCAATTAGTTTTTTTATTTTTTTAAAAATGAAACTATTTAATTTAAAATAAAAAATAATATTTAATATAAAATAAAAATTAATTAAACAATTAATTTTAAAATGAAAACTAATTAAATTGTTAATATAAGTTTTAATAATTTTTTGTTAAATCATTTAAATAGTAAAAATTTTATTCATTTTCATTAAATTTTTAAAAGCCGCCGGAAACGTGAAAAAGCCGCCGGAAATTCTGCCGGAAAATTCCGTTGGGAAAAACCGTCGGAAATGCACCGGAAAGCCGCCGGAAATGTGACCGCCGGAAAATTCCACCGGAAATCAGTGATTTTCCTGTAGTGACTCATTGGGCCTACGTGTTAATATTCAAAAAAAAAAACGGTTACAAAATCCTTAGAAGGATCCTCCAGCTCGTTACTGCTCGAAAGAGCTACATTTAAGAAAAAGAAAAAAGTAAAAAAACTTAAGAGCCGGTGGATCCTTTTTCTACGATTACAAAAAGAACTATAAGTAAAACTTGGGCTGTGAGACGACAGCACCGAAAAAAGGAAGAGCATAATCAAACCGTTCCGCTCATTCTTCCTGAAAAAAAAGCTGAAAAAACCAGAAAAAAACTTACGAAAACCAAAAAGAGAATACCTTGCAATCGAAGGAGCTTGTCCCGTAATAGTTGACCATAATCCTGCAGGAAATTCTCCCAAAAAAGATTATATACATATAATAGATAACAGAGGATAAAAAGCCAGAATAAATCCAATTAGCCCTGCTATTAATAAAAGTGTTCATAGCAAAAACCAAACCACCGAAAGTTCCCAGCTGAACATCCACGCAGAGAAAGGTAAGACATACAAAACACCCCAAACAGAGTAACAGTCCAGATTGACAACCAAACCCCCAGCCAACAGAAAATTAACAAAAGACCAGCACCAATGTCTGCCAATACTAATGACAACCCAGCAGATCCAGGCACAACCCCACCAACTATTAATAAAATAAAGCCAAATGCCAGAAAACTGTCACGACCCGACCCGACGGGGACGGATACCGCCCGAGCCGGACCGCGACAAAACCTTCTTATCCAGGATCTGGCTTTGGAATTGGTTTCTGAACTGAATCTTCCAAATATTTAAACTCAACAGACACACAACCACAGAGCTACTATTTATCATCAATCACTGCGGAACAAAACATCTATATTTTCATTTCCTCAAAACAAACATCTACAAATACAGTACATGACTTTTGAACAGAAAGAAAGACAGAACAGAAAAGTCATGACTGTACAAAAATCAAAAGGTACAAATAATACCTACAGATCAGAACTCAAAAATCTACTCCTGGACTTCCTTCCCTTTCCCAGAACCAGAAAACCACCAGAAAACAAGAGTGAGCTCAACAGCTCAGCAAAGCAACAATCCTCCAATCAAAACTCTCAGAATCCAAAACCAAATTCATCAGACAGAAATCCGAACAGAAATCGGAACATATATCAAATCGGACATATCAGAACGAAACAGGACAAATCAAAACAGATACGGACAGATCACATCAGAATCAAATATTGTACACATCAGAATCAGAACGGATTAAATCAACAGAGTCAGAATCGTACAGAAATCAGAAATCAGAATTGATCGAGCATAATCACAATTTCTTACAGAACAGATACAGAAAACAGAACAGATACAGAAATCCGAATCATCTCAAATCAGATATCAGATAATATTTCATTCATAGCTAAATGCCCTGACACTGACGGAATCTCTACGGATTCCGGCCCCTTATGCCTCCCTTCCCAGACACTAACTGAATCTCATAGGATCCAGGCCCCTTATGCCTCCCTTTGTGCTCACGGCACCAGAACAAATGTGCTTAGAGCACCAGAACAGAATTCATCGGATCCGGAACAGAACTGATTTCAAAATTTCAGATTGAGCTCATTTCAGATTTCCCAGACACTAACTGAATCTCATAGGATTCAGGCCCCTTATAACTCCCTTTTTATAGCACATACAGATAGTATTTCAATTCAAAAGAAATCCGGGCAAATCAGAAATCAGACAAAAATTGGGCAGCACAACGGCAGTAGACAGAATTTACACAAAATTTCCTGCAAAGAAAATTTACCAAATTCGCACAGAATATAGATAATCACATTCCAGAACCTTTATTCTACTGCACAGAGAATTTACAATTTCACAAAAAAATGTAGTCTACGAAAAACTCCGCCGAATCAAAAATACCCGGACAAAAATCTTCGGAAAATAACCAAAATGTGCACACTCGGCACGTCAACAATATACAGAAAGTTACGCGGTAAAAACTGAACCGATCAAAAGATACGGACGAAAAATAGTAACGGAAACGAAATCCGGACAGAAAATACCGCCAAACTCGACGGTTCTGAAAATTGAGAAAGGCGGAATGTGCCTTACCTTGCGTACAACAATATTCTGAACAGTCACTTCAGACAAAAACGGCTCCGCGTCGTCCGAAAATCAACTTTTCTCCAAAAGTCCTCGACTTTCTCTCTCCTCAAAGATATTTATTTAATTTTTTGATTTTTCTCTCTCTTCAAAACGACTGAAATCAGCTTTATAATACACAGATCGGCCCGGCCGATCGCTAAATCGTCCCAGGACGATCAGACCATTTTGGATCGTCCTGGACGGTTCCCAGAACTATTCTCAGGCCGATATTTTCTACAGTGCCGATCGGCCTGGACGATATGTACAGAAAATCACCTGGAGCAAAACTGGGCAAATTCTGGAGCAAAATTTCCACTGATCGTCACAGGACGATCCAGATCGTCCTGGACGATCCTGGAGCATATTTTTGATATTACAATCTCCCCAGCTTTAGAAAAATGTCGTCCTCGACATTATCCAATCCAAACTCAGTCAGAACAAGTACGGGTACGACCATCTCATGTCAGACTCCTTTTCCCATGTGGCTTCTCGTGCAGTCCGGTGCTTCCACTGGACTTTAACCATCGGAATCTCTTTATTTCTTAACTTTCGGACGTCGTACGCTAAAATCAACTCTGGCTCTTCCTTGTACGCCAGATTTTCCTGAATCTCAACCTCATCAGCTGATATCTTCTTCTCAGAGTCTGAAACCCACTTCCTCAGAGTGGATACGTGAAACACGTTGTGCACGTTCGACATCGAATCAAAAAGCAACAGTCGGTAAGCAGATTTTCCAATTCTTTCCAAAATCTCAAACGGTCCAACGTACCTTGGACTCAGCTTACTCACCTGACCAAATCTGCTTACACCCTTCATCGGACTGACTTTGACATACACAAAGTCACCAACTTGAAACTCAACGAACCTGTGCTTCTGATTATAATACTTCTGCTGTCGATCCTGAGCCGCTTTCAATCTTTCTTTTATCAAACTGATCTTTTGAATAGTTTCATCAGCAAAAGTGGCACCCAAAGCCTGTCTATCTCCGATCTCAGTCAAAGTCAAGGGAGTACGGCACTTCCTGCCATATAGAGCCTCGTACGGTGCCATACCAATACTGGACTGAAAACTATTGTTATAAGCGAACTCAATCAGCGGAATATGATCTTCTCAGCTTCCGCCAAAGTCCAGAACACAAAGCCTCAACAGATCTTCCAGCACCTGAATGGTCCTCTCAGACTGCCCATCGGTCTGAGGATGAAAGGCTGTACTGAAATACAGTTTCGTACCCAAGCCTTGCTGAATACCTTTCCAAAGTCTGGAAGTAAACCGTCCATCTCGATCAGAAACTATCACTCGAGGCACACCATGCAATCTGACTATTTCTTTCACATAAATCTGTGCCAAACGATCCACCGGATCGGTCTGTCTGATCGGAAGAAAATGGGCTGACTTCGTCAATCGATCTACGACTACCCAAATGGCATCATGTCCTTGTCTAGATCGAGGAAAACCCATCGCAAAGTCCATCGTCACCTCCTCCCACTTCCACTCAGGGATAGGCAACGACTGCAACAGTCCACCCGGTCGCTAATGCTCTGCCTTCACCAACTGACAGGCCTCACATCTCGACACAAACTCCGCCACATCCTTCTTCATCCCAAGCCACCAGAACAAAAGCTTCATATCAGCATACATCTTACCACTGCCTGGATGAACAGTTTAGCCAGAAAAATGAGATTCATACAGAATCTCCCGCCTCAAATCTCCGAACATAGGTACCCACAACCTGTTCTTACAGAAAATAGCACCAGAAGCAGAAATTCGAAGTTCAGGAGTCTTACCAGATCCAATCTGAGCAATCAACTTCGAATAATCAGAATCTGACTTCTGGGTTTCTTGAATCCTTGTCTCCAAAGTCGACTGAATACTCATCTGAGCCAAATCCAAACTATTGGAGGAAATCACCTCCAACTGCAATCGCTCCATGTCTCGAATCAGGAAATCATCACAAGTAAGCTGCAAACCTGATAATCCAGAAGACTTTATGTTCAGAGCGTCCGCTACCACATTAGTCTTCCCAGGCTGATACTGAATAGTCAGGTCATAATCCTTGATCAACTCAAGCCATCTTTTCTGTCTCAGATTCAAATCCTTCTGAGTGAAAATATACTTCAGGCTCTTATGATCAGTAAAAATCTCACATCTGACGCCATACAGATAATGATGCCAAATCTTCAAAGCAAAGACCACAGCAGCTAACTCCAGATAATGCGTCGGGTAATTCTTCTCATGTGGTTTCAACTGTCTCGAAGCATAAGCAATTATCCTTCCATGCTGCATCAGAACACATCCCAATCCTTTCAGTGAAGCATCACTGAACACCTGAAAACCTTCCGTACCTGACAGAAGTGCTAACACTGGAGCTGAAGTCAAACAATCCTTCAATCTCTGAAAACTAGCTTCACACTCCGGTGTCCAAACAAAAGCTACTGACTTCTGAGTCAGTCTCGTCAAAGGAGTCGAAATCTGTGAAAATCCCTTTACAAATTTCCTGTAATATCCGGCCATGCCCAAGAAACTATGTACCTCAAATACCGTAGTCGGCCTTGGCCAATCAGCAACTGCCTGAATCTTCTGGGGATCAACAGAAATACCTTCTCCGCTTACCACATGCCCCAGAAAAGAAATACTCTTCAGCCAGAATTCACACTTGGAGAACTTGGCATACAGCTGATGTCACCTCAGAGTCTCCAACACAATCCTCAAATGTCTGGTGTGATCATCCTCAGAAGCAGAATATACCAGAATATCGTCGATGAAGACGATCACAAACTGATCCAAAAACTCCCTGAATACTCGGTTCATCAGATCCATAAAAATAGCAGGCGCATTGGTTACCCCAAAAGGCATAACCAAAAACTCGTAGTGCACGTACCGAGTACTGAAAGCAGTCTTCACCACATCAGATTCCTTCACCTTCACCTGATAATATCCGGATCGCAAGTCAATCTTCGAAAATATCGAAGATCCGAAAAGCTGGTCAAACAAGTCGTCAATCCGAGGTAAAGGATACTTGTTCTTGATCGTGACCTTGTTCAAGTCTCGGTAATCCACACACATACGGAGTGTACCGTCCTTCTTCTTCACAAATAGAATAGGTGCTCCCCAAGGCGAAACACTAGGACGGACAAAATCTCTGTTAACCAACTCCTGAAGCTGAACTTTCAACTCAGAAAGTTCTTTCGGTGCCATCCTGTACGGAGCTTTTGATATAGGAGCGGTACCCGGAAAAACATCGATAGAGAACTCCACCTCTCTATCCGGAAGTAAACCAACCAACTCCTCAGGAAAAACATCAGCAAACTCCCGTACCACTGGGATATCAGAAACAGAACCAACCTCCAGGTTCAGATCCCGCACCGAAGCTAAAAATACTGGGCATCCTTTCCTCCACATTCTGCTCACCTCCAACGCAAAAATCAGACTGGAGAGAACACCTCATAATCCCTGAAATACAACTCTCTCTCCGGCCACAAGCAAACTCACTTGCTTCTTCAGACAGTCAATCTGAGCCTCATACCTACTCAGCCAATCCATGCCCAAAATTACGTCATACGAAGAAATCGGCAACAAAATCAAACTAGATTTCCACTTCTTGCCAGCAATGTCAATCTCACATAAACAAAACTTCCGAGCAATCAAAGGATTTCCAGCCGGTAAAATCACAGAAAGAGAAACCGGTAAAACCATCGAATCCGAATGTAAAGTCTCAAAACATCGCTCGGACAGAAAAGAATGACTCGCTCCAGAGTCAAACAAAACACGACATGGCTGATCAGAAATATAAACCGTACCTGTCACAACATCCGGAGCATCTCGAGCCTCCTGCTGACTCAGGTTGTAAACTCATGGCTGAACTGGAGCAGGAGCTGCAGCAGGAGCTGCAGCAGGAGCTGCAGCAACAGAACTACTCTGCTCAGAGGGAGCCGTAGGTGGTCTCCGTGGTCTAGAACTAGTACCACCACCTCTACCAGAAAATCCCTCAGGACGAGGAGGAACAGTCCTCGGTCTTCCTGCTGAACTGACAGGTCTGACAAAGCCCTCAGATCGGAACTCAGTACGCCGATCAAATCCAGCCTGTGGACACTCTGCAATCCTATGTCCCGGCTGACCACATCTGAAACAAAGACCAGCTATCCTGTAGCACTGGCCATGGTGTCGCCGTCCACAACTCTGGCACACAGGTGCCCCACTGACAGATCCAGAACTCGTCGTACTGGCAGCAGTACCAGACGACCCTCCGCTCCTCCTGGAGTCAACGGATCCAGAACCAGCTTTAAATCTCCTCTTCCCAGAGGAACCACTGCCAGAAGTCTCACCTCCAAATCTCTTCCTACTCGCAGTCCACCGCTGCTGAGTAGCCGTCATGTCATTCTCTATCAATCGAGCTCGCTCCACAAGCTCAGAGAAATCAGTAATCCTGAATGGTATCAGAGGCTGCCTCAAAGTGTCTCGTAATCCTCTCAGAAATCTGTAGCACCTCTCAGCAGAAGTGCTAACCAGCTGTGGAGCATACCGGGCTAATGCAGTAAACTCAGCCTCGTACTGCATCACCGTCTTGCTCCCCTGAACCAGCCTCAGAAAAGTCTCCTGCATCTGCTGTCGTGCAAAAGGGGGAACAAACCAGTCTCGAAATACTTCAATGAACTCTTCCCAGGTAATCAAAGAGTTCAGCCTGCCCTGGAATCTGGCTGCCTGCTGGCCTTCCCACCAGTACTCAGCCTCTCCATCCAACAGAAAAACAGCTAACGGAACCTTCCTGTCTGACGGACACTGCATCCCATCAAAAGTCTTTTCCAATCTCCTCAGCCACTCCTCGGCTGTTCTGGGCTCAACAGCGCCCTCAAATCTCGGAGGTTTCAACCTCAAAAATAACTGCAGGTGTCTATCAATGTCCTCAGATCTGACAGTAGAAGCTCTGCTCTGAGTCTCGCTCATCATCTGAGCAACAAGCGTAGCAAACTGTGATAATGTATCTGCACCGGCCACGGGGGCTGTACTCCCCACTGGTGCTGCCTGACTGGCACTCTGCCCGTCTGTCATGTCTGGGTCTGGTTGATCCATACAGAAAATCCAAAATCCGGAAAACTATCACAAAAATAACATAAAAACAACACAATAAAAAGCCAAACGACCCAAAACTACCCCCAGACAAACTCACTGATCACTTCCTATAGCTCTGTCTTACAATCCAACCAGTTTCCAAAACCAGTGCTCTGATACCACTAAAGTTTGTCACGAACCGACCCGACGGGGACGGATCCCGCCCGAGCCGGACCGCGACAAAACCTTCTTATCCAGGATCTAGCTTTGGAATTGGTTTCTGAACTGAATCTTCCAAATATTTAAACTCAACAGACACACAACCACAGAGCTACTATTTATCATCAATCACAGCGGAACAAAACATCTATATTTTCATTTCCTCAAAACAATCATCTACAAATACAGTACATGGCTTTTGAACAGAAAGAAAGACAGAACAGAAAAGCCATGACTGTACAAAAATCAAAAGGTACAAACAATACCTACAGATCACATCTCAGAAATCTACTCCTGGACTTTCTTCCCTTTCCCAGAACCTGAAAACCACCAGAAAACAAGAGTGAGCTCAACAGCTTAGCAAAGCAACAATCCTCCAATCAAAACTCTCAGAATCCAAAACCAAACTCATCAGACAGAAATCCGAACAGAAATCGGAACAGATATCAAATTGGACATATCAGAACGAAACAGGACAAATCAGAACAGATACGGACAGATCACATCAGAATCAGATATTGTACACATCAGAATCAGAACGGATTAAATCAACAGAGTCAGAATCGTACAGAAATCAGAAATCAGAATTGATCGAGCAGAATCACAATTTCTTACAGAACAGATACAGAAAATAGAACATATACAGAAATCCGAATCATCTCAAATCAGATATCAGATAATATTTCATTCATAGCTAAATGCCCTAACACTGACGGAATCTCTACGAATTCCGGCCCCTTATGCCTCCCTTCCCAGACACTGACTGAATCTCATAGGATCCAGACCCCTTATGCCTCCCTTTGTGCTCACGACACCAGAACAAATGTGCTTAGAGCACCAGAACAGAATTCATCGGATCCGGAACAGAACTGATTTCAGAATTTCAGATTGAGCTCATTTCAGATTTCCCAGACACTAACTGAATCTCATAGGATTCAGGCCCCTTATAACTCCCTTTTTATAGCACATACAGATAGTATTTCAATTCAAAAGAAATCCGGGCAAATCAGAAATCAGACAAAAATCGGGCAGCACAACGGCAGTAGACAGAATTTAAACAAAATTTCCTGTAAAGAAAATTTACCAAATTCACACAGAATATAGATAATCACATTCCAGAACCTTTATTCTACTGCACAGAGAATTTACAATTTCACAGAAAAATGTAGTCTATGAAAAACTCCGCCGAATCAAAAATACCCGGACAAAAATCTTCGGAAAATAACCAAAATGTGCACACTCGGCACGTCAACAATATACAGAAAGTTACGCGGTAAAAACTGAACCGATCAAAAGATACGGACGAAAAATAGTAACGGAAACGAAATCCGGACAAAAAATACCGCCAAACTCGACGGTTCTGAAAATTGAGAAAGGCGGAATGTGCTTTACCTTGCGTACAGCAATATTTTGAACAGTCACTTCGGACGAAAACGGCTCCGCGTCGTCCGAAAATCAACTTTTCTCCAAAAGTCCTCGACTTTCTCTCTCCTCAAAGATATTTATTTAATTTTCTGATTTTTCTCTCTCTTCAAAACGACTGAAATCAGCTTTATAATACACAGATCGGCCCGGCCGATCGCTAAATCGTCCCAGGACGATCAGACCATTTTGGATCGTCCTGGACGGTTCCCAGAACTATTCTCAGGCCGATATTTTCTACAGTGCCGATCGGCCTGGACGATGTCCAAATCGGCCTGGACGATATGTACAGAAAATCACCTGGAGCAAAACTGGGCAAATTCTGGAGCAAAATTTCCACTGATCGTCCCAGGACGATCCAGATCGTCCTGGACGATCCAGATCGTCCTGGACGATCCTGGAGCAGATTTTTGATATTACAAAAACAACCCAGAAGAAAAAGGCACCTGGAACAGACCACAGAACCAGGGGCCAAAGCAAACCATCCACCAGACAAGAACCAACAGCATAAATACGAGACTCGCGACAAGAAAAATAAAAAAGGGATAGTCCAGAACCGCCCACAGCAAACTACCAACTCTAGAAAAGAACATAAGGAACATTCTTCATATCTAAATTAATAAAACCGTTAATGAAAGTAGGGAGGAAAAAAATGGAAACATCAGTCATACTCACCAGGTTTCCACCCCACTTAGCCAAAGCATCAGCAACCGCATTCCCTTTATCCTCAATCACAGAGAAGGAGTAATTTAACTTCTTACATAAAACAGAAATGTCACGCCTAAGATAGAAAAGAGAAGCCGAGCAGGTTTTGTCAATTCTAAAATCTAGAGACTTAAAGTCAAAAAGAGAATTCACCTCCACCACCACCTCAAATCTGTTAAGCTTGGAACAAACAGTTAAACCATAACAGATAGCATAAATAATAGCATAATTAGGATCAGCAATGTTAACCGGCCCCGCAAAACCAAAAAAATAATTCCCATAATGATCCCTAAGCACCCCGGCACACGAGACAGAGTTATCCATCTTGTGGCAGTCCACATTTAATTTCAAAAAATTTGGCACAGGCTTAATTCAGTAAATGCATCTAGGGATATTATTCCAACAATGGTTAGTCAAATCAATACCAAAAAACGGGGCAACAAAACCATAATTCCTGAAACCTTTAATATCCAGAAGGTTGGCCAAATAAAGGTTCAACACTTTATCTTTGATATTATGAATAATTCTCTCAGAATTCATAGTCACCCCATTAAAACGAGAATTATTTCTCTCTATCCAAATATACCAAAGGACAAGAGAAGGAACCACGTTACGAATATGACCTTTGCAATCAATAAACCATAAGTTAAGAATGTACTGAATAGACAAAGTACCCTTAAAAACACTTAAATGAAAGATATCTTCAAAAAAGGTCCACACTTTAACAGCAATAGAACTAGAAATGAAAACATGTTGCATGTTGTCCACATGAAAACAGCACTGACATTTAGAAGGGAGAATGAAACCTCTCTTAATCAAGTTATCGTCAGTAGGAATAAAATTATGTAGCAAACGCCACATAAAAGTAGAAATAGTAATAGGAATACTTTTATGCCAAATTAAAGAAAAAAGCTTAGAAGTATCGAGCTTCTCTCTGTTATAATCCAGACATTCGAAATTTTAAAAGTGTCATCCTTAGACAAAGCACACATTTGAATATCTTTAACATCGCAATTAAAAGAAATCTTCAAAATACGCTGGATAATATCCATAGGCAACACAGAAGCAAGTTTGTCAATATCCCAACTGTTACCAGAGATAAAATAATTAACCTTAACCAAGTCATTAAACAAGAGCAAATAAGAGAGTCAATAGAAGAACCCTCTAACCAGCGATCCTGCCAAAATAGAATACTGCCCTTACCCAAACCCCAAACCACAATAGGCTCCACCCGCCACTTTATAGAACAAAGCCGTTTCCAAACAATAGAATTATCATTATTGAAGCTACTAAAGATAGGATGCTTGTCCCCACAATACTTAGAGCTCATAAATTTAGCCCACAGAGAATCCTCGCCACGAAAATTGTACCATAATTTGAAAGAGAAAGCAGTGGCCAAATCAAAAAATGACTTGCACCCCAACCCCCCCTCCAACACAGGACCACAACACTTCGACCAAGTAGACCAGTGAATTTTAGAGTTATTCCCCGTACCTTTCCAAAAAAAATTATTAATAATGCGATCAATTCTCTTACACACAGATTTAGTAGGCAAAAGAGTTTGAAAGGAGTAAACCGGGATATAGCAAAGAACACTCTTAATAAGAGTAAGATGACCCCCAAAACTTAAAAAGTTTGCTTCCCAGGAAGAAAGCCGCTTAAGAATCCCAGCAATTAAATCATCAAATAAAAATGATTTCTTCCTCCCCTTATAAAGAGAAATCCCCAAATACTTAAAAGGTAAAGAGCCAATAGTATAACCAGTGACATTCTTAATATTTCTAATACGAAGATTAGAGACTTTCTTAGCCACATTAAAGCAACATTTACTTTTATTGAAAGCAAGACCACTAACCAACTCAAACTTATTAAAAAAATCCATAAGTTTATTAATCTTACACAAAGAGGCATTAGTGAAAATAATAAAATCATCAGCAAAACATAAGTGAGAAATTTTAAAACCTCCCATAGAAAATAGAGACCCGAATTTTTGGCAAAAAGATCCTCCAAACCTCGAGAAAGATACTCAGTTGCAATAATGAAAAGGGCAGGGGAAATCGGATCACCCTGTCTAAGACCATGAGACGCCTTAAAGAAGTCATTGCTCTTACCATTCACAATAACCGAAAAAAATGGACTTTCAATACAGTTCTTAATAAGGTTAATAAAAGTGCAGTCAAAACCAAATAAACTTAAAATTTTATAAATGAACTCCCAATTAATATTATCATAAGCTTTGGCAATATCCAACTTCAGGATCATATTACCTCCACGAACTTTAGCATCCAAATCCTGACAAAATTCCTGAGCCAATAAAATATTATCCACAATAGCACGACCTTTGACAAAACCCATTTGAAAAGGAGAGATAATTCTAGGTAAAAGCATAGATAACCTATTCAACAAGATTTTAGAAAGCAATTTATAAAAGAAAGAACACAAACTAATAGGTCTAAAGTCATTCCAAGATTCCACCAGGTTGTTTTTAGGAATCAAAACAATAGAAGTAGCAGTTAAAAATTTAGGAATAACACCACCTTTAAAAAAATTAATAACCGCCTCAAAAAAATCCTTAAAATAATAGGCCAACATTTTTTAAAAAACTTAGTGGTAAAACCGTCAGGACCAGCCACCGCATCAGCTTTCATATCAAAAACAATATTCTTCACTTCCTCAAGAGAAGGAATAGATGTCAACCCCAAATTATCTTAAATCGAAATACGCTTAGGAATGATCTGAGGATTAATAAAAGTAGTCGGTAATAAAAACTTTGTTAAGATGATTTTTAAAATGATTAACAACCAATTCAGCAATCTCCTCCTGATTATCAGTAAAAGAACCATCGTCTTTTTTAATCTTACTAATAGTATTCTTAGCCCTATTATTATTCACTAAAGCATGAAAATACTTGGTGTTATTATCCCCATCAACCAAATGTTTAAAAGCCGCTTTTTGTTTCCAAAAAGCCTCCTCCTGTAAGTGCAGTTTAATAAGAGCACTCTTAGCCTCCATGAGAACCGAGAAATTATGGTCTGAAGGACATAAGAGAACCTCATTTTCCCAAAACTTAACATTATTGTCTTCATAAAGAATGTTAGAAAACAAATTCTTAAAGACATGATGTTTCCACCAGTTTAAAACTTGTTTCAATCTTTTAAGCTTCAACCACAATCTATTCATACCAGTAATAGAATTATCAGGCATAATAGGAGCTTCCCAATTAGTCTTAACCACATCTAAAAAAGAATCATGAAGAATCCACATATTTTGGAAACGGGATTGAGAAGAAGAACCATAAGCTTTACAATTGATCTTAATCAAAAGTGGAGCATGATCAGAAAGAGTCCTACTCAAATGCTCAACATTAGTAGAGTCAAAATAATGAATTCAAGCATCATTAAAAAGAGCTCTATCCAATCTTTGTCATAAATGCCCACGATTCCAAGTAAAATTATTGCCAGTGAAACCTATATCAAACAAATTACAATCCATAATCATATCATTAAAATCCTCCATAGATTGGAAGATGGGAATAGAACCCCCCATACGTTCAGAAGGGTTAGCAATAGTATTAAAGTCTCCACCCACAATCCAAGGAAGATTGCAATTATTATGAAATTGCAGAATTTGCTCCCATAACACTTTTCTAGTATAACGAGAAGAAGCAGCATAAACAAAAGAACCAACACAATGAAAAGAGGAAGTTTGAATATTGCAATGCATAACTTGAGTAAAATCACCAATCACATCAATTTGAATAAACTCTTTCCAAAAAACCCAAATTTTATTAGCAACATTAGAAGCAGCATGTTTAAAACCTAAATATTTAGCAGTAGAGAAAAGTTTCTCATTAGAAATCAAAGGTTCCAATAACACAAGAATAGCAATATTATGCATACGATATAAGTTTTTAACACGAATCCTAGAAGAAGTGCAACCCACTCCCCGCACATTCCAAATAATGGCATTAAACATAAAAACAAAAATTAGTGGGAAGTATGAGAGCGAGTATTTCTAGGTGAATGTATAATAACCGGATTTAATTTTCTACCTTTCTTACCACGGCTCTTAGAGAAGCTTAAATCATTATCATCTCTTGCAAAACATTTAGCCAACATTTGAAGCTCATACGTATCAGTGTAAGTATCACTTAAATAAGAGTCATTAGAATACAAATTACTATCATTTATCATACCTGAGTGCTCCATACCACTTAACAAATTTGCCTCCGCAAAAAAATAATCCTCTCCCTTATTTGAAGTAAAATTCTCCTTATTTATAACCGGCACTTTTTCAATAGGTAAGACAACCTCCAAAGTAATGTCTCCATTGTTTTGATTAAAAAAAAATATTTAATATATTTATATATAAATATACTTTTGAAAATATATTAATTTTCTTTGGGAGAAATTTAATTTTGAAATCGGACACAACTTTAGGAACGGTATATCATCTCAAATGGAGAGAATATCATTCACTAATTTGTCTTAATTTCAAAACTTTAAAATTATTCAAATTATCGTAGTCAAACTCAAGGGAGAACATGTATGATCTCGAAAGATCAAAATGATGTTCAATCAGTTGTTTAACCATAATAATTCGAATAAGAGATCGTTAATTTCATAATCAAAATAATGATAATAAAATAATATATCTTCCCAAAGAAAGATGATATTACTTATTACCAAAATTTTGAATATGATGATAACGATCGCCATTTTTGTTTAAATTCCCAAAGAGAATTAGTTAAGGGTTTTGAAAAATTAATTTTAAAAATTAAATCCGGGTTTCTAAATCTCCTACGAGCGCAAGCCCTCGTAGTTAATTACATCGTAGGAAATCGAAATTGCCTACGAAAACTCTCGATTAAAATAGCGGTATAAGTTTTATTTAAGATTTTCAAAGCTAGATATCAAAGGAAGTTAAGGTTTGGAATTTGAATAGGGATTGGTTCAAGATTGAACACTTATTTTCGGAGCCAAAGGAAGAGGAGTAGGGAATGTTTTGAGATTCTGAATTACTTCAGAAACATTCCAATCTATCCTAAGTGTTGGGTTTATATTTGATTGAAAGAAATTTTTTAGTTTGAATGGTCAATTTTATTAGAAAGTGGGATTCAAATCCCAGAAGTTGAGGTCTTATGGCCCAAGCCAGCCTCAGAACCTAAGTCTAAATTGGGCACTCGAAATTAGTACCCCGAACCTAGCTAGTGCAATGCGGATCTGGTCTTACCCCGGCCTGGATTGGGGAGCCAGCTAAACCACCTAAACGATTTTAAAATATGAGTCCGGTCATTTAATGTTGAGTGATAGGGACGTTAATTAGAAAATTTTAGAGGAATGGGGTCGACATCTAGAGCAGATCCTTAATTGACCCCTTTAACTTATGTCGGGTTTTTGATGTCTAAATAATGCAATTAAATATTAGACTCGATTTAATTTGTTACTAATGCAATGCATGCTAATTGACTCAATTGAATGCAAAATCAGTATGTAGCAGTTTAAAAATTTTTGGCTTAGAAAATAGGTTTTATCCTAGAGATTGCATAACATCCCCTTGACAGATCGGCACCCTCATAGGCCAGGTGGTCTGCCAGAACCTGCAGGCGGGGAGATGCCTAACAAGGAAGAGAAGGTATAATATATATGCATGAAAAACCCTCGGCGAGTCCGAGCTTACTTCTTAGGACCGTTTAGAGTTTCTATCTTATCTTAAAAATTTTATTTAATTAAAGTAGAAGAATTTTTGACAGACCCCTAAGAGCCTAAATTCGAATTCCAGGTCAAACCAAATGCGGCATGCAAATAAAAAAGACTAGAAAAGCAGGAGTTCTAATGCACAATCAAATTAAACAAATCAATTAAATTTATCAAATTGAATGTCCATATGGCAAGTGCCACTTATTATTACATCTCAAAAATTACAAGAAATTAAAGTGGCCGGGTACCACTGACTACAACCCGGATTTCTAATCCTAAATTAAATGAATTTGAAATTTGGGATTCTTCTCGTTGTCCATTTCTTCGTCTTCTCACGAACATCTTGATTCGTCGGTTCCGGATACCCAAATGAAAAGAAACTCCCCTTTAATTGGGATGTTATCTTTCCTCTTTGGATATTTGAAAGAGATCCTAATTTGACTTCCAAATGGAAGAAGACTCTCCCCTTTAGGGATGTCTTCACCTCTTTGGAATTCAAATTGGATCGAATATCCCAAATTCAAATCATTTTAAACAATTACAACCTTTATACAATCAAATTTACATCTCAAAAAAAAAAATCTAGACTCGATCCTGCAGGGTTATCCTAATAATCAACAGTTATATACTCAATCCCAAGCAGTTATAATATAGAAAATTGAAATGCATTTTTTTTTTTGCCACACTTGGCCATGCTCTTTTTATTTAAAGGGGGTCTTAAGCGCGGCAGGTACCTGTGCAAAGAGTTATATATTTTTTTATTAACTGCCCCCTTTAATTTCAGCTCCTTGTATGAGCATGGCCACCTGCATAAGATTGCACAAGTATAATTCGTCCCTAACCTTGGGGTAAGTCTAACGCACAATCAATCACAGAGTGCAGTAAGTAAGTAAGCAAACACAACAATTCTATACTAGCAAACAGCATGCAGTAAAAGCTCGAAAAATACGGCACACAACTGCAGAAAGTAAAACACCGGCCTAGCCTAGAACTAGAGTCAGTGATCCTAGCAAAACATCTAAAGTGTGTGAGGTAGGTCGTGTGGTTTTGATGTGTCCTAAATAGGATTATTAGTTAGAGTTATTTAAAGTTTGATTGGTTGAAAGGCTTAAGGGATTTTTAATTAGAATTTAAATATTAATATTTTAAATCTTTTAAAATCAATTATTTAATTATTTGTTGGAAACCACCTTTGTTTCACACCGAGGCCGTGAAGTTTATTTCACCTTCCTTGGGGCTGAGTAAACAGCCTCGTAGGCCTGGGTTACCCAGTGGTACCCGGTATAATTAAGTAGCTTAAGTTGATTAAGATTCAAAAGTTAATGAATTTTATCCAAAATTGGTTGATTACTGATTTTAGAAGTTAATTAATGAATTTTGGAGTTTTAAAATGAATTTCAAGTTTTTATAAATTTTGGAATATTTTAATGATTTAATTAAGGGGTCAAAAAAATTGAGTTTTTAATTAAGAGTGTTTTCTGGAATGTTTGTATTTTATTAAAATACTAGACCTTACTACGATCAGTTAGAAGGTAAGTACGTTGAAATCGGATTTTTCTACATTTTATTACGAAGGTTTGAAGTTTTGAACTAGTTTTGACCTAGAGTTGACCGATTTATTGACTTTTTCAAATTTTATAGATTTCTGGAATTTAACATTTTTGATAAATACTAGGAGTTATTATGAGTTGAATGCAAGTGAGTTTGTTCAATTTGGATTTTTCTGGAATTAGTTATAAGGGTTTGAAGTTTATGTATTTATTGGAATTATTGAAAATCCTTAATTAAAGGGGCTTTTTGGGATTTTGATCCAAATGTGATCTAAACTCCTTGAAATCAGCTCCAAAGATCAGTAATGACCTAAGGAGGGATTCTCAAGTGTTTGGAAAATTTTTGGAATTTTTAATATTTTTTTAATCAATTATATTAATAAAATATTCAATTTTACTTAAAATTAGATTAAGACTTAATCTGCTGTCAAAATGAGTTGGTTTCAATTTTCATGGGTTAAGGATTCAATTATGGTCAGTTAGAGGTCTTATTCATATTTTTTGGATTTAAAATAGATTTATTACATTTTCCGTAAGATTTAATGGCTTAATTAAGGGTTTAGACTTATGAAATTTAATTAAGGGTCTTAATGATTTCCAAAACCAGTGAAAGTTTTCCTAGTGGCTGTACATGTAACTAAGTTCAAGTGTTTGAAGTTTCAACTCAAGAGGAAGTGAATCCTAATTATTGGAATTATTCTAAATTTTCTAAACATGTCCTTAATTATTGTCCTTAATGTCACTAGATTTAAATAGGATTGAATCAAAGTTTCTAACCCTTGAACTCAACATAAGCATGCAAATATACACAAGCACAATCAACTCCTAAATCTAGGAGAGCCTTAGACTAAGTGCATGTGTGTGCACAACCTAAGCATGCAAATTGATTTGAAGTTTAATTAACTTAAAGATTAATCAATGAATAATTAGCAAGGTAATTATTCATTGATTAGTCATTACATCCCCAAAAATTCTATCCAATCATTCAATCTATGCTTAAAATCCCAAGGAATCTCTCAAATACTTAAGGATTTAAATACATATATATTTTAAAATAGATTTAAAAATACATAAGTATATATAAACCTATATATAGATATATGTTTTAAATTAAAGTAATTCAAAATATTATCAAAATGGATTCATACATGATTGAGAGATCCACTGACTTTCAAAGTAATTTCAAAATAAATTTTTAATTTTCAAAATATTTAATATGATATTAATTAAATACTAATTAAATATTAAGGATTTTCAAATAGTTTAATTCAATCAAAATAAATTTAGTTTTAAAATTTGAAAATGGTTTTAAATTAAAATTCTTAATTTTCTGAAAAATTTGATATATTATTTATATTTTATGATTTGAAATGAATTTATATCAAATTTTTAAAGATTTAAGTTAATTAAACGAATTTAAAGTAATTTGAAAATAATTAATATTTAAAATAATTTTTATATTATACTTAATAAAAAAAGTTTCTGAAGTTTTGTAAATGTATATATTAAAATATAGTTTTGAATTATTTACAAAATTTTAATAAAATGTATTATTTTTTTTTAAATTAATTATTAGTTTAAAATATGAAATATCTAATAATTAAAATAATTTAAAATAAATATAATATTTTAAATTGAATTTAATTTTAAATTAAAGATATCAATTTCCTGAGAAATTGGATATATTACATTAATTTTTTGGCTTAATAATTAATTTATTATGATTTAATTAAGTTTCTTCATTTTAAAATTAATCAAAACTAATATTAAAATCATTTAAACCTAATATCAGCGCTGGCAAGACGCGTGGCCTTCTCTGATTTGTCCATCCAAAAAGCGGCGGCGGAATCATTACCAGCTGATTGAGAAAACGCGTGGGTCCCACGCGTTTTTTCACTAATCCACGTCTGCTCTCGCACAGTGACCGTCCGATCCGCCGCAGGTTTGATCTAACGGCGGAGATCAAACCCGGCCGTTCGATCTCAAAGAGGAAGATCAGGCGGCGGAAATCAAATCCCGCAACCCCAAACGGACGGCCAGGATTTCACTGAACTGTGATCCGTGCGGACAAAGGATATACGCGGTCGGATAGACCGCAGGAGGGCCAAACCGTGACCGTTGATTGTGAGATCAACGGTCCCGACGCCACACAGTTACAGAACTGTGTAAACCGAGACCTAATAAACTAAAACGGCTCGTTCGAGAGATTGGCTCAATAAATTCGTTTGAAATTTTAAATTTAAATTAATGATATGAACAGAAATTGTGGGGAATGATTAATTTGGATTAAAACGAGCTTTACAAAAAGTTATTTAAACTAGTGTTCCTAGACCTAGGGTTTGAGTTTTTCACCTTGATTTTGGACGGATTAAACCGTTTATGGATTTGTTGCACTTGTAGACTGTCCACGCTCCTTTTTGTAGAAGAGTCCATGAGCTAATAACGCCTGGATCGAATGTAAAAGAAGCTGGAATGGATTCAAGCTTGGCTCGCCGGGAAGCTCGCCGGAGAGGGCTTTGACCGGCGAGATTTGTGTGGGGATGTGTTGATGAGTCTCTGGGGAGCTCAAAAGAACAGAGACTTGGGCTTGAGAGGTTGAGAGTGAGAGAGAGGGTTAGGGTTAGAATGAGCCTCGTTTTAGAGGTTTTGCCCTATTGAACCTTCCTCTGATAAAATGGGCGGCTGGGATTTAATGGTACACTCCCTAGATGTATGCCAAGTGGCAGGGAGTGGTTGAAAGGCTGAGAACAAGGACAGCCCAAGGACACTTAGGTGGAAAGTGGATTTTGGCCTTATTTGCACATGGGGCTGATTGGGGCTTAATCCAAACCTTAAGCTGGGTTTTAAACAGCACTTAGAAGGTTCTGGAGCTTATTTAAGCTACTGGAATAGAGTGGATTAACTCAAGCTAAAAGATTTGGTAATTTAAGGGTTTGTTGACCATGTGTTGACTGGTCAACTGGTCATGTTGACTGCTGAGGTGGCAGCCAAGTGGCTTCAAGAGCTGGTTAAAGTGATTTAAAACAAAGGCCAAGTCATGGGATTGAGACTTGAGTTTGATATGAGAGTTCGAAATAGATTTGATCAAGTCCTCATGACTTTAATATGTCAAATGAGAATTGATTTGGCTTGCCTTGGCTTCGGATATATTTAAACTTTAAAATAGAATGGGATCAAGGGCTTGATATGCTTTGAATGAGTTGATCCACCAAGAGTCATTGATTTAGCTCGAATGGATAATTTGACTATGATTTTGAGTTTGATTAAATCGAAACTCCAATTGATTTGATTCCAATTTAGTTTGAATGGGTTTGAAACATGTTTGAAGATGTGTTTGAGAGTTTGATTGGTTTGGTATGAGTTGGATGGGTTGATTTGATTGAATGTATTGAATTGATTCATATGGGTCAAATTCGACCAACCATGGCTTAGTTGACTTGGTCAACTATTGGTTGGGTCAAGGGTCCAAATTTGGGCTCAACAAGTTTGAAATATCATTTTGAATCAATTGGGTATGGTTTCGGGGTTTGAAAGGGTCAATTTGGGTAAAAATCCCAATTTGAACCCTTAAGGGTCTTCTTGGGTCAACTCTGTTGACTTGGTCAACCAGGTTGACTTAAGAGCTAGGAATGGGTCAGACATGTTTAAAATGGCATTTGAAACTTGCTGGATGTGGTTGCATTCAATTTGGAGGTCGTTTGGTTTGAAATCACTATTTGAGCCCCATAGGGGTATTTTGGTCATTTTGGGCTCATGACCACTAGGGGCTGGAATGAGTCCAGAAAAAAATGCAGTTTATTGATCAACATATCAGGATTAATGGTTCAGAAGTGACTAGAGATTTTGGTGAAGGCTCTAAGGTCAGAAACTTCTATGGGACAGGTCCAGTGGCATAGGCTGTAAATATTTGAAGGTTTTACAGCCTTTGGATTTTGATTTAGTTTCTGGGGTTAGAGACCTCAGAATGGGCTCAAATTTGGAGAGTTTCCTCCAGAGACATGTCCCATCAGTATGCAACTGACAGACTCTGAATCGGAGGTCATTTGATTGGGTTTCAAAGTGTTTGAATTTCAATGAAAAAGGCCTTTAGGACAAAACCTTTGGACCTTGGATTTTGGTTTCAAGTTTTGGATTTGGATTGGATTTTGGATTTGATTGACTAGATATCTGGATTGACTTATGATCTAGGTAGATCCTAAAGTCTGACTCCTAGAAGGGTCTTAAGGTCTAGAATAGAACCTAAGGTCTGAAGTCTAGAAGGATCCTAGGGCCTAGAGTTTGAATTGATTTGGGAATTGAATTGATTTAGGGGCAAGATTGGTCCAAGTGACCTCATACAAAAATGAGGTCAACAAATGGACCCCCAATATGTGTAATAGAACGAAGTTCTATTGCACATATTGGCGTTGACCGAGCTTAAAGATCAAGTCTAGAAAATTTTGATCCTAAGGGAATGAAAAGTTCATCCCTGGGGAATCCAGATTTAAATTTATACTAGGGTAGTGCCACGGAGGGCATACTCTACCACTAGTGAGTCGAATCCTAAGGGAAGAAGATATCTAACCCTAAAGGAAAGAAAATTTGGGTGATTGTATAGGCAGGAAGGGTTCCTAACTATAGAGGATCAGATTTGAGTTTTGAATCTAAAGGAAAGGGTAGCCTAACCTCAGAAGATTGAATTTGGATTTGATTCTAGGGGAAGGGGAGACCTAACTCTAGAGGATTGAGTTTTGATTTTTGGTTCTAAGGAAAGGGAAGACCTAACCCTAGAGGATTGAATTTGATCGTATAGAAAGGAGAAAATCCTAACTACAGGGGATCGAATTTGAGTTGGATACTAGGGTAGTGCCACGAGGGGCGTACTCTACCACTAGTGGATCTAATCCTAAGGGAAGAAGATATCTAACCTTAAGGAAGAGAAGGTGACTGAACTATAGTGGGGCCCAAGAGGCTTAAATCCACTACGAGTTAGTCGAGATCCTAGGAGATAGGAAGCACGGGGACTCACACCTACTCCTAAAGGATCGGATTTGTATTTTAAACTAGGATGGTGCCACGAGGGGCTTGCTCCATCACTAATGGATCTAATCCTAAGGAAAGGAAGCTCTGGGACTCACACCTAACCTTAAAGAAAAGAAAGAGTGACTAGACTATGTGGGGCCCAGCAGGCTTAATTCCACTTTTAGTCAGTCGAGATCCTAGGAGATAGGAAGCACGGGGACTCACACCTACTCCTAAAGGATCGAATTTGTACTGGGTATTCAATGACTAACCTAGATAGAAAGCACAAGGACTCACATCTAACTAGGAGAACTAGCCAAGGAGATAGTCTGCCAGAATCTCTAAGGATTTGGCAAAAGCTATCTAACCCGAAATTTGATTTTATACGCTAGGATGGTGCCACGAGGGGCTTTCTCCACCACTAGCAGATCTAATCCTAAGGAAAGGAAGCACAGGGACTCACACCTAACCTTAAAGAAAAGAAAGTGTGACTGAACTATGTGGGGCCCAGTAGGCTTAATTCCACTTTTAGTCAGTCGAGATCCTAGGATGTAGGAAGCACAAGGACTCACACCTACTCCTATCGGATCGGATTTGTACTGGGTATTCAATGACTAACCTAGATAGAAAGCACAGGGACTCACATCTAACTAGGAGAACTAGCCAAGGAGATAGTCTGCCAGAATCTCTAAGGATTTGGCAAAAGCTATCTAACCCGAAATTTGATTTTGTATGCTAGGATGGTGCCGCGAGGGGCTTGCTCCACCACTAGCAGATCTAATCCTAAGGAAAGGAAGCTCTGGGACTCACACCTAACCTTAAGGAAAAGAGAAAATGACTGAACTATGTGGGGCCCAGTAGGCTTAATTCCACTTTTAGTTAGTCAAGATCCTAGGAGATAGGAAGCACAGGGACTCACACCTACTCCTAACGGATCGGATTTGTACTGGGTATTCAATGACTAACCTAGCTAGAAAGCACTGGGACTCACATCTAACTAAGGGAACTAGCCAAGGAGATAGTCTGCCTGAATCTTTAAGGATTCGGCAAAAGCTATCTAACCCGAAATTTGATTTTTGGATGCTAGGATGGTGCCACGAGGGGCTTGCTCCACCACTAGCAGATCTAATCCTAAGGAAAGGAAGCTCTGGGACTCACACCTAACCTTAAGGAAAAGAATGGAGTGATTTTGGTTTTGAATTTGAATGATTTTTAAATTTTAGATTTCGATTGGATTTGATATGATTTGATGTTGTTTGAAATTGTGATTTCAGATAGAGATCTGAATTTGGAAGATTTTGAAATTGAATGTTTTTGAAAGATTGATTTGATTTTGGTGAATTTAAGTTTGAAGAGTTCTTAATTTGATTTAATTTTGACACTCATTTGGCATGGTACTTCCTGAAGAGCCTCCCCAATATTTAAAATTATTGGGTGGCATCATTCAGGGTTAATCAGTTAATGTTTGAAATTTTGTCAAAGATCGTCCCTACGACAAGAGGACAGTTTTAAGTTAGCTCAAACTCCTCCACCGATTTCTCAGTAGGCTAAGATATGCATCTAAAGAACCTAGACCAAGTCTCCTCCTTGGAAGGTTCAAAGTTGCTCTATCTTATCACGAGCTTCAACCAGTCAACCTTTGTACGATTCTGAGTTTTATTAAGCCTTAAAGACAAAAGCTTTGTAAGGCCTCGAGCTCTTCAAATTAGAGTCGGGCACTCTGCTCGATCGTAGGTTGATTTTGAACGGCAATTTCCAGCATTACAAAATACTCCTCTAATAGGTTTGTTCTGGACCCAGTATAGAGTGTAATTTTGTTGAAAAGGATTCAAAGGAAGAGATGCCTCTACGCAAGGACTTACGCATATTTCTCAAGGACAAAGTTTGAATTTCTTTTCAGGAGTAAAAGATTCGATCTTTCTATTGGAAATTTCCTCTAACCATTTGGACCCTGTCGGAACGACTTGTGGGAACAAATTTATCAATTAGAGTGCTAAGAGTTGACTCCAACTAATTTGACAGAATTTCAGTTTTGTTGACCCAGACCAAGTCTCGCAGAAACTAAACTGGGGTTTCCCTTGTATAGATTTCGAATTAAAATTGATTTCAAAATGTTTAAGTTGAAGAGAGAAATTCAATCTTTTCAGTTCTCTTGCATATGTTCTTCTATCTGATAGAAAATTCATGCATGTTGAAGAATCTGAATTCAGGATTTTCAAAGTCAAGTATTTCAAGTTGATTGGGTGTTATTTTGAGATTTAAGGATTCAAAAGAAGGAAGGCCTCTTACTCTTCTTCTCTTTTTCTGGTGACGCAGTTTGCGTATCTTTTGACTTTTATTGCACTTCGTGCATTTTTGACTTTTAGCGCATTCGCGCATCTTTTAATTTCAATTGAATTCGAGAAGAGGCTCCACTTTCTTCAAATACCTTAAATTGATTGATCTTCTTTTTTTTTTTTTTTTGGATGTTGGGATTATATCTCAGGTATTAGAGAAGAAAATTCGTTCTCTTATACAAGGAAGGATAATCCTCAGAGCACATTCACTCTTTTTGAAAAGAGTATGGGATTGACTTTGAAAATCATTGAACAGATTTTAGACATGTGAGAATCTCCTATTAGGATAGAAAGGTTGCTAAAAGATTGATAAGATTTTATTTCTAAAGTCAACTTAAGCTTGATATAGATCTTAATTCAAAAGTTAATTCAGCCCACGAGAGCGGTGGGAGGGAGGGGTATTCAAACATTTGATGGAGTCAACTACAACTCTCTCCTGCTTAAGACTTAAGATAGAGATCAATTTTCATTAAAAAGATGAATCAACTATCTTGAAAATTTGAATCTAGTACACTTGAGAAATTGATAAGTTTTCCTTAAAAAGGCTACAAGTCTAGGTGGCAAGACCCTTGTCAACTTGGAATTGAATTCCTATAATCTCTGTGGAGAGAGAGACTATTATAAGGTCTGCACTATCCCTAGATATTGTGATATTACTGTAATCAAAATATTTATCGCGATAGGACCCCATCAAAATTTAAATTTTGACGGTATCACTATCTGATATAATCTTAGATTGTTTCCCCTCTCAAATTACTACTTAGACTAGTAGTTAAGAGGGTGTCACCCCGAGTGGTTTTTATCTCTCCTCCTCTGTAGATGATGTAGTGGGACACGTGTAGTAACACGCCTTAACATCTTCTAGTAGAGTGGACGGATCATAACCCTCAATTGGGGGCCTATGGCCTATTACTGGTGATCGTTCAATTCTCTCTTGCTCGAGTCTTTCTGTGTAGTAGTCAAGTAGGTGTATTGAAGATCGTGCTCTCATCTCTACAACCTCCCTCCTTTGTGCAAGGAGAGGGTACGTAGAAGGAGACACGGGTTCTTGATCGGCCTCAAAGTCGGTCCTCTCTAAGGCTTCAAATTCAGCAGTCTTTCTAGCCTTAAGATTCCTTTTCCTGGCTCTTCGAAGGTAATTCTTCATCTTATTCCTACCGACGACATGGGTGGTAGAATTTGACCCGATCTCAGACTGAGATGGTAGCTCTTTTGTCATTATTGACTTTTGATTTTGATCCTCCTGAGTAGAGAGTACAGTGGGTACAGGGGCGACAACAACCTCCATCTTAGAGATGGGGGAGTCAGCTCCTGACCCTAAAGTAACTTCTACTAAGGGGAAATTCCCTTGAGTACAAGCGGACAGATCTATCAGTATTTCTCCGTTAACTGAAATCTTGAGATTTTGAAATTCCATCTCATACTGAATTAAATTGCCCTTGAGAATTTCTTCTACAGGCATATCCTTATTCAGTGAGAAGACGAGTTTCCCAGCCATTTGAGTGTTCGATTTCCTGAAATTAAGAAAGTGACTTGAATCAGTGATTTGAAATTGAATTTAAATTTTAAGTTTGATTGATTTTATTCAAAATTTTATAACTCAATCGTGTTTAGTTCACACCAAATACGGTGGTTCATAAAATTGACGAGTGAAAATCAGGACTTGAATTTGACTCTTTCGCTACACCAATTGACTTGGGGCAAAATGTCAAAATTTTAATTTGGATTTGAAATCAAATTTAGGACTGCATTGACTTGTTGAAATCAAGCTTGGGTTTAAAATTGAGAATCAATTCAGATTTAAAGTTGAATTTGAATTTGACGTTAAGGTCAAATGGATCTTCTTCGAATTTTGTAACTCAACATGGCAAGTTTCACTCAATCATGTAGGTTCACAAAATCGATATGAAAAATCCAAAAATCGGGCTTGACTCTTTCATTTCACCAATCGACTTGGGATGAAATGTTTAAGCCTAAATTTTGACTTTAAAATCAAAATTGAAGTTGAATTTATGTTTGAAATAGAATTTGAACTTAATGTTGAAATCAAACAAGAATTCAATTTTAGGATTGAATCTAAACTTAAGACTGAATTTGACTTTGACGTTGGAATTGAACATATTTTCTTCAAACTTTGAAACTCAACACATTGATTTTTATTCAAATGTGTAGGTTTATAAAAGTAACCTGAAGATCCTGAGAAACTAGGCTCGACTCTTTCATCCTACCAAGTGATTTGGTGGTTGAATGTCAAAGCCCAGAATTGACTTGAGAGTTTTAGAATTGTGTTGCATGTATTCAACCACAACAAAATGTTATAGAAGATGCATGGCAACGACAGTTGAAGTAGGTTTGAAAGATTTTCCTTCACTTTCGAAACTCAAAAGGTTGATTTTTATTTTCAACAAAATGGTTAACAAAAATTAAGAGAAAATCAGGAAGCTTGGACTTGACTCTTTCACAGCATTGACTAGCTTAGCATGAAATGTCAAAATCCAGAATTGACTAGGGTTTTGGGTTTATCTTGCATGTGTTCAATTACAAAAGAATATTATAGAAGACACATGACAACAACAGTTGAAATTGATTTGAAAGATTTGGAAAGAGATTGAATTTTGACAATCCGATAGAATCTCCTCTCATTTTGAAACTCAATGTGTTGAATTCGCATTCAATATAAAGGTTTACAAATTTTGGGGGAAGATTCTTAGAAGTCGACCCGACTCTTTCATCCTGTCAAATTGTTTGGGAATGAAATGTCAAAGATAAACTTTACCGGAAGAATCAAGCAAATTTAAAGGTGTGTATATTCTATCACTTGTATTGAATTATAAGAGCTCTAATTCTGCTTCTAGTGATAGAATATAAAGATCAAAAGGATTTGAAATGGATTGAACTTTGCTAAAGGATTGAAATCTATGATTTTGAAGTTGAAGTATTTTCTATAAATTGTGAAACTTAGCATGCTATATATTTATTCGCACGCGAGTTTGCAACATATACAGAAGGATTTTGGCTTGACTCTTTCGCTCTACCAACCAAGTTGGAGGCAAAATGTCAAAGCCCGACCTAAAGGGAGGTTTCCTACACTCACCTCTCGTTTCACATGTCTTAATTGAGTTGGCCACACTCACCCAAGGAAGAAATGGGAGAGGGACCAACGGAGAGAAGGGTAGTTAAGACTACCGATTCAATAAAATTCATACCGCTATTAAAGATGGAGAGAGAGATTTTCCCCAGTGGAGTCGCCAAATTTGTTTTGATTAAAAAAAAATATTTAATATATTTATATATAAATATACTTTTGAAAATATATTAATTTTCTTTGGGAGAAATTTAATTTTGAAATCGGACACAACTTTAGGAACGGTATATCATCTCAAATGGAGAGAATATCATTCACTAATTTGTCTTAATTTCAAAACTTTAAAATTATTCAAATTATCGTAGTCAAACTCAAGGGAGAACATGTATGATCTCGAAAGATCAAAATGATGTTCAATCAGTTGTTTAACCATAATAATTCGAATAAGAGATCGTTAATTTCATAATCAAAATAATGATAATAAAAAAATAATATATCTTCCCAAAGAAAGATGATATTACTTATTACCAAAATTTTGAATATGATGATAACGATCGCCATTTTTGTTTAAATTCCCAAAAAGAGAATTAGTTAAGGGTTTTTTGAAAAATTAATTTTAAAAATTAAATCCGGGTTTCTAAATCTCCTACGAGCGCAAGCCCTCGTAGTTAATTACATCGTAGGAAATCGAAATTGCCTACGAAAACTCTCGATTAAAATAGCGGTATAAGTTTTTATTTAAGATTTTCAAAGCTAGATATCAAAGGAAGTTAAGGTTTGGAATTTGAAATAGGGATTGGTTCAAGATTGAACACTTATTTTCGGAGCCAAAGGAAGAGGAGAGTAGGAATGTTTTTGAGATTCTGAATTACTTCAGAAACATTCCAATCTATCCTAAGTGTTGGGTTTATATTTGATTGAAAGAAATTTTTTAGTTTGAATGGTCAATTTTATTAGAAAGTGGGATTCAAATCCCAGAAGTTGAGGTCTTATGGCCCAAGCCAGCCTCAGAACCTAAGTCTAAATTGGGCACTCGAAATTAGTACCCCGAACCTAGCTAGTGCAATGCGGATCTGGTCTTACCCCGGCCTGGATTGGGGAGCCAGCTAAACCACCTAAATGATTTTAAAATATGAGTCCGGTCATTTAATGTTGAGTGATAGGGACGTTAATTAGAAAATTTTAGAGGAATGGGGTCGACATCTAGAGCAGATCCTTAATTGACCCCTTTAACTTATGTCGGGTTTTTGATGTCTAAATAATGCAATTAAATATTAGACTCGATTTAAATTTGTTACTAATGCAATGCATGCTAATTGACTCAATTGAATGCAAAATCAGTATGTAGCAGTTTAAAAATTTTTGGCTTAGAAAATAGGTTTTATCCTAGAGATTGCATAACATCCCCTTGACAGATCGGCACCCTCATAGGCCAGGTGGTCTGCCAGAACCTGCAGGCGGGGAGATGCCTAACAAGGAAGAGAAGGTATAATATAATATATGCATGAAAAACCCTCGGCGAGTCCGAGCTTACTTCTTAGGACCGTTTAGAGTTTCTATCTTATCTTAAAAATTTTATTTAATTAAAGTAGAAGAATTTTTGACAGACCCCTAAGAGCCTAAATTCGAATTCCAGGTCAAACCAAATGCGGCATGCAAATAAAAAAGACTAGAAAAGCAGGAGTTCTAATGCACAATCAAATTAAACAAATCAATTAAAATTTATCAAATTGAATGTCCATATGGCAAGTGCCACTTATTATTACATCTCAAAAATTACAAGAAATTAAAGTGGCCGGGTACCACTGACTACAACCCGGATTTCTAATCCTAAATTAAATGAATTTGAAATTTGGGATTCTTCTCGTTGTCCATTTCTTCGTCTTCTCACGAACATCTTGATTCGTCGGTTCCGGATACCCAAATGAAAAGAAACTCCCCTTTAATTGGGATGTTATCTTTCCTCTTTGGATATTTGAAAGAGATCCTAATTTGACTTCCAAATGGAAGAAGACTCTCCCCTTTAGGGATGTCTTCACCTCTTTGGAATTCAAATTGGATCGAATATCCCAAATTCAAATCATTTTAAACAATTACAACCTTTATACAATCAAATTTACATCTCAAAAAAAAAAATCTAGACTCGATCCTGCAGGGTTATCCTAATAATCAACAGTTATATACTCAATCCCAAGCAGTTATAATATAGAAAATTGAAATGCATTTTTTTTTTTGCCACACTTGGCCATGCTCTTTTTATTTAAAGGGGGTCTTAAGCGCGGCAGGTACCTGTGCAAAGAGTTATATATTTTTTTATTAACTGCCCCCTTTAATTTCAGCTCCTTGTATGAGCATGGCCACCTGCATAAGATTGCACAAGTAGTATAATTCGTCCCTAACCTTGGGGTAAGTCTAACGCACAATCAATCACAGAGTGCAGTAAGTAAGTAAGCAAACACAACAATTCTATACTAGCAAACAGCATGCAGTAAAAGCTCGAAAAATACGGCACACAACTGCAGAAAGTAAAACACCGGCCTAGCCTAGAACTAGAGTCAGTGATCCTAGCAAAACATCTAAAGTGTGTGAGGTAGGTCGTGTGGTTTTGATGTGTCCTAAATAGGATTATTAGTTATAGTTATTTAAAGTTTGATTGGTTGAAAGGCTTAAGGGATTTTTTTTAATTAGAATTTAAATATTAATATTTTAAATCTTTTAAAATCAATTATTTAATTATTATTTGTTGGAAACCACCTTTGTTTCACACCGAGGCCGTGAAGTTTATTTCACCTTCCTTGGGGCTGAGTAAACAGCCTCGTAGGCCTGGGTTACCCAGTGGTACCCGGTATAATTAAGTAGCTTAAGTTGATTAAGATTCAAAAGTTAATGAATTTTTTATCCAAAATTGGTTGATTACTGGTTTTAGAAGTTAATTAATGAATTTTGGAGTTTTAAAATGAATTTCAAGTTTTTATAAAATTTTGGAATATTTTAATGATTTAATTAAGGGGTCAAAAAAATTGAGTTTTTTAATTAAGAGTGTTTTCTGGAATGTTTGTATTTTATTAAAATACTAGACCCTACTACGATCAGTTAGAAGGTAAGTACGTTGAAATCGGATTTTTCTACATTTTATTACGAAGGTTTGAAGTTTTGAACTAGTTTTGACCTAGAGTTGACCGATTTATTGACTTTTTCAAATTTTATAGATTTCTGGAATTTTAACATTTTTGATAAATACTAGGAGTTATTATGAGTTGAATGCAAGTGAGTTTGTTCAATTTGGATTTTTCTGGAATTAGTTATAAGGGTTTGAAGTTTATGTATTTATTGGAATTATTGAAAATCCTTAATTAAAGGGGCTTTTTGGGATTTTGATCCAAATGTGATCTAAACTCCTTGAAATCAGCTCCAAAGATCAGTAATGACCTAAGGAGGGATTCTCAAGTGTTTGGGAAAATTTTTGGAATTTTTAATATTTTTTTTAATCAATTATATAATTAATAAAATATTCAATTTTACTTAAAATTAGATTAAGACTTAATCTGCTGTCAAAATGAGTTGGTTTCAATTTTCATGGGTTAAGGATTCAATTATGGTCAGTTAGAGGTCTTATTCATATTTTTTGGATTTAAAATAGATTTATTACATTTTCCGTAAGATTTAATGGCTTAATTAAGGGTTTAGACTTATGAAATTTAATTAAGGGTCTTAATGATTTCCAAAACCAGTGAAAGTTTTCCTAGTGGCTGTACATATAACTAAGTTCAAGTGTTTGAAGTTTCAACTCAAGAGGAAGTGAATCCTAATTATTGGAATTATTCTAAATTTTTTCTAAACATGTCCTTAATTATTGTCCTTAATGTCACTAGATTTAAATAGGATTGAATCAAAGTTTCTAACCCTTGAACTCAACATAAGCATGCAAATATACACAAGCACAATCAACTCCTAAATCTAGGAGAGCCTTAGACTAAGTGCATGTGTGTGCACAACCTAAGCATGCAAATTGATTTGAAGTTTAATTAACTTAAAGATTAATCAATGAATAATTAGCAAGGTAATTATTCATTGATTAGTCATTACATCCCCAAAAATTCTATCCAATCATTCAATCTATGCTTAAAATCCCAAGGAATCTCTCAAATACTTAAGGATTTAAATACATATATATTTTAAAATAGATTTAAAAATACATAAGTATATATAAACCTATATATAGATATATGTTTTAAATTAAAGTAATTCAAAATATTATCAAAAATGGATTCATACATGATTGAGAGATCCACTGACTTTCAAAGTAATTTCAAAATAAATTTTTAATTTTCAAAAAATATTTAATATGATATTAATTAAATACTAATTAAATATTAAGGATTTTCAAATAGTTTAATTCAATCAAAATAAATTTAGTTTTAAAATTTGAAAATGGTTTTAAATTAAAATTCTTAATTTTCTGAAAAATTTGATATATTATTTTATATTTTATGATTTGAAATGAATTTATATCAAAATTTTTAAAGATTTAAGTTAATTAAACGAATTTAAAGTAATTTGAAAATAATTAATATTTAAAATAATTTTTTATATTATACTTAATAAAAAAAGTTTCTGAAGTTTTGTAAATGTATATATTAAAATATAGTTTTGAATTATTTACAAAATTTTAATAAAATGTATTATTTTTTTTAAATTAATTATTAGTTTAAAATATGAAATATCTAATAATTAAAAATAATTTAAAATAAATATAATATTTTAAATTGAATTTAATTTTAAATTAAAAGATATCAATTTCCTGAGAAATTGGATATATTACATTAATTTTTTGGCTTAATAATTAATTTATTATGATTTAATTAAGTTTCTTCATTTTAAAATTAATCAAAACTAATATTAAAATCATTTAAACCTAATATCAGCGCTGGCAAGACGCGTGGCCTTCTCTGATTTGTCCATCCAAAAAGCGGCGGCGGAATCATTACCAGCTGATTGAGAAAACGCGTGGGTCCCACGCGTTTTCACTAATCCACGTCTGCTCGGCACAGTGACCGTCCGATCCGCCGCAGGTTTGATCTAACGGCGGAGATCAAACCCGGCCGTTCGATCTCAAAGAGGAAGATCAGGCGGCGGAAATCAAATCCCGCAAACCCCAAACGGACGGCCAGGATTTCACTGAACTGTGATCCGTTGCGGACAAAGGATATACGCGGTCGGATAGACCGCAGGAGGGCCAAACCGTGACCGTTGATTGTGAGATCAACGGTCCCGACGCCACACAGTTACAGAACTGTGTAAAACCGAGACCTAATAAACTAAAACGGCTCGTTCGAGAGATTGGCTCAATAAATTCGTTTGAATTTTTAAATTTAAATTAATGATATGAACAGAAATTGTGGGGAATGATTAATTTGGATTAAAACGAGCTTTACAAAAAGTTATTTAAACTAGTGTTCCTAGACCTAGGGTTTGAGTTTTTCACCTTGATTTTGGACGGATTAAACCGTTTATGGATTTGTTGCACTTGTAGACTGTCCACGCTCCTTTTTGTAGAAGAGTCCACGAGCTAATAACGCCTGGATCGAATGTAAAAGAAGCTGGAATGGATTCAAGCTTGGCTCGCCGGGAAGCTCGCCGGAGAGGGCTTTGACCGGCGAGATTTGTGTGGGGATGTGTTGATGAGTCTCTGGGGAGCTCAAAAGAACAGAGACTTGGGCTTGAGAGGTTGAGAGTGGAGAGAGAGGGTTAGGGTTAGAATGAGCCTCGTTTTAGAGGTTTTGCCCTATTGAACCTTCCTCTGATAAAATGGGCGGCTGGGATTTAATGGTACACTCCCTAGATGTATGCCAAGTGGCAGGGGAGTGGTTGAAAGGCTGAGAACAAGGACAGCCCAAGGACACTTAGGTGGAAAGTGGATTTTGGCCTTATTTGCACATGGGGCTGATTGGGGCTTAATCTAAACCTTAAGCTGGGTTTTAAACAGCACTTAGAAGGTTCTGGAGCTTATTTAAGCTACTGGAATAGAGTGGATTAACTCAAGCTAAAAGATTTGGTAATTTAAGGGTTTGTTGACCATGTGTTGACTGGTCAACTGGTCATGTTGACTGCTGAGGTGGCAGCCAAGTGGCTTCAAGAGCTGGTTAAAGTGATTTAAAACAAAGGCCAAGTCATGGGATTGAGACTTGAGTTTGGTATGAGAGTTCGAAATAGATTTGATCAAGTCCTCATGACTTTAATATGTCAAATGAGAATTGATTTGGCTTGCCTTGGCTTCGGATATATTTAAACTTTAAAATAGAATGGGATCAAGGGCTTGATATGCTTTGAATGAGTTGATCCACCAAGAGTCATTGATTTAGCTCGAATGGATAATTTGACTATGATTTTGAGTTTGATTAAATCGAAACTCCAATTGATTTGATTCCAATTTAGTTTGAATGGGTTTGAAACATGTTTGAAGATGTGTTTGAGAGTTTGATTGGTTTGGTATGAGTTGGATGGGTTGATTTGATTGAATGTATTGAATTGATTCATATGGGTCAAATTCGACCAACCATGGCTTAGTTGACTTGGTCAACTATTGGTTGGGTCAAGGGTCCAAATTTGGGCTCAACAAGTTTGAAATATCATTTTGAATCAATTGGGTATGGTTTCGGGGTTTGAAAGGGTCAATTTGGTAAAAATCCCAATTTGAACCCTTAAGGGTCTTCTTGGGTCAACTCTGTTGACTTGGTCAACCAGGTTGACTTAAGAGCTAGGAATGGGTCAGACATGTTTAAAATGGCATTTGAAACTTGCTGGATGTGGTTGCATTCAATTTGGAGGTCGTTTGGTTTGAAATCACTATTTGAGCCCCATAGGGGTATTTTGGTCATTTTGGGCTCATGACCACTAGGGGATGGAATGAGTCCAGAAAAAAATGCAGTTTATTGATCAACATATCAGGATTAATGGTTCAGAAGTGACTAGAGATTTTGGTGAAGGCTCTAAGGTCAGAAACTTCTATGGGACAGGTCCAGTGGCATAGGCTGTAAATATTTGAAGGTTTTACAGCCTTTGGATTTTGATTTAGTTTCTGGGGTTAGAGACCTCAGAATGGGCTCAAAATTTGGAGAGTTTCCTCCAGAGACATGTCCCATCAGTATGCAACTGACAGACTCTGAATCGGAGGTCATTTGATTGGGTTTCAAAGTGTTTGAATTTCAATGAAAAAGGCCTTTAGGACAAAACCTTTGGACCTTGGATTTTGGTTTCAAGTTTTGGATTTGGATTGGATTTTGGATTTGATTGACTAGATATCTGGATTGACTTATGATCTAGGTAGATCCTAAAGTCTGACTCCTAGAAGGGTCTTAAGGTCTAGAATAGAACCTAAGGTCTGAAGTCTAGAAGGATCCTAGGGCCTAGAGTTTGAATTGATTTGGGAATTGAATTGATTTAGGGGCAAGATTGGTCCAAGTGACCTCATACAAAAATGAGGTCAACATCCATACACCTTCTCCTTCTCGGGATCCTTAGAAGGCACAGAAACAGGTAAATCAAACACATTAGAAGACATCAGAACGGTAGCAAGTAAATTGGCATTAGAAATACATAAAGAATTAGGTAAATTTGAAATATCGATACTATCCGATTGTAATTCCTCAACAGGAATTTTGGATTGCATTTCCCCACAAGGGTTCGAAGGAAACTCCTTCAGTTTTTGTTCAGTAAGAGCTTGCTGCAAATCCTCACCACTAAGAACCAGATCACAATCGCTTTTACCATCAACAATTTCCTTACTCAGATTTTGAGCCTCATTACTTCTTACCATAGGAATATTGTCTAAAGCTTTGGAAGAAATCGCTTTGGGTTGAACTTTTTCCTTTTTTAAATTCGGGTGAAGCTTAAAACAATCCGCCATATTATGACCATGCATTCTACAATGATTACAAAAAATAGGCAGGTTTTCAAATTCAATTTTCTGAAAATACCCGTTCAGTTCCAATCCTAACCACATTTCAGCTGGATGTTTTTTAGAGATATCAAGTTCCACCAGAACCCTCGCCATAGAGGGACGAGACACAGAAGCCGTAGCCTAATCGGTTTTAATGGCCTCCCAAGAATAGAAGCCATAACAAAAAGAATTTGCGAATTAAAAAAATGAAGCCTTAAATTAGGAAAAGAAACCCAAACCGGTACAATAGGCAATTCCTCCCTAACATCAAAATCAGGCGTCCATTTGAGAATGCGCATTTGACATGCTTGAATGTAGTAAGCTCTCCTAGAAAAAATACGACTATAATCCAGGTCGTTACTGAGCTGAATGGCTACATGCCTCGGGTCTAGCAGACCAATATGGAAAGAACCTGAAAGCTTAAGATTTAGAAAAAAATTTCTAATAATGTCAAGATTAGGACGCTTAAGCGAAAATTTTCCAACCAAAGTAAGAGCAAAAGGAGCGGCAAGCATAGATACCACAGAATCATCAAACATAAGAGCCGGACACCCTTTAAATGAAGTTTGCACAAATTTCACTTGCGAAGAAGCAGAAGATGCACCCGCAAGAATATCCTTAAAAGACCGAGTCTTACCAGTTGGTACAACCGTAGATGGAGGGAAGATGACGACGGGGTCGTCATCCCCCAAACAACCGGAAAATGAAGAAAAACTCAACTCGGAAAGCCAAAAAAACAGAGTAAAACAACAAACCAGGAGCAAAGATCGGAATGACCGAAGAAATCCACTGGAAACAGTGAAGAAAACCACCTTGAACGGCGAAGATCACCAAAAACCCTAAATCGTCCGGAAGTCGCCCGAGCACCAGAGCGTAACGTCTATTTTTTCGAGCTGTATGTATAGAATTTTCTAAAAGTTATTTTTTTTAATATATATACTAAATGTAGTAAAAATGGTAACTAAATAATTATGCCTCAATCTCTTACTTTTCTTATAAAAAATAATCTATACTACTAGTTTTCACATTTCACAACATAATGGTGAACTTGATCTCATTTTTGAAGCCATAAAAAATATTTAGATGAGTGGAGAATGTTCATTTTCTTCCTAAGAGACGAGAAGTTTATCCAATATATCAAAGCTATCTCAGGTTTCAAATTGTTTCCAACACTCTACTCCATATCAAAAGAATCAAATCTACTATGAATCGTTCCTATTAAAGTGATAAATATTTCTTTGCTTTAAACTCTTATGACACATGCAGCCAAGATCCCTCCGCCCATGCATGCATACATATAGGGGTGTCAATATTTGACACGACACGAAAACCCGACCCGGACCCGACCCGGAAAATCCGGGTTGAACCCGACCCGATTTCAAAACGGGTCGGGTTCGGGTTCCAGAAATCGACCCGTTTCAAAAAACGGGTCGGGTTCGGGTTGACCCGGCGGGTTGCCGGGTCAACCCGCCAACCCGTTTAATTCGAAAAAATTCAAATCCCGCCTCTGCCCGCTGCCCGCCCGCGCTGCCCGCCGCGCTGCCCGCCGCGCGCCTGCCCGCGCTGCCCGCCGCGCGCCTGCCCGCCGCGCGCGCTCGCCCGCGCTGCGCTGCCCGCCCGCCGCCCGACCGCGCGCCCCCGTGCCCGCGTGCCTGCGCCCGCGCGCGCGCCCCCCAGCGCGCCCGCGTGCCCGCGACTGCCCGCGCCCGACCGCGCCCCCCGCCTCGCGCCCGCCTCGCGCCCGCGTGCCCGCGACTGCCCCCGCGCCGGACGACGCGCCCGACCCCCGCGCGCCGCGCCCGACCGCGCCGCCGCGCCCGACCGCGCCCGCCTCTCGCCCGCGTGCCCGCGCGCCCGCGCTGTCGCGCTCGCGCTCCGCCCGTCGCGCTCGCGTCTGCCGCCGTCGGCCGCCGCGGTTCCGGCGCCGGCCACCCAAACCGGGTCGGGTCGTGTCAACCCGGCAACCCGCCGGGTCGGGTCCGGGTTCGGTTTTTCGACCCGTTTCTCTACCCGGGTCGGGTTAGGGTTGACCCGTTTGAACTCGGGTCAGTTCGGGTTCGACCCGAACCCGACCCGTGACCCGAAATTGACACCCCTACATACATACCACACAACTCTTATGTATTAACAAATTTAATCTAAACTTTGGTATTTATAACACCTAAACCCTTACATCACATTAAAAATACACTAATTTAATTAACTCTTTTAAAGTAAACAAATTTTCACGCTTAAACTTTGATATGACTGGCATTAATGTTCTCAATAAATGTTAAAATTTAAATGTTAAATATATAAATACTTAAATTATGTTGTATGTCTATAAATCCTTTGAGAATTTAACAATCATTGCATACTTTGAATATTTATTTGTGTATAAACAAATATTGTAATTGTAATATTAAAATAATAAGTTTTCCTTATTTTTTAAATATTCTAGAACATAATAATAATAATAATAATAATTTATGTTATTATTAATATTATTAAAATAAAAAGCTTCATTATCAGATGCTACCTCATAACGACAAAAACCACCTTGTGATTCAGAAATTTCCGGCCCGCCTTCGGAACCAGCTGACTTGGAGCCAAAACGAATGTAGCATACCGTGGAATGCGTGGCACGAGCGGACCACACATTTTTTGGAAAAAAAAAATAGGGAAAAAAACATACCCAATTTTATTTCAAAAATAATAATTACAATGAACAATTGATTTATAAGAAAAAAACAAAGAAAAACCTACAAATCATGCTTTCCATTTTCCTGCTTCCTTCTATTTCCATGTCGGCGAGGAAATGTTGGGTCCAAATGAACCACGCGCCTGATCATACAAAAAACCATACAACGTTGAAAACATGGTGGACCCCACGACATTTTTGGAGAAATAATGTGTCAGAAACTCTTGATCATGAGAGCGGTCTTTTTATAATGCCTATATATATATATATATATATATATATATATATATATATATATATTTATATATTATATATATATATATTTAAAATAAAAACTATTTTAATTTGTTACATTTTATAAATATTTTTTCAATGTTTATATAAATTAGAAAATTATATTGAGAATTCTTCTATATATTTTAAATAAATTGTTTTACTTTTGATTAATTTATTTTCAAAATTACAATAAATATTTTTATCTCAAAATAAAAATAAAATAATCATGATCTAATTTATAATATATTAATATAAAAAATTTATCTTAATCAAATTATTTAGATTTATATTTTGATCATGTAACATAAATTATTGCCTTTTTTAATTATAGAACATATGGAATCATTTTTTGCGAAGATATAGTTTATAAAAAATAAATTACAAAATTTCTCACCCCAAAAATCCCTAACTCCTTTCTTACCCTCCCTCTCCTCTTCTAGCAGGGCCAGCCTAATTTTTCCTTCCCCCCACCCCTCACCCCCACAAAAAATCATCCAATCACCTTTCCTAATATATTTTTGTAGAACCTTCATTGTTCAATATTTACCATCCCTTAGCCACCTTCACACTCTCAAACAATTCTAACCCATCTCCTACAAAACAATAGGTTTGGAAAAACCTTTTCCTTGCTCGAAACCCCACCATCGGAGACTTTCCCCTCACTTTTCAACCCCTTACATAGAACATTGTTTCCTTCTAAGAATTATAAATTCTGGAAGGTGCCCTCGAATGGGGTCTCTCCCTTGTTGGATACTCAATTAGTTGTCTCCCTTCTACGACTCCTTCCTGCCTTCCATTAACCTCACCTTGACACTAAAAGGATCTCTTAACACCCTCTCCCTCTCTAATGATTTTTTTTTTATGACGAAGTTTTCTACTCTTGAAGAATTACAAAATGGCTTTCTCGAGCAGCCCTAGATTCTTCTTTGGTAAGCCTTTCATCTTGCAAAAATGTTCTCCATATTTTAGCCCTAAAAGGGATGAATTTTCTTCGATTCCATTATGGATTAGAATACATGTTCTTCCTTTAGTGTGTTGGAATCCTAATGGGATTTCAATATTGTAAGCACTACAATAGTCTTATTGGTTGTTGATAAGCTTACGACTCATAAAATGAGACTCATTTTTGCAAAAGTTTGAGTTCAAGTTCATAATGGATCCCCCTTTTGGATTCATTGTGAATTCGATTGCTATGAAGCATCAAATCTTAAATGTTATCTATGAATAGAAACCTACCACAAGTGATTTTTGTGGGGTCTTATGTCCATTCCTCAAACCTATGTCACAAGAAACCCCAAACCACTTACAACTTGGAAACCCAACACCATGGGAGAAGTGTAAGTTGTAGACCTTTGTTAGAAATCCTCATCTTTTAACCTAGGGAAAAATATTTCTAAAGACACATTGCAATCCTCCACCTTCCTCCCCTCCAACTCCCCCATCTGTTCTACCTCCAACCAACCAAAAAACCCTTCCTTAAGCTCCTCCTCCCCCACCTCCTTCCCCACCCATTCAACCCACCACATCCTTCAAGTCAATAACTTTATCCTCCCCATTTGAAAGCACCCATATCCATAACATAAATTTGTCTTCATGACCTATTATATATATCAAGATGACCCATTACTCTCCTCAAAAAAAAAAAAAAAAAAAAAAAAATTTGATTCCCTAGCCAATTTTGATGCTATTAGTGCAAATGGCAGACCTTCCCCTCATTATACTACATTTCTAGTATCAAAAAATACTAGAGCTAAGTAGACCAAAGAGGCTAATAATAAATCCCAAATATCCCATTAATCTAGCCCTTCAATGCAGTGTAGAATTGTGAGGGGCTTCAATAGCCCTGATAAAATTTTTATCTATAAGAAATTTTCTAATCAATTCAATATGGACTTTATTTGTATTTTGGAGACAATTTTCAATCTTTCAATGGTGTATGACAATCAATTTTTAGCTAGTCACAAGATTTTGATAATGAAAATAGTTGTTTTAACTTTTAGATTTCTCAACCTAGCCAAATTTTGGATCAAGTGGTTCCTCTTCCATTCTTATGAGGAAGGAGTCTTCTATTCTTCTTATATCCTTGTTGTTATCCCTAACTTTAATTTTCCTTATGGAGATCCCCTTTCATCATCTATTATTTCTTTAACTATTGTGGGGAATCTAATTGCCTACATACCTATAACAAATTTATTTTACTTAACAATGCTAAAACTTCTATGGGGGTACATTAATACTAAATATAAGGTTGCCAAAAAATTAAGACCCCAAATAAAATTCTAAGACTCAATGATTAAACATAACATTGTTGTTTGGAATGTTGGAATGTTCGTGATTTTAATAACCCATATAAAGTTATGATGTGTAAGGATTTTGTAGGTTTTCATAAACTTGATTTACTTTGTATTTCGGAAGTTAGGTTCATAATTGTTCTCTTGTTAATGCTTGATTTTTTAGCTTTTCATAAGGTATTTGATATAGATATGATTATAATAACTATGATTTTTAACTCTTCTAGCCATATTTAGGTCAAGTGGAATGATATATATGTTAATTTCATTACTATTTGCATGAATAGCCAATTTTTTCATGGAGAAACTTGGTTTAATGATTATATTTTTAGCTATTTAACTTTCATTTATGCTTCTAATTCTCCCTATGAAGATATTTACTTTGGCAACATATTATTAATCTTGGTTGTAATATTTTTAAGCCTTAGGTTGTGTTAGGCAATTTCAATTGTTGTAGGTATCCTAATGATAAGGCTGGGGGCACCTTGTGACAGTAAGTAAACTCTGGACCTTTAATAATATGATTTAGTTTAATGATCTTCATGATTTGGCATCCTTTGTCTTGTTTTACACATGGTATAATCATATGGTTGATCGAGTACCCCATTCATATTAAACTTGGCAGGGTGATGGTGAATGACTTTTCTCTTGAGAATTTTTCTTTCTTTTCATAAAGTGGAAGGCCCTTTATATTCTGATTACTCCCCTTTGATTTTTGATTTCAACAATAATGTGTTTGTTAATCATCGATTCATGTTCAAAAAACTTTTGGCTTAAACATCATGATTATTGGGATGCTCTCGCTTCTTCAATCTCAATGATTTTTAATGGTGATCCTATTAATATTTGGTATAATACAATTATTAAAATTAAAAGAAAAATTAAATCTAATCAATGGTCATTTTTGTTCTCTCCTTGCTGCCCAGACTCTAATACGCAAATTTAATAAAAATATTGTTTAGATTTACTTCATAGTAATCCTCTATCTTATTCCCTCCATTCTCAATTGAATGCTATTAATGAAAATCTCTCTTAACTTCATGATTCATTGGCCACTTAGATTTTCCAAAGGGCAAAGGCTAAGTGGCTCCTTTATGGTGAGAATGATCTGATTTTTTTTTTTTTTTTTTTGTAGAAAATAGAATTATATAGAATTATAATGTTATTAAGAGTATTACTACTACTTATGGGAGCCTCTCTTCCCCTAATGATATTAGTTTTTCTCTAATCAATCATTTTGCTAATTTGTTTAATTATACTTCTCATGTTTTTAAGATTTCTGGCAATCTCCTTGCTCCTGTCATTGATGATGAGATTAAAAGAGTAATTTTCTCTAGTCCTAACTCCTCTACCCCTGATCGTGATGGCTTCACCTTTGACTTTTACAAGAAATCTTGGATTATTATTAGCAATAAGGCCTACAAGGCTATTAAACATTTTTTTCTCACCTCTTTTCTCCCAAAAAAAACTTGTTGCGGATCTATGATTTATAGTTTTGAAGATAGCAAACATTCTTTATTTTCCTACGATTGCCTTTTATACTAACATTTCAGGTCCACACGATCAGACTACTATTTGGAACCAGCTCAAGTTTGGGTAGACTAGGTCTATGTCAGTTTGTAATCTTTTTCCTTTCTTGAGTTTGTTGTATTTGGTGTGGCTATAACTTAGTAGAAATTCTCTTGCTCCCTATATGATTTATGTTTTCGATAACATCGTCCGGGATGATATAAATATCAGCCTGGACGTTCTGTCCAAAATCAAAAACCCTAATTAGGGCATCCTCATTAAGGCAGCCGTCAACTGATCGGCCTAGACGATACTTCTATCGGCCAGGACGATATGTTCAATTAAGAAAGAATCAGCCGCCATGATCAGATTAGGCATTAAATCTTTTAGGAAATCGGCCAGGACGATATAACCATCGTCCAGGACGATCTAACTCAATTATGCCTAAAATGATCTGGTATCTTTGGAAAGAATTAATGACTGATTGATACGATCAGATTGGCCAGGACGATCGTGAGATCAGCCGGGACGATAGCCTGGACGATTAACATCGGCCAAACTTTATTCAGGACAATTGAACTAGTTTTAAACTAATCGTCCAGGACGATCGTGAGATCGTCCAGGACGATATAACCAAGTTTCTTCTGATCGTCCCATATCGTCCCGGGCTAATGAGCTTAATTTGTACTGATCGGCCAGGACGATATGCCTATCGTTCTGAACGATAATATCGGCAACTTGCATTAATGAGCTCGTTTTGAGAGCTTCTATTTAAGCTTTGGCATGGCACTTTGTAAGTGTCTTTGGCAGCCATTGTAGCTTCGTTCTTGTGGGGGAAACTTGAAGAGAGAGCTTGAAAGGGAGAGAGGAAAATGTGGAGTTTGAGAGGGAGAAGATCCTGTGAGGGGGAGGAACTCAAGGGAGTGTGGTGGGGGATCCACACGGTTGCTCCGGCAAACTCGCACCTTAGTACCATCGGATTCAAGGCTTGTCTCGAGATAAGTTCACCAAAGAAGAAGATCTCTTTGGTGTCAAAGGACCCGGCGACTCCGCCGCACCGGGGAAGGTGGAAGTGATTTTGTATGGGCTTCTCTGCCTAGCTGTGGGGCTAAAGGAGAGACACTTTTGTAGTGCAATACTTGGAGGGTGCCTCCAAGGAGTGGACGTAGGTCAAGGTTTGACCGAACCACTATAAATCCGGTGTGTTCTTTTCTTATTATCGCTTCCGCATTTATTTTTTTTCCACACTTTGTTTGTGGTGATTTTGGTTGGAGTTTTATCTTTAGTTTTAAAGTTTTTCCAAATCACCTCTCTCTTTTAATTAGCTTTGGGACTAAGTTCAAGAGGGCCTAACATCCCTAACGAACTTTCAAAACTAAGGCTACTACTATTGCCCTTATCCCCAAAGGACAACATGCCTCCCATATCAAAGATTATAGACCTATTTCCTTGTGCAACACCTTCTACAAAATTCTTACAAAAGTATTAGCTTTGAGGCTCAAACTTGTCATACATTATATCATTCATTCTAGCCAATCTAGGTTCATCAATAAGAGAATTGTCGCTGATAATATCATTCTTGCTTTTGATATTCTTTCTAAATTTAATTTCTAAGGCAAGTCTAAATATTTTCATGCTAGATTAGCATTTTAAAAGCATTTGACACTTTCATGAAGTTTTCTCTTTCATATGATGATTTAAAATGCTCCCCGGAGTCTTTTGTTTCTCGGATTCATACTTCATCCATGATGTTCCTTTTTCCCATTTGCTACAATGGGGGGTTGCATGGGTTTTCAAACTCTATCATACTCCTATTTTAGGCAAAGTTGTCCCTTATCTCCTTTTTTTTTAGCATAATTATGGATGCTTTTTCTAATCTTATGTATAGTTGTAATAGGTCCTTTCCTTTTCAAAGCTTTTGTCATGTTGGCTCTTCCATTTCTCATTTACTTTATGTTAATAACATGCTGATCTTTGGTAAAGCCATTATTGATAATGCTCATATTTTAGATAATAAATTCCTTTCCTTTAAGAATACTTATGGGCTTAGACTTAATTATGACAATATTGTTATTTTCTTCTCAAAAGACACCATCAACCACAGGAGCATTGTTGACTTTCTCAAGCTTTCCTTGGGTGATGGGTTCTTTAAATATTTAGGAATTTTCATTACCGCTATGAAACTTAGAGTGGCTAATTTCTCTCCCTTCTTGCCTTAAAATTTTAATATGATAGGGGGTTGGAAGGCAAACTCTTATTCTTTACTAGGAGAATTCATTTTATCAAGTTTAACATTTGGAACACCATTACCTATTGGATAAGGGGATCCATTACACATAAATCTTATTATAATTTTATTGATAAGTGTTATGCCATATTCCTTTTTTGATGGTCATGCTCAAGGTAAAAAGCATCATATTGTCTCATGGAGGAATACTTGCCTTCCTATGAATTTATGTGGTCTTGGTCTTCCTTCCATCTCTACCTTAATTCATGCATATTCTTCTTCTTTAATTTGGAGATGCCTCTCTTCTGACTCACTCCTTAGTTGCTAGTTTAAGGACTTTTATATCTCCTTCTAAAAGCCTATCTCTAAAAAAGCTTCTACCTATTTGAAGCATTTGGTAAGATGGTTGGTTTGATTAAACCTAATATTTCCTTCAAGATTGCTAATGGCAAAAAAATTACTCTTTGGTGGGATCCCTGGGGTGCTGGGAAATCTTTGGATGAGTTCTCAATTGTGTCTGCTATTGTTCTTTCTTCTAATTCTACTTTTGTTTATTTTATCTCTGTTGAGGTTACGTCTAATTTGCAAAATCCCCCCCCCCCCCCCCCCTCATAACTCTATTTTTATTATTAATCTCTCTAATGCTAAAGTTGATTTGCCTTTGTGGTGTAATATTGAAAACCTTACTTTTAAAAGCTTTTTTTAAGGATTATTATCAAATTTATGAGGAGGTTAACAGGTTTAAATTTATTTGGCATAAAAGATTTTTTAGGTTCACTTTTTTTTTTTTTTTTTTTTGCTTGGCTTGCTATGCCAGGTGGCCTCAAAACTGTTGACCAACTTCTTTTAAGGAGCATCCCAGTAGACCCTTTATTTCCCCTTTATCACAATTGTAGTGAATCAGTTTCTCACATATTCTATGAATGTGATTTCTCTTTTAACATTTTAAAAATAATTGTCTTCCCTGGTTCTACTTTTTTTTTTTCTTTTTAGACCTTAACATCATTAAAATCTTTAACTGCATTAACGGATATCCTAAGCTAACATAAACTCTAAAAGTGACTCATGTTTGACTATTGTGCTACCATCTACTACATTTGGCGTGAAAGTAATAGTAAAGGAATGGTGATTCTCATTCCTTTATCAATACTTGTTTGCTATTGATTAGAAAGGCTATTAAAACCAAAAATTGTCGTTGGAAAAATCATGAAAGATATTTTAGACTTTTTTTATGAATTCTTTTTTTCCGGCTATGTTGCGTTTTATCTCTGGATCTTCTAGATTGCGAGGGTGCTGTTATTGGTGCCTTGCAATTTAGGTGTCCTCTTGATTTTTTTGGGGGTGTTTCCATTTTGTCTGTTGGGAGTTTTTTTTTATGATGTGGCTGCCTTCCCCTCCCCGGATGGTCTCAGCTTTTCAATGGCAACCTTGGAAGCATTTTCAATTCTCAGGGTTCTTCTTATTTATGATTATGGATGCTTAATTTATGATGCTACATCTCTTAGACTCTTCTCTATTTTTGTTGAGTAACTTTTGGATGGATTGTTAATTTCCATTGTCATGTGCTTACATAATTTTTTCTATGTAATTTTTGGGTTTTTGCCTCTAATGGAGGGTCCTTAGCCTTGGCAACCAAGTGGGCATTCTCCAATATGTGTATCTTTTACATAAAGGTTGGCCTTTACCTGAAGAAATTATTCAGTACGGACACCGGACCATTCAGAGACGAACTAGAATGCACCACGTCACCCGATACACAACAAACAAATGGTGTGACGCATTCTGACTTGCCTCCGAACTGCGTCCGTATCCGCACAGAATAATTTCCTCTTTACCCGAGTCTTGTTGACTATTTATCTTTATTCTATTTTTATTTTATTTTTATGCTCTTTGACACTTTTAGAGGTTATTATTTGCAACGTTTAGATATCACATTGTTTTGCTGATTGCGTCTGCCTTTTGGGGAGGCTTCTCTATATACATATACTGTTATTTTATGAATAAGGAGAAATCTCCTATAATTTTTCAAAAAAAAAAAAAAAGGGACATTTTGAGTTATTGTCTTCAACTTCAGCTGCTTGTGCCACGTGCCATTAGTAAGCAATGATATACCACGTGGCATGTCGTGGAGACGTGGATGAAATTAATTAGTGCGTTGGTGACATGCGGCATTTTGATCATTATAGTGAGTGCTGGACCTGTGGTCTGGGTATAGTTTTTTAAATACAAATACTAAGTAAGATAAAAGAGAGAATATATATATATATATATATATATATATATATATATATATATATATATATATGGGCGGATCTATCTTATATAGGTTTATATGATTCTTTAGATAATTTATCCCCCTCCATGTATTCTTTAATCTTTATTATAAGGATTTTTAGGCAATTGTCCCCCCTAAAAGTTCTAAAATACTATGGTCTTTAGGCAATTGTCTCAATATAATTAAACACATTGTGTAGAGATGTTATTGTTAGAGAACGATAAATCAAATACAAAGAGAAATAGCAAAGAGAATCTAAAAATATTCTTACAACCAAAAATATCGAACCCAACCAAGGGGCGCTGCCCCCTTGAACCTCTGACATATATGCTAAGCGTACAATGATCAAGGATATGAACAAATGGGGGTCGATAGGCAACGCCCTCGGAACAAATAATTTTGGTTATAAGGATCTTTATGAAAAAAAAAAGTCTACACTTTTACTTATAAATTTGCCCCTCCTAAAAATTAAGGCTGATTCTGCCCATATATATATATATATATATATATATATATATATATATATATATAAAGAGAGAGAGAGAAAAAATTTATCTAAAAATCTTCGAATTAATCAAATACAAACAAATAATTCGTGAATGTTAAAAGATTTTGTATGATTATTTTTTTATTTATCTACTTATATATGGCTCAACATTGTTATAAATATTAACCATCCAACATCACATGCACTACCATCCTGCACAACGAAAAAGCTAAGCAAATTGTCACACCCCTCTCTCCTCTCTCTACTACTTTTCCTGTGTGCTGCTTCCCTCCACTTATATGCTTGTTAGTTCTTGTTATCACTCTATAAGTAGACTGCCAGTTCTCCCAACATCTCCAGCATCTCTCTCTCTCTCTCTCTCTCTCTCTCTCTCTCTCTCTCTCTCTCTCTCTCTCTCTCTCTCTCTACTTTCTGTATACTTGTTATTTTGGAAGGAGGGATGGGCGAAGCAGCTGTGCAGGATGTCTACTTCATCAATGGAAGCTCTGAGAAGGAAAAGCAGAAGTGGTACGAGGAAGAAGTCGACGATGATCTTAAGCTGTGCTATTCTTTGAACAGGTGATCGTAAGGTTTTGAAGCATGGCTTCCAACAATATTATTTTTCTTTGAATTGATCAGCTCAGTAAATAGATCGTCGTATTTTTTAAATACTAAGTAATATAATGATTCTTTAGTTGAAGGAATCACTAAGTTTACTTCTTTGATTTTGGTTAGTGTTCTTCATAGAGGGACGAGCAAATACCAAGACATAGCTCTACTTGACACCAAGCACTTTGGGAAGGTTGATTGCATTTCATGACTCACTTTTCCATTGTGATTTGTTTTTGCAATGCATTAATAGGAGTGTCAATTAAAAATCATAATCAATAATCCAATCCTAATAACTTGAAAATTCGGGTGATTATTATTCGGGTCAATTTAATATTTGAAATTTTGAACCGATTAATTTTTTTGATATTATTCATGTTAGTGCAAAAACTCAAATTGGGCTCGAAATTGGTTTGATAATTATTCAGGCTTAAGTTAAACGAGTCAAATTCTGATTAAACAAATCATATTTTTGAATTAAATGTCTTATCTAAGTTAAATGGTCATATTAACAAGAACAATATCATCATCAATATCATCATCAAGTCTTTATCCCATTATGTTGGGTCGATTACATGAATCTTTTTTTCCATTGTGCCTTGTTAAAAGTTTAATTCTCATTTAAATCTAATAAAAAAATATTATTTTTAATTATTATTATTATTATTTTTTAAGGGATTAACCCAAATTTGTTCACTAAAGTAGAGGTTACAACCAAGCTCCAGCAAAACCAAACAAAATTACAAGAAAAATACATCAAAAGAATAACAACCTCAACAAGGAGAAGTCGCTACAAAAGCTGCAATTGTGCCAAAAAACTCAGCAAAATAAAAACCAATCAGACTTAGGAAGTGCCATGAAGCTTTCTACAACCATCCGCAGCCAATCAAGGGCTATCTATTGAAATGTCATTTCTAATATTTTATAATGAAGACTTTTTAGGTCTACCTCTATCTTTCTTAACATAAGTCAAATATAATATATCTACTTTCCTAATTGGGTCATTAGAAGACCGTCATTTTATGTGACCAAACCGTCTAAGATGTCTCTCTCTAATCTTACTTCAACTGGAACTATTCAAACCTTTTCACGTATATGCTCAATTCCTATCTTGTCATATTAATCTAAAAAAAATTATAATATATATAATAAGAACGTAGGTCGTATTTGTGTCAAATATTTTAGTTAGATCAATTTCAATCGGATCCAAACTAGACCCTTCAATCCGAATTGACACTTCTATCATTAACAATAGTTGTATTATAATATAATAATGATAATGACACTCTAAGAAAACTATATTAAAATGATGATAATGATTTGTTCATGTCAATTTTCAGGCTCTATTGATTGATGGGAAAATGCAGAGCACAGAGATGGATGAGTTCATCTACCATGAATGCTTGATTCATCCTGCCTTATTATGCCACCCTAAGCAAGTTCTTCCTTGCTTTATTTTTCTTTTATCAACCCTAATTTTCAGTGATCATTGTAATTTATTTATTCCAATAATTTTCAGAAGAACCTCAGAAATAATTATATTTTCGCAACCAATTGTTTTATTTAAAATTTACTTGATTTGATGCGTTTAAATTGCAATATAAATTAAATTTGGCACTATTTTTTTATATTTTTTTTCATTAAATTTTATTTAAAAAAATGAACTAATGAAATAAATAATTTTATCGAGCACCATTAACATCTAAATTTATATATATATATATATATATATATACCACCGAATTTTTATGTATTTATATATTTAACATCTAAATTTTTATATTTATTTATAAAATATTTAAATATTTAAGTTACATTAAAATATTATTAATATTAATTTATTTAAAATATGTATTCTTTCTTATATAATTTAAATATTAAATTAGTCCTATTATTTGATTTAATATTTTATATTACTTGTTAAGTATAGTTTTAATTAATAATGATTATATTATTGCAGGCCAAAAGCGGTTTTTATTATGGGAGGTGGGGAGGGGTCCGCCGCAAGAGAGGCACTCAAGCACAGAACCATTGAGAGAGTTGTAATGTGCGACATTGATGAGGTTATTTTCTTCAATTTTACTTGTTCTATCTTTACTAAAACGGATTTTTATTAGTTAAATAAATATAATTTTCAGGGACTTTAATAAAAAAATTATTAGAAGGTGGGAAATCACCCTTTCTTTATTTTGAGAATCGACAAAATAAAAGTTTTGTCTTAGATTTCTTTTGGAACATCTTTCTTACTGCTTTTTAAAGTAGCTTTTTAGTATCAAATTTTTAATTTTTGTATTTGAAAGCAGCTTTAAGAAATAGTAAGAAAGTTGCCCCAAATGAAGCCTTAGAATTTTTGGGTGAATGCATTTAGTGAGAGAGTAAAATAGTTAAAATGTTTATTATATCAAGAAAAATAATCAAAATTGATAATTTCCCACCTTGAGCTCCTCCTAGGTCTGTTGTTGATTATCAAAATATTTTCATAAAAATTATATCAAGATGAACTTAAAAATCGTCCGATTTACAATCAGATTAGTCTAATACAAATTCTTTGTACGTAGCACTAATCTCAAAGCAAATCTAATGATTTCAAGCCCACCCTGATGCAAGTTATAAGAGAATACCAGGATCAAATATTTAGATTAAAAATAAGGGGGATTTATATGCATACTACTTTTTACATATATAATACGCTAAAACATTAATATTATATGTCTATCACCCATGGAACAAATTTGGATGCATGAAATAAAATATTAAAGTTTATAATGATATGAGTGGTAGGAATGAAATATGGGAGTTATATATTTGATATTAAATTTGTATATAAGTGGTAGGCATATAATATTAATGTTTTTGATGTTAAATATATAAATATCATAAAAATAAAGTTATATGCATGTAAATTACCCTGTAAAGTAAAATTAATCAACTAAAAGTTTAATTATACTTATTTAATAAATAAAAAATTAATAATAGTCAAAATATATTGAACCATTTTTTTTATTTTTTTTATTGGAGTGCAAAGTATCAAATATTTTGTTTGCATAATAAATACAAAAACATTTTAAATTCTATAATTTAAGTGCATAGCGCACCATTGAATCCCCTTTGCCCAAAAGTAAGCTAACGTGCATTCCATATTTTTGAAGACGTTAATTTCTTAATGTTTTTTACGACAATAATATCTGTTTTTTAAATATTATTTTTAATTTTAATAAGTTTATGTTTATGAAATTTTTTTATATTAAAAATTTGTTAATTTAAAAAATGGGAGGTGTGCAGGTGGTGGTGGACTTCTGTCGGCGCCATCTGACTGCGAACAGCGAGGCCTTCGCCAATGAGAAGCTTTGCCTCGTCATCAATGATGCCAAGTGAGAAAATCCTCTTTCAACGCATCAAGATTAAGGCTAAGTTTGGGGATTAATTATTTCGTGTGGACTCCGAACGCTGTTTGGAGATCTGTCAGTAACGCATCATGTTACCCTTTGCTCGGTACTGCTCGGTGCCACTTGGTACCGTAGCTCGATACCGCTGACATGGCACATTCTGGTTGATCTCTGGACGGCGTTCGGGGTCCAGTCTCTTGACAAAATAATTTTTCATATTTGGGACAGCTTTCAGATTGCTTTTTAAAATAATTTTTTAATTAAATTAAAAATTTTGTATTAAAACTGATTTAGATAACAGTAAGAAAATGATCCCAAACAAAAATTTTGTGGGGCTTTTACCTGTATGTATTTAGGCTTTGTTTTCTAAAATAGCTTTTTTAATACAAAATTTCTTAAGAGCAATAAAAAAAATGATTAAAAGTTGTCCCAAATGAAGCCTTAAGAGTCTATTTAGGGAGAAATTATTCTGTGCAGAATTCAGATGGGAAGAACTGTTCGAACTATGAATGTACACACTGTGTACACACAATCAGGATAATTCTTCCTATATGTATTATATAATGTACTTGTTATTAGTAATATAAGATATTAAATAATTGGTAGTTATATATTTTGAGCTTAATTAATTGGTTATTGTATATATAAAATTTTAGCAATAAAAGTTTTGATTTTTCATATATTTAAGAACAATGGTGCTATAAATTAACATGGTTTTTTATATTTCAGGGCGGAATTGCAGAAGAGAGAAGAGAAATATGATATTATAGTGGGAGATCTGGCTGATCCTATGGAGGGAGGTCCATGCTATCAGCTCTACACCAAATCCTTCTACGAGAAAGTCCTCAAGCCCAAACTGCAGCACCATGGCATCTTTGTTACTCAAGTAATTTTCTTTATTATTAATTACTGTGCTAATTAATTATAATTAACAAGACATTAATTAATGTTTATTTTCCTCTAATCAGACCTCTTTTTAATGTAATAATGTGTTCTTTTTATTTTATTTTGAGTTTTTTTTATATTTTGAATAAATGCAGGCTGGACCGGCTGGGGTTCTCACGCACAAAGTGGTCTTCTCATCAATATATAATACCTTACGGCATGTCTTTAAATGTGAGTCCTTAACTCCATGAAAATGAAGAATGATAAACTCCCAAATAAAGTCACTTTTAAAATATTTTTTTATATCATATAATAGAATAAAAATCCCAACTCATAAGATATATATATATATATATATATATATATATATATATATATATATATATATATAATTTGTATGGATAAATATATATCATCATTTTTTTTTCTTCTTTTTTGATTTTTGTATAAAAAAAAATAACATTACAAGCATATAGCACTTTTTTTTTCCTTTTTTTAATAGATTATTTTTGTTGCATTTTTCAAAAATAAATATTACAAAGTAGTAAGAAAGCTGTCCCAAATGAAACTAAGGGTCTTTTTTGAACAACTTTCTCGCCAATTTGTTTTGTAGACCGCAATCACAATTTTATTTGTCAATTTTATGTGTTTCTCGTTGTTTTCCATAAATTACATGTTGTCATTGGAAGATGCTTTTTTTCAATAAGATTTATGCTTTGTTTTGGGATTAATTATTTTGTGCGGATTCCAGACGGGGAGAACCAATTTTATCTCTCTATGAATAGTAAAAGCGTTGTGATTGTTCATTGAGACAAAACCGAATTGTTTTTCTCGTCTGCTGTCTGCACAGAATAATCTCTCTTTTTTGGGGCAACCTCTTGCCACTGATTTTTTTCACTGATCTAAAAAAAAATACTTGAAAGTAGTTTTAGATAACAATAAGAAAATTGTCTCAATTGAAGCCTTTTACTTTTGTGTGGCAACTGTAAGAACACTACTATCATATTCTTTCCAAAAAGAATATATTTATAACATTCACAACAACTTTCAAAAGATTTGTTTTCCCCACAATAATTTTACAATCACATTTACAAAATATTGCAGTCATATCAAATAGACCCTAAGATATTGAATGCAAAAGTCTATGAATTCTCAATCATAAATAATAATAAAAATTTCAAATAATTAAAGAAAGATAATTACAACCCATAACTTACTCTCTATGTCAATCAAATCAGTTGTCCAATATCTATTAGAATGCCCTCTAAATACATATTTGCACAATTATGATATTCTTTATTTTAATTTTCACAAGTTCAAATCTAATTTAAATTACTTTATTTATTTCAATATTTACTAAAATGAAAATATTTACTCATATTGCCACAGATGTGATTGCCTATACAGCTCACGTGCCATCTTTTGTTGATACCTGGGGATGGGTAATGGTAAGTATACTGATTCTGTAATAATATTTCGGTTGACATTTGTAAAAGCAAAAGCTTATCGCATTCTTTTGCTCGTCTTCTCTTTCTTTCATTTGTTTAAGGCATCTGATCAGCCATTTGAGCTGAATGCTCAACTAATAAACGAAAGGATTGGTGAGAGGATAAATGGAGAGCTTCTTTATTTGAATGGAGAGTCGCTGGTGTCCTCCACCATCATGAACAAAAGTGTGCACCAATCGTGAGTATCCAAGGCTTTTCTTTTTTATTTTTTCTTCCACTACTTCTTTCTTTCTTTCTTTCTTTTTTTTTTGAATATTTGAAAAAAAAATAATAACAAAAATGATAGATGAAATCTTAGGTTTCATTTGGGATAGTTTTTTTATTGTTTTATATAGCAACTTTTTAGTACAAAAATTTCTTAAAAGTGATAAAAAAATAGTAGCGAAAAGCTGTCTCAAATTAAGTTTTAGTTATAAATGAATATTGATATGTATGTACATTATATGGATTTTATACTAAAATTAAGAATGAAAATTATGTGCATTTAATAGAAATTGTTTTAAAATTATTTGATCTATTTAAAAAAACATTATGAGTGAAAAGTTCTGTCACAATAGCAAAATAGTCATAATTCACAACTTTTTAATTCTTACTATAGGTGTAGATTTTCCGCAGTTTTAACCGCCACAAATACCCCATTATTTTGACTAATAAAACCATCGGAAATCATAACGTTTAGATTTTTCACCACAGTAGTTCAAAACAGCAGCAAAAGATCTTAATTTGTTGTAGACACTAACTATGACGGTCTTGCAATAATTTTGGAACTTCTAAAGTGTTTTTTTTTTGGCAGTTAAAACCGCAGTTGTAGCATACTTCAAGGGCAAGCAAAGCCCTATTTTATTTTTATACTGATTATGTCTTGTTAACAACTTGTAATTTTGATTTTATTTTATGGCAATTTCAGGCTATTGAAAGAAACTCATGTCTACACTGAAGAGAATGCAAGATTTATTCATGGTCATGGGAGAGCTTGTTGTGCTTGACCTCTTTCTCCTCTTAAACTAAACAAAATGGCAGGCATCTAATAGGCTCTCTTTACATTCTCCATGCAAGGACCTATCAAAAAAGTTACCACAGAATGTTTTATCTTGACATTTTTTGCTTTTTTTCTTACACAACTGTGTCTAAATGTGTTGGTTGTGAGTCTTCTAATTAATAATAGAAGCAAAGAACTCCAATAAATTGATGAACAACCGGTTACTCTTCTTCTTCTTCTTCTTCTTCTTGGTTCTCTTCTATTCATTTATGGCAACAATTTGGATTCATGTCGGGTAGGTCTATTATGGAAGCTATTTATTTATTGAGAGGGTTGATGGAGAAGTTTAGAGAGAATAAGTAGAGGATCTAGGTACAATATTTATTGATTTAGAGAAAGCATATGATTAAATTCCTAAAGAAGTGCTATGGAGAGTTCTAGAAAAGAAAGGGGTTAATAATGCTTATATTGAAGTCATTAGGAATATGTATGCATGAGTTGTTATTTGTGTTCAAACACAAGGTGGTTTAACCAAGTATTTTCCTAATTTAGTTGGATTACATCAAGGATCAGCCTTAAGCACCCTTATCTTTTTGCTTTAGACATGGATTTGCTTACTGGACATTTGCAAGAGGGTGTTCCCTGGTGTATGCTTTTTGCTTATGATATTCTTCTTGTATATAAGACTAGCTAGAGAGGGAGTTGAAGGTAAACTCGAATTATGGAGGTCAACTTTAGAGTTTAAAGTTTTCGTTTGAGTATATCTAAAACCAAATATATATAATGTAATTTTAGTAGTAATAGATATAGTGGGGGGTTTGTGACTTTGAGCGATCAAGTCATGATTAATAAGTGTATTCGTTTTAGAGATCTTGTATTTATTGTTAAGAGTGATAGAGAAATATATAGATGAGGATATTATTACTAGAATTCAAGTTGGATGGTTGAAGTGGAGGATTGCTTTAGGTTTGTTGTGTGACAGAGAAGTACCACTCAAACTTTAAGGAAAATTTTATAAGATGGTTGTGAAACCTGCAATGCTTTATGGCACAGAATGTTGACCATTAAAAGAGAAGCATAATATCAAGTTAAGTGTTGCTGATATGAGTGGATTTACTCTTAAAGATAGGATACAGAATGAGCATATCCATGAAAAAGGTTGAGTAGTTTCAACGACAGATAAGATTAGAATGAGTTGCCTTATTTTTTTCTCCTAATGTTTTATTAAGATTTGTTTGGGAATTGTTAATGAAAAAAATATAATTATAAATTAGTTGTAATTGAATCAAACACCAAATGTAAATTGTGAAGTAAAATGTATTTTTAATTTCTCTAATTCTTTCAAATTAAACATGCATGCGTAGGCTTCTGATTTTTTGGATAAAAATGAAAAAGAGAAAATGGAAACTAAAAATGATGAAGGAATTAAAATGAAAATTTTTTCTATCACTAGTTTAGTTAAGAAGAAACTGAATTTATTTCTTAATTTTTAAAATTTAAAGCTTTAACTTTTTTAATTTTTTGGTGAAATCCTAAAAGGGGACCAAAATCCTCTACTGCTCCCATAGCACATCAAAATGAAAAAAAGACCTAATAATTGAAGGACCCCAAACTAGCATAAAAAATAAAATAAAATAAAAATAAAAGGTTGACAAATATTAGTCAAACCCCAAAAAAATGACAGGAAAAATCTGCCCAAATACAACTCTCCTTGGCCTATTGGTTGAGAGCTTAGGCTTTCAACTAAGAGGTCCAAGGTTCGAGTCCATGTGTATGCGTTGTGTGTGTGAGTTTGCCTTAAATGGCCTAAATGTCCCAAAAAAAAAAAAAAATCTGCCCAGAATCTGTATATGACAGTAAGTTCAATGTAGAGAACCTTGCCAAAAATCTGGTGAGAAAACAGAAGTACCCCAGCCACTGGAATTTTTATTGCGTCCTCCCACCTAACGTAGAGATACGTCCTCCCAGAGCTAAAATCGCGCTAAAAAACGAGAAATATCGAGCAATACCAAACAATAACGAGGAATATCATCATGTGAAGACCAATACCGAGTTATACCGAGCTATACCGAGCAATACAAAAAAATACCATTTTTTCTAGGAAAAACTAGGTATTTTTTTGTATTGCTCGGTATAACTCGGTATTGGTCTTCACATGATGATATTCCTCGTTGTTATCAAATAATACATAGCAATACCAAGCAAAAACCGAGTTTTTTGGCGATGGGAGGACGTATCTCTACGTCAGGTGGGAGGACGCAATAAAAATTCCAGCCACTGGGGGTTCAACAACCAGCCACAAAAAATCCAAAGTGCACGCCAGCATCAACCCAAACTCAAGTTTCATCTGAGACGGCTTTTTTTTACTATTTTTTAAAGCAACTTTCTATTAAAAATTTATTTTAAGTAGCCGTAAGAAAGCCATCCCAGGGGCGGCTTTATCACTGCTTCTTAAAGCAGCTGTCTAATAAGTTGTAAAAAAATCGTCCCAAACGAACATCAGTCAGCACCCTAGTGTACCATCCAGTCCAACCAAAATCAATAACATCCTCAACAGACTTGCAAGCACAAATAATCTCACAAAAGCCAGAGCTGACAATTGTAGTTAGAACACCAAGAGAAATAAAGACAGATAGCGAGATCAAAATAAGCACCAACAGAATAAGGAGCAGCCAAGGAAGATTCTCGGCCACCAAATGAAAATATGTTAGAATAATTTTCATCAATGAATTATTTATACAAATATTTAATGCTAAAAATCTCACTTTATTTTTTATATAGTTATAGGACAATCATAATCATCTTGATAGCTCAAATGCATTAACACAGTCTTTTACTTATTATAATGAGCCATTCACAAAATTTCCATGAATAAAATTGATGATGTTTCATTGACACTCAATGACATATTATGAAAACCCAAAATCTTCATATTAACATTTAAATTATTTTGCTTTTTTTTTTTATATGCTGGAGTAGCTTCATTGGAACTTGGAAGACAAGATTAGAGAGACTCACCTTAGATGGTTTGGTCACATAAAACGGCGGTCTTCCGATGACCCACTTAGGCGAGTAGATGTATTAGAATTGACTTATGTTAAGAAAAAGATAGAGGCAAACCTAAAAATGATAAATTATTTTGTGCGGAGGCCGAATGCAGCTCTGCGTCCGGAGGCAAGCCATGTGCAGTCACGTCAGCGGTACCGAGCAGTACCGAGCCGCAATACACAACGAATGGGTGATGTGGCGCATTCTGATTGATCTTCGGACGACATTTGATGTCCACACAGAATATTTAATCTCTAAAAAGACTAGTTAGAAAATATGAAAAATGATTTTTCTTTATTTGATTTAAATGAGAATGTTATTGTTAACTGGATAGAAAAGAGAAAAAAAAACTCATTTAGTTAATCTCACATAGTGAGATAAAAGATTAATGTTGTTGTTGTTATTATTGTAATAGACACATCAATCTTTTTTTTGTCTTTGCTTTGTTCATTTGCAAAATAAAAATCTAAATTAGTCAATCAGTCTTTGTACTTTCCATCAATCTTTTGGCCATTCAATCAATGAGCAATTATTTTGTTGTCAGCCAACCTTTTGCTTATAAGCACTTGAACATTTATTTTCTACCCACCTTGTTATAATATTTTTGACCTAACATTGATTAAAGAAGATTATGTCGCCTGATCATCAATGCATTATTGTCTCTTAAATTACAGCAAAAAGAATCAAGCCAATACTTCTTGAACTAATGAGCTACCTTCTTTTTTTCTGGCTTTGTTTTTAGTCACTTTAGCATTCATTTTTTTCACCCATCACTTCTTCTTAGTTTTTCTTACATTGCATTAGTTTAAATTTGGTTATCTCCTTATATGGAATTCTCAAGGCTAAAGACATTTCTTCTTTTGCTATCTAAGTTTGAACCAAAGCAATTCTTTTCTAGAAAATTAAAATATCAATCAAGTCAGTGAATTTCTTGTTATTTTTAATTACATAACATATTTATGTGTGATATTTTGATTTCAAACTAAGAAATTACACATCGTAGCAAGCATAGATGGACATGAGATTATGATGAAGTACTAACAAGATTGCACACAAAGATAATGGCTACTATTGTGTGCCGGACCATCCGCAGATGTGTAGAAATACTATTAATAAATCAAGCTTTTACAGCACTTTTTTTTCAGCAACTGCAGCGGTTTAAACACCTACTAAATTATTTGCAATGGATTAGGAACTGTTGCAAATTTACTGTATTTGGGTTCGCCGAAAAAACTTTTGCAATGATTTCATGAGTGCTGTGTAAGAAAGCTTTAGCAATATTTTTAGCATGTGTTAAAATAACTGCTAAAGGGCATATATATATATATATATATATATATATATATATATATAATATGCCAAACAATTGATTCCTACAACTGATAAGCATATAAAACATTACAGCCCACACAAGCATATGAGTGAACATATCTTACAAAATCTCCAACAAGTACAAATTTAAAGTACCATAAACATTTACACATTATGATGTAAAAATTAATTTACAAAGGATATACACCAACATTTTAACTTTTTTGGCAAATTTTATTTGGATCAAAATTTTTTAAACATGAACGTAATAATAATTAGAAAACCACAGTGCTATGAGATTAGAACATCATTAAGAAAAAAAATATATCTAATAATTACAAAGAGAGACATTCCATTTTCCTCAATTAAATAGGTCTCTTGCATAATCTTAGGCTCTCCTTGCAGCTCTCAGCATCAGCTTCTTCATATTGAAAGAAACAACTAAAGAAGCAATAAAATCACAAAATACAAGAGTAGTAAATTAGAGGCATAAAAATTGGGCCAAATATATGACAAAGTTTGTAAACTACTGTGAAAATCAGGCTTTGCAATTCATCAATAAAAGCAAGATAATGGTAAAATGACTAAAATCAGAATTTCACTATTTTAATTTTATGTGGAATCAATAACATTACACTTGATGGAGCTTTAAAAGGGTTACCTAAACAAAGCGATTGTTATATCTATCAAATTTAGATTTCGTTTGGGACATCTTTTTCGCTATTTTTTAAAATAGCTTTTTAGTACAAAAATTTTGTGAATTAGAAATTTTTGTACTAGAAAACTGTTTTAGAAAGCACCAAAAAAACTATCACAAATGAAGCCTTAGTAGTCCATCAAAAACGTTATTTTTTTAAATTCAAGCAAACAAATGGTTATTATGTCATCTTATATATGTTGCAAATAAAATCAGAAAAGTTGGTGATCTGTAATATTTCAAATGGCAAGTATACAGGAAAAATTATTTTGTGCGGATATCAGACGGTCCAAAGATCAACCAGAATGAGCCACGTCACCCAGTACCGAGCACTGGAAACAAACAAAAAAGTGACGTGATGCGTTCTGATTAGTCTCCGGACGAATCCGGTGTCTGCACATAATAATATTTTTTCCTAAAGGCTACTTCTTTACAACTATTGACTTTTATTTTAACCACTATGTATTAATTCTAAATCTTATATCCCATCCGCATCCCTATTTTTCTATAAAGTAAATATGAGATAATCATAAAATGCAATAAGTAAATGACAAAGAACACACCTTTGATATGTTGTATAGTGCTTCACAAGCATAGAAAAGAACACATCCTTTTGCTCCCGCTCTTTGAGGCGTCTCTCACGCTCGAGGTCTAGGGCTTGCTCCCGCTCTCTGGGGCGTCCCCCCGGCAGCATCTGTCGCCGTTGCGTGTTCAGGAAAGTCTTTCTTTTCCTTCCTTTTGCGTTCTTGGATCTTTTTTTGGTGTTGTTTTGGTTTTTTTTTTTTCCGGCCGTTAGCTGCATGAATGGCGCCAAAGCTAGCATCTGTTAGATACTGGTTTTTAGTTTGGTTCCAACTATTCATGCTCTTTCGTTGAAGCTTTATCTGGTTCTCCATCTAATGTTTGTTTTCAGGAGCTTAAATCTTCTTCCTTCCGCAGTCTGCCCTCTCTGTGGATCTCTGAGGAAGAAATTTGGTCTCTTGCTGCTTCGTTCCAGTTTTTCCTTGTTGGCTTTTTTCCGTCTCGGCGGTCTAGTCTGGACTCCATCCGTATATTTTTTTTCAACCTGAAGCTTAACGCCGACTTTTTGGTTATTTTGCTCGATTCTACGAATATTTTGATTAAACTTACGAATGACCTAGATTATAGCTGGATTTTCAGCCATAGATCTTACCTAGTTTATAATTGCTATATGAAATTAACTAAATGGTCTCATTCTTTGAATATTAGTGTTGAATGTCCTATTATTCCAATATGGATCTCCTTCCCCAATCTTTACCATTATCTCTTCAATCCCATAATTCTTTATGCGTTAGGGTCGATTTTTGGTCATCCACTAAAAGTCGACACCGCCACATCCTTGGGCTCTAGGCCTTCTATTGCGCGAGTCTTGGTTGAGCTTGATATCACAAAAAATTAACCGGACAAAGTGTGGATTGGTCCTGAAAAGCTCAATTACATCCAACTTGTTGAAATGGAAGATTTTCCTCCTTTTGTGCTCAATGTCAATCTATTGGCCATGCTGGGGGGGGGGGGTGTGATTTTTGGACTAAGCTTGTTGTCCCGTTAAATGTCCATGTTTGGCCTTCTTTTCATGTTAAGTTAACAAATAATTAATTTTTTTATTTGCCGAATATTTCTGTTGATGTTAATGGTGTTGGTGGGGTTGCTCCTTACGGGTATGTTCATGTTTCGAAGGGGAAGGCTACTGGGGTTGCTGAGCTTGGGTGTGGGGAAGTTGCTTTGGTTAATGTTCATTCCTCTGTTGTCAAGGATTTGGAGTTGTTCCTGGGTCCTACGGATGCTATTGTTGGGCGAGTTACTGATGATTTGGTTGGGGAGGGTGTGGTGCCTTTTCCTATTGAATGTTCTAAGGCTTCTTATGCCCCTGATTCCTATAGAATTGAAAATGCTGACGCTGCTAATGCTTTAAGTCCCATTAGTGTTGCTGTTGGATGCAGTGCTGATTGTTTGGGGGTTAATGGTGTGACATTGGACTCTGCTATAGTGTTTAGTGACTCTGTCATTGTGGTGAAGAAGCCTGCTCCTTTGGTTACTTTTTTGGATCCACATGAGAACATTGGTTGTGATGGAGTAAATGGAAATGCGAGAGAAAATCATTGTGGTCTTAATCTTATAGCTAGCCATTCTTGTGAGGTTGAGACAGCTGATTCGGGTGATTTGTCGGATGTTTTGCCTGGTGAGGATCTCCATGGTTCTCCTTCCCACGTGTTGGTTGTTTATGATGGTGACATTCCTTTGGAGCTTATGAAACGGGAGGTTGTTAGTGCGGCTCCTTTTATTGCTGAGTCGAATGTCTCTCCTTCTGTTAATGTCCTAATGGGGAATGTGGGGTATGTTGATATATCTATTTCCATGATGTCTAATTCATATTTGAAAGCTCACCTATCCTGCCGGTTGAATAACTCTGTTTTGCTTCAAGTGGATTGGCTGGTGTTGGATGAGGATATTCCCTCTTCTCCATTGGGGGATGATGATGATTTTGTTGACCATGGTTATGATGTTAAGTTTTGTTCCAGCGGTGAAGGTAAAAGACAGAACATTAAATCTAAGAAGATTTAGGCTTTGATGTTTCTTTGTGCTTTCACTGTAGTGGGCTTTTTGGTTTTTTAGGATGATGATGAGGCGGCCCCTTGCTTTTTGCCCTTTTGGCATGGGCTTGTTGGCAACCTTGGTGGTGTGCCTGATGCTTCGTGGTGTGGGTTGTTGCTGAGTGGATGCTACCAATGGATGGTCCGTGCATGACTGAGGGTTGCTGGTAGGGGTTTGCCACCCTGAGTCCTCTGTTAGATTGTTGATTCATTCTTGCATCCTTTTCTATTTGGTTTATGCAGGCTGTTGTATTTTTTCTTATTTTGATGTTTTTTTTGATGTCTTCTGTGGTCGGTGTTGTAATCCTTTTTAGTTGGAAAAATTTTTTGTTTTTGGAAGAAAAAAAAAAGCATAGAATTGAATATTACTGTCTTGGCCAAGGAAAGAATTAAGCACGGGTGGTCCAATTTGCTGAATTCACAAAAAAAATAACAAATGAAGTACAAACTCTATGGAGACAAACAACAGGAGGTCCAATTTGCATACGCATAAATAGTAATTACTTTAAAGTAAAAAAAATCGAAAGAAATAGTTTATCAAATAAATATAGCAGATTGTCTCAATGATGAGTTCTGTGGCTATATGTTAGATTGGCTGAAGATTTGGGACTGCATTTTGGCGAAAAACAGTGCTCTGTTTCTTTGAGGCATTGAGATAAACACCTAACGTGCAGTAGCATATTCTCTAAAGATCATCAATGGCTAAACCAAGGGAATTTCCACAGCTGTAAGCTTGAGCTTGTTGGATTTGGTCTCACCGAGTTGATCGATTCGACTATAAACATGTTATATTTGGATATTATTTAATTATTCAATTAATGCAATAAAGTTTCCAAATGTGCTTTAAACATTTAATTTCATCCCATTTAGGCTTAAATTGGACCGATTTTGGTGCCATTTGGTTAATTTGTCTCATTAAGACGTTCAGTTTGACTATAAGTTTATTGAAATCAGAATTCAGATTATCTCAAATTTAATTTAGGAAGTTTGCTAGTGATATATGCCTCCAAATTCATGCCTGATAAAAACTATTTTTTGTGAGAATGCTCCAAAACTTTAAAATTGCTTGAAACTTGATATGTCATCAAAAATCATATTGACTAATGACTATGCACGAATTTTGAGTCATATTCACTCGAAAACTTTCAAAATTAAAATTCAACTATCTAAACCTAATTTTAAAACTTATTTCAAAAATTAAATTTAGAACTATCTAAACTCTAATTTTAGTAAACTTATAGTCAAACAAAACATCTAGATGAGACGAACACAACAACATCAAAATTGGTTAAAGTAATTTTAATAAATTTCTCTCACTTAGGGGTTTACTTTTAAAGTATTCTAAACTCACTTGTTTTCATCTAAATTCTAAAATACAATGCAAGTTGATTCCGCTTTTTCGCCAACACTCACTGTCCGCCACTTGCGGGGACTACCACCATCTACTAGCCACCACTATTATTAGGTTTTACATTACATTTATTTTATTTCAATCAAAATAAAAAATAATAATAACTTGCAATTCTTTTACACTCATCCAAATAATTCTAAATATTTCAAATATATTACTTTTTTTACATTATTTTTTATTTTACTATGCATTTCTTTTTTGGTAAGGGGCGCTTGCTTTAAAAAGGCGTGTAAAGTATTCCAAATGCATAGGTTTTGAAAATATTAGTGTTTTGTTTGAAGTAAAAGAAATACAATGTAAATTTTGAAGTAAAAGGAATTCAAACCATTTGAATTGGGCGGTTTTTAAATACGTTGAAAATTCAATGCCATTGTCGGCACAGACCCTTCTCCTCCACAACAACCAGCTGATTGTTGTCGGCCACCGCCCAACAATTGTTGGCAGCCATCGGTCACTGGCCACCCCTCGACCATCGCCAATAGCCATCGGCCACCGGCCACCAACGACCACCTCTGGCCACCTTTGGCCATCTCCGGGCATTGTCAACATCCACCAACTATCACCATTTTGAATTTATACTTGGTTCAATTTACTTCAAGCAAAAAAAAAGGTAAAAATCTGCATTTATTTTACACTCATCCAAACTAATTTCAAAAATATTTTAGATACATTGTCAGACAACCAAACAATCTCTAAATTATTTGTTGTGTTTTTTTTTTTTTTTTTTACAAAAATGATAAAAAACTCTCTCTTAAATAAATGTGTACAATTTTGGTTGATGAAGAAAACCGACTAGAAATTCAAATTGGAGATTCCCACTACTAATAATTCAAATTTAAAATGCCACTGTTCACTTGCAAGGAATTTAAGAAGAAATAAAATAATTTATTTTAAGTGTGAATGAACAATGAAGTGACAGAGGATCGATGGGTAAATTAAAGATGATGAGTAGTTGGGGAACTGAACGGTTGATGTATTTATAAGGAGTAGAAGGCGAGGGTCAACAGCTAGCTGTGGAGTTATAAAAAAAAGAGGGGTGAAAGACAATTTTTTCCCCCAAATAAAGGGCAAATTATTGCGTCCGGTATCTAGATTCATCCGGACACCAATCCAGACGCACCACATCACAAAAATACACCGGGCCCCGATGTATTTGGGTGACGTGGCGCATCTGGATTGGTTGTCCGGAGTTCATGTGACCGGACGCAATAATTCGCCCAAATAAAGACAGGTCAGGTTTGATTCAAATTTGACTCAACTCGGAAATATTGTCTTAGTTATTTGATTATTTTGTTCATTAAAATATGTATTAATTTTTTTATTTATCATATTTAAATTTGATACTCATATTTATTTCAACTCATTATCCTAATAAAAAATAGTTAGGCTTTAAAGCAGTGCTTTAAAAATCGGACCGGACCGGACCGGCCGGTTCGACCGGTTCAACCGTGAACCGGTTAAAAGGCCGGTCCGGTTCAGCCCTAAGTGGACTGAACCGGTCAGAACCAGCCGGTTCAACCGCGAACCGGTGAACCGGTCCGGTTATTTTTGAACCGGCCGGTTCAAATCTCATAAAATTTAAGTATTTTTTAAAATAAATAAATTAATATATATTAAAAACATTTAATTAAAGTTAAATACACTTTATATAATAAGCACTTTTGTACTCAAAGCATCATGACACATCTTCACATGACCTCCCCATGTGCTTCTTTGGTGCAAGGAATCTAAATATGCTATATAAACAATAGCAAGAAAGTGTTCCTAAGGGATGTGAGACTAAAGAAAAGATATGAGGAGTGTATGAGTTCATAGCATATATAATGGATATAAAACATATTTTTAAACAGATCTTTTAATTAATTATTTTTTATGTGAGTGATAATTATTTATTAGTTAATAATAAAATTTTATTATTTATACATAATAAAAAATAATTTATCATTAATAATTTTATTTATTTATTAATAATTTTAGATATAAATTTATAAAATAACTTTTGTATACAATATATCATAAACATTTAAAATATATTTAATCATATAATATAAAATAATAATAGTTTTATAATAAAATTATAAACTTATGTTAGAATTAAATTTATATTAAATATGTAACATAAATAAAAATAATAATAATATATTTAAATTATATGGTTATATATAAAATTAAATTTAAAAATTATCATATTTTTATGAGTGTAAATTCTTATAATTATGAAATTTAATTTTCTTTTTGATTTTATGTAAGATTTTAAAATAATTATTTTACTTAATTATATAAGTTTTTATGTTTCATAGTTTTTTTTTTTAATTTAATTTTTTATCTCATACTTTGAATGATAATATTATTTTTATGTTAATTGTATCAAATTTAAATAATACTTATTATTTATTACGTCATTCGGTTCGACCCCGGTTGAACCGTGAACCTCTCATTGTTCCGGTTCGTTGTCCTGTCCGATTTTCAAAACCTTGCTTTAAAGTCATTGAATCTACTTTGCGAGAAATATTATAAATAAATAATTTGGATTGTACATATTTCAAAATAAATTTAAGATTTTTAAAATCATTATGGTCAGAAATTTAGTCAGAATATTTTGACATAATATTTTCCAATACTAAACAATCTCGATTGAAGCTATTTAGTTTGTTGAAAAATATGCAAAGTTAAAAGAATAAATATAATATATTTGAAATAGTTTAAAATTGTTTAGTTGAATGGAAAATAAATATGGGATTATTTTTTAAAGTAAAATGAATTCAGTGCAAAGCTTAATCACAGTGCTCCACAATAATGACCTGCTATTAAAGTGGCAGGTGTTGGCTGGAGATAGCGAGTAATAGTGAATTTACAAAATATTAAAAAATCGATTCATTTTCAAATAATTCAAAACTGAATAAAACAAATAATTCCAATTCATTTCAAATGAAGCTTACCAAACAGTTGAATTTTTAATCCGAATAAAACCCCCTTAAGCATTTCTTGTATTGTGTCAGATTAAATTCAGATTTGTTCAAGTTGAATTAGGGTTGTAATTCATAACCGATTTAATTAATAAATCGGATTTTATCATATTCGTGTAATATCCTCTTAGGGCATCTCCAAACGAAAGGCATTTGGGCATTTGTAGTTCGAACAAGCATCCAACTGAGGGGCGGAAGTCATTTTCGTGTTTTTGAACAGTGCGATATCAATATTAGCTTCGTACTGTTCAATAACACATTAAAAAGGGCAATGTACATACATACCACTTTATACCATCTTATTTATATATCTAACATTTAAAATTTTAATATTGTATACATATTATCATATATTTTTTTTATATCAAATATATCACTCATATATTTCATTTATATCAGTCATATTTGATATGAAAGTAAATTATGGGTGACATGTATGTAATATTAAAAATTTATATGTTAAATATATAATTTTAATAATATAAAATGGTATGTATGTAAATCTCCTTAAAAAATAATGTGGCACCTCTGATTCAAATGGAGTAGCTGACCTAATTATTTCACTTGAACCGCCCATAAATCCGAATCGATACCATAGCCCCTAGGAGGGGTCAATTATTACGTCCGGTAACCGGACATTCAGACATCCAATTTAGACGCGCCACATCATCAAAATACTCTACGGTGCTATATATTTGGATGATATGTCGCACCTGTAATAGTGTTCGGAATAGGGCACCGGACGTAATAATTTGCCCCGTGGAGGAGGTTTGAATCCTGCAATGGAAGCGTGGGGGAAGAACCAAAAGGCAGCAGCCGCACATGCAAGTGAACAAGAATCATATCTGGCGCGCAACCCTCCTAACCGAAAGATATCGCCTTCGCCGGCGATAAGATGGATGCGGCCGCCAAAAAACTGAATACCCTCTTCTTGTTTCTATATATAACCCTTCTTTCCTCCCCACCTTTCCATTCTCTTTCTTGCATTTCCCATTCTCCATTCACTCGCTTCCAACACTTGCTTGCGATGGCTGCTGCGGCCTCCTCCCTCCTTTCATTTCCTAAAGTCCCCCTGCCTCACTGCTCTGCCTCGCCGTCTTTCATCTCAGGGTGAGGGATTTTACTGGATCCTATATCTTTCCATCGTTTCTTGATTCATTATGTAGATTTGGCGGTTTAGTAGTTTGTGGTGTTTTAGGGACTTGGAAAGTGCGCTTTGGGATCGCTACAGTGCGGGCGGACGCTTCGTTTGGTAGAGCTAGGGTTTCGGCTGAGAAGAAGAAAAATGTGCGACCGATAATTGTTATAGACAATTATGATAGCTTCACGTACAATCTTTGCCAGGTTTGTTCTAATGGTTTTTAGTTTGAGAAGATTGCGACGTGTTCTTTTTAATTGGGTTGTTTATTGTTGAATGGAAATAACTGTAGATTGGGGAACGTTTTTCGGTTATTTGGTATGTGTTTGCTTTGTTTTAGTTTGATTTGTTATGTCATCTGTGAGAAAGATTTATGAGACTATTTTCTTCTCTAGTGGAGGTTAAGTTAGTTTGATTACATTCAAAACTACTTGCTCCATCACGCACGGCATTTGTCAAAATTTCCTGGAAAATGATCTTTCTTGGTTTAGTCGACCAGGCTTAACGGGTTTACGCATTGAAAGCCAGGGTATGTAAATTGCTTTTGTGAGCTGGTCACAAGGTTGTTATTAATTTGAAACAATTGGTGGTTTGTCTGTCACGCCCATCCACACCGCTTTGTTTTGTAAGTAATAATAACTGCGGAATCAGCCCTGGTTATGATGGTGTCGATGTACTATCAGCTTATTGTATGCTACTAAAAAAAAAAAGGTATGCCTGTAGGCTTTAGCAAGATTCTTATTTTTTTCATTAATGAAAAAGGGACGGTAAATCTTAACAGTTTCCGCCAATGTGACGAACGCAACATGGCCCAGCAATAGATATGGCAAGTAAACTTAAAAGAAATAAAATAACTGAGAAAGGGATATACTGATAGAATATTGGTCATTAAAAGAGAAGCATAAAGTTAAGTATCATAGAAATGGGGATGCTCAGGTGGATGAGTGGGTTTACACTTAGAGATAGAATGCAAAATGAGATATATGTGAAAAGGTTGGAGTAGATTCAGTGGCAGATAATATTAGAGAGAGTTGTCTTAGATATTTTGTTCATATAAAACATTGGCCTTTTGATGACCTTATTAGGAGGTAGGTGTATTAGATTTGGCTTATGTTAAGAAAGATAGAGGTAAAACTAAGAAGTACTTATATTAGGTTTGTCTTAGATATTTTGTTTATATAAAACACCGGCCTCTTGAAATGTGGCTACACCATTAGTCCACATGCGCATAGTTAGTTTTATGTAAAACATTATGAAAGCATTTAGATGGAACAAAAAAGATTTGTTATAATCAAATCACTAATAAGCCATTGAAGTGTGATTTCAATCAATCTTTTGATAGGAAGTACTTGTAGAAATTTAGGAAAAGCCTTGGCTAAAATTTGATTTCAACAATTTCAAAAAACCAACAATAAGAAAATTAAGAATAAAACATACAAGAACATTTTTTTATTGAACGTTTTATGAAAGAAAATACAAGATACAAGTGGATCTTCAATTAGAGAGAAAGATCTGACTCTCCTAAATCGCTAGATGCCGCTAGAGACCAAAACCTTGGAGAGATATCAATTTTCAGCCAAATTCAAGATGCCCTAACCCTAGAAAAACAAACTATTTAATGCTTACAATACAGAAGAAACTTCTCCGCTTATGTCTCTACATTCAAATTTCCATCCTAAACTTTTCCTAAAATCTTCCTAATCTGTTCTTTTGAACTGGGTGGTTTGATCGGCATATGCAAGAGGCGGAACTTCTCCGCCTTTGTCGTCTGTAAGTCGGTCCAATGGGCCAATATAATAATATTTCCCTCCCAAAGATCCACCTTGTCCTCAAGGTGGAAAGACAACACCTTCCTCCATTCCCTCGTCATCACAAATGGTAAGAACCTGAAGAGTTCGGTCCTTACACATGTGCCTTGGCGTATCCTCTCGTCACATTTGAAATAGAGCCCTTTCGCCCTCTTCTCCTGTAATTCAATTTATGTGAGCTTTTTGAAGTTGTCCCCTGGTCTTCCTACTGCATTCTTTTCCTTCGAAGTCTCCCGAAGAGTATCCGATGTTGGCTCCTTAAATGCCAATAAGGTGATGGTCACATTCTGTACGAGCCTCCTGAGCTACTGCCTCTCGTTCCTCTCTCTAGGTGCCTCTGATCCTCCACCAATTAAGCTAGCTCCATAGCCTCTCTCAAGTCACGAGGTCTCATCACTTTAACTGTTGTGCGGATATTTTGTTTTAGTCCCTTCATAAAGTTCCCCTCCAATACAATCTCTGGAAGTCGATCCAGTCGACTGGCGAGGTACTCAAATTGCTCATTGTATTTTACCACTGTCCCCTCCTGTATCATAACAAAGAACTGCTCATAGAGGTCCTCTCCCCAACTGGTTTGGAAACGTTCCAACAAATAGTCCATAAATTCCCTCCAGGTCCATATCGGTCGCCTCGTATCCCTCCACCGGTACCATGCTAAAGTATTCCTTTCCTAGCATATCCCTGTTGTCGTCAGTGTCTCCCCCTCTATCAACTTATTGACGGTAAAGTATCTTTCCACCTTGTAGATCCATCCATGGGCATCCTCTCCTCCAAAATATGCATCTTTAACTTCCTCACCCTCAGATCGCCTCTGTTCCTTTCATAATTTCTCATTTCCAAAGGGGGTGGTTACCCCCAAGTGTCTCAATCAACCATTCTACGTTCATACCCAAGCTTTTCATCAAATTTCACATTCTTCTTTCAAATTCAACACCCCTTGGATCATAACAAATCTCTCCCCTCTCAAATTCAGCCCCCCTTTAGTCATAATTACCCCTTTCCCTTTCAAATCTTGCCCATCTCCTCTCCAAATCAACACCTCTTCATTCTTTCCCTGCATCCTCCCGCCACTCTCCATAGTCTCTACCCGACTCCTCCCTAGAAATAGGCCCTAGGGGTGGCATTTTTTCTGTTCCCTCTAAAATCTCCACATCTTAATCTTCCCTTTGTCTAATTAGCTTAGGGTTTTCCCCGCTTCCCTAGCTGTTGACGCCTTCCCTCATCTCCGACGGCGATATTTTTGTTTGACCCTCGAGCACTTTCTTCAACATCTCCTCTAAGATAGAAAAATTTGAATCAATCTTATCATGGATGATTGAAGCATTCTTTTTTAAATTTAAAACTTGAGTTTTGAGATCTAAAATTTTAGATTTCATTTGTCTGATCTCCCATTCTAATACTTCTACCTTTCTTCCTTTCATAAATCCCTAGATCTTTGTTAGGCTCAAAAATCCGAATTTCCACCACAAAAACAACAAAATTTATTGCCTGAAATAAAAAACAACTACAAGAATTATCCAAAAATAGTCTCGAATCCGCTTTGATACCAATTTTATAGGAAGTGCTTGTAGAAATTTAGGAAAAATATTGTCTGAAATCTGATTTCAGCAATTTCAGAAAACCAACAACAAGAAAATTAGAAATAGAACACACAAGAACACTTTTTTATTGAAAGTTTTATGAAAGAAAATACAAGATACAAGCGGATCTTCAATTGGAGAGGAAGATCCGGCTCTTCCAAATCTCTAGACGGCCCTTAGAGCTCGAAACCTAAGAGATATATCAAATTTCTGCTAAATTCAATATGTCCTAACCTTAGGAAAACAAACTATTTAATGCATACAATCCAAAAAGAAATCTTTAAACAGTCACTGCATTCAAATTTCCATCCTAAACTTCTCCTAAAACCTTACTAATCTGCTTTTTTTAACTGGGCGATTTGATCGGCATATGCAGGAGGTGGAACTTTTCCGCCTCTATTGTCTGTAAGCCGTCCCGTATGGACCGGCTTGATCGGTCCAGTGGACCGGACTAATATCCTTCCTTACCCTCATTATTAGGCTTTTGGCTTGGAGTTTGGTGGTTGCTTTGGATTTGGTGGCTAGTTATTTTGATTGGATTTTAGGGGCATGATGTTTTGTAGTGGTTAATTCAAATGGGGCCTTGTGTCATAGTCTTGGTTTATTTTGTGTGGTTTGTTTTCCTGTAGATAATTGAGATTCTTTTTTTAACCTAATGTAACAACCCACAACTATAGGAGTCCAAATGTATTTTTTATTTATGTTTCCAGTATTTTATAACTACACTTTTGTTTTTAATTGTAAATTTTAAAGAACTATGTGTTTATAAAAATGGGATGTATGGATGTAAAAGTTAACTTGGTTATTTTTTAATGGCGTAAGCTTTAAAATAGTTCATAGGGTATTTGTATACAACCATTTTGTCTCAAAATATCATGTTACTCCAATTTAATCTCTCAATCACGAATTGATCCAAAATGGCCTAGGGATTATTTTGGGATTTTTTTTTATTTTTTAATAAACTTCTAGTTGGATGTGTCATTTCATCATGTGCTTACAATCAATTAGAAAACTAAGTATTTTTAGTAGATAATATATCCTTATAAAAGTGCGAGGCTTGATTTATTTATTTATTTTATTTTATTTATTTCTATTCTCTAAAATTTTGTTATTAGTTCGCACTCATAATGCTTTTAGTGAAGTTTGATTCAATTTAGATTTCTACAATGACATGTTTTTTTAATTTTTTGTATAATTTTCATGCGATTTGATTTTGTGTTATTTTTAGTAAATGCCTATTAAATTATCGTCCATGCAGGATTTTTTTTTAATGCTTCATTAAGGGGCCATTTGATTTGTTAAAAAAGGAATGTATCATAAAATGAATGCAATGTATAAGAAAATTTAGGTGTTATATTTGATGAAAAAGAAATACAATGTAGAATCTTAATGAATTCCTTTTTTGACTTCTTAATTCATTTTTTATGTATTGTAAATTTACGCAGTTTTGGCCGAATTTCTTTTTCACTTCAAGCCAACTGTGTTGTCTTCACTTGCCTCCTCGTGTTGCCAGCCACTATCGGCCACCGCTGCCACTAGCCTCACATCATTTGCTGCCCACCGCTACCTACACCACCCATTGGTAGTTGCCGCCTACCACCGCCCATCAGTAGTCATCATTACCACCGTCGCTGCTACCACTGACTGTTGGTCTCCCGTCGATAGCCAACCATCCACACTGGTGCCGCCACATCCATTTACCACTTAGGGAATCTCCAATCGAAAAATTTATTTTTCACTCCAAAATGCGGTAAGGGACACATCAAACAGTAATTTACCTCCAACCGAATTGCATTTCTAACAACAACAACAACAAGCCTTTATCCCACTTTATGGGGTCAGCCATATGAATCATTTTTTTCTATTGTGTCTTGCATTACACTCATTAAAAGAATTATTTTGTGTATATTCTTTCTATCTTTTTTCCCCTAAAAAACAAATGCGTTCTTGAACAGTGTGTCCCCAATATTGACGTTGCACTATTCAAAATGCGAAAATGCCTTTTCGAATGCTGCTTAGTTGGACACTGGCACGAATTGCAAACCCTTAACGCTGCTTATTGACACCGCCAATGGCGCCCACCATCTTTCATCACCATCACCATCACCATCATTTTACTTTGTATTGTATTTATTTTACTTTAGGCCAAAATAAAAAATAATAATAATAATTTCTTGCATTCTTTTCATACTTGTCAAAACATCTTCAAACATCTCAAATACAAGCATTCTTTTTAGTTTTTACACTACATTCTTTACTTGCTAATTAAAAATTTGTGATCTATGAAGTTGTATGTTTATTTAATTTTTTGCATCTAATTGTTGCTTGGCATAAGTAAATCTTAAAACCCAAAACATCTTTTATGAATTTGGCATCGAGCCTAAGTTTGTATCACAATGTCAACTAGAAACGGGACATAACTATCAAAATGATATACAAAATAATAAAATGATGCAATTTAAATAAAATTAATTTAATAATGATTCTAGATAGTTCTTGCATAACTATTATGAGATTAAGGGTTATATTTCTACATACTATGTAGTGTATAATCTTAGTGAATATTCAAAAATGAATAAATAACTTTGAAAATTTATTTTAAAGTTGCAAAATATTTGATTCTTTAACTGTTGAATTTGTTAAAATAAAATTAAATGGGCATAATTATTTTGGCAAAGTAATTCTTGTCAAACAAATTCTAATAGGGCTGATATGAAATAGAAACTTAAATGCCTATATAACACTGCCGTTGCCAGGTCCCAAGTTCTGGATGAGAAAAGTCGAGGGTTGCGTTAGGTAGTCGACAGCCAGCGTAAAACTTGTCGAACAATAATGACATGAATCCTTTAAGAAATTGTGTTAATGCTAGGGCGTCCCCTGGAAGCGACGTGTTGTATAGCCTGAATACAGTGACAAGTGTGCAAAGGCCGCTGCACCGGCGCCCTGGTGCAGTGCTAAATAGGCAAGGGTTCCCACATCAAGGACGGATGTGGGCAAAGAAGCTAGTCCATGAAATTAAAATTAGAATAGGAACTTGGAATATAGGTTCCCTTACAGATAAATTAATGGAATTAATAGATATTATGATTCATAGGAAGTTAAATATTTTGTGCATTCAAAAAACTAAGTGGGTTGGAGAGAAGGCTAAGGAAATCGATAGTTTAGGATTTAAACTTTAGTATTCAGGTAGGAGTCGTACTAGAAATGGTGTAGGTGTTATTATAGATAAGAGTTTAAAGGATAATATTATTAAAATTAATAGGATTGAAGATAGAATTATAACTTTAAAGATTGTTGTTGAGGGTAAAATTGTTAATATTATAAGTGCTTATGCTCCTCAGGTAGGTTTGGATATAAGTTCTAAATTAAATTTTTGGAATGACTTAGAAGAATTAATCCAGATTGACTATTTTCTTATTAAAAAATTAAATCATTTAGAGTGCAAAGATTGTAAAGTTATTCCGAGTGAAAGTTTATGTACCCAACATCGATTAATAGTTTTGGACTTTAAAATAAAAGGGCATAAAATAAAAAATAAAGTAAAACAATTTTCTAAGATTAGATGGAGGCATTTAAAGAATATTAACAAAAATATTTTTGAGAGTAAGTTTTAGATCTTAAGATTTTGTGCATTCAAAAAACTAAGTGGGTTGGAGAGAATGCTAAGGAAATCGATAGTTTAGGATTTAAACTTTAGTATTCGGGTAGGAGTCGTACTAGAAATGGTGTAGGTGTTATTATAGATAAGAGTTTAAAGGATAATATTATTAAAATTAATAGGATTGAAGATAGAATTATAACTTTAAAGATTGTTGTTGAGGGTAAAATTGTTAATATTATAAATGTTTATGCTCCTCAGGTAGGTTTGGATATAAGTTCTAAATTAAATTTTTGGAATGACTTAAAAGAATTAATCCAGATTGACTATTTTCTTATTAAAAAATTAAATCATTTAGAGTACAAAGATTGTAAAGTTATTCCGAGTGAAAGTTTATGTACCCAACATCGATTAATAGTTTTGGACTTTAAAATAAAAGGGCATAAAATAAAAAATAAAGTAAAACAATTTTCTAAGATTAGATGGAGGCATTTAAAGAATATTAACAAAAATATTTTTGAGAGTAAGATTTTAGATCTTAAGATTTTTTCTGTGCATGAGGATGCTAATGTTATGTGGGAAAAAGTGGCTAGTGATATTAAGAATATTGCAAAAGATGTGCTTGGAGTATCAAAGGGAAAAGCTCCTAATAGTAAAAATAGTTGGTGGTGGAATCCAATTGTGCAAGAAAAAATTAAAAATAAGAAGATTTGTTATAAAAATTGGGTTAATTTTAAAAATTATGATAATTAGAAATTATATAAAGTGGCTCGTAAGGATTCTAAGAAAGCAATATGCGATGCAAAGACTTTAGCTTTTAGCGATTTATATAATAGATTAAATACTAATGAGGGAGAAAGATATATGTATAAGTTAGCCAAACAAAGAGATAGGAGTATTAAGGATTTAGTTCAAGTGAAGTGTATTAAGGATGAAGATCAAAAAATACTTTTCTTAGAAAATGATATTTAACAAAGGTGGATGAGATATTTTGCTAAACTTTTTAATGAAGATTGTGAAAATAAGATTGACTATAGTGACCTTAGCACCCTAAATGAAAGTAAAGATTTATGTTTTTATCGGCGTATTAGTAAAACTGAAGTTAGAGAGGCTTTAAATAAAATGAAGGGTGGAAAAGCTGTTGGACCTGATGATATTCCAATAGAGGTGTGGAAATGCTTAGGAGATGAAGGGATTTCTTGACTTGCTAAACTTTTTAATACTATTTTGAAGACTAAAAAGATGTCAGATGACTGGAGAAGGAGTGTATTAATTCCTATTTTTAAGAATAAAGGTGATGCACATGATTGCACGAATTATAGAGGTATTAAGTTAATGTGTCATACTTTAAAACTATGGGAGCGAGTTATGGAGCATAGGTTGCGGTGTGATATTAATGTTTCTCAAAATCAATTTTGATTCATACCGTGTAGGTCGACTATGGAAGCCATACATTTATTAAGAGGTTTGATGGAGAAATATAGAGAAAATAAGGAGAATCTACATATGATATTTATTGATTTAGAAAAAGCATATGATAAAGTTCCAAGAGAAGTGCTTTGGAGAGTTCTTGAAAAGAAAGGAATCAATAATGCTTATATTCAAATCATTAAAGATATGTATGCATGAGCTATTACTTGTGCTCAAACACAAGGTGGTTTGACCAAGTATTTCCCTATTTCGGTTGGGTTACATCAAGGATCAGCCTTAAACCCATATCTTTTTGCTTTAGTCATGGATGTTCTCATTAGATATTTGCAAGATGATGTACCTTGGTGTATGCTTTTTGCTGATGATATTCTGCTTGTTGATAAGACTAGAGAGGGAGTGAAGGTAAGCTTGAATTATGGAGGTCAACCTTAGAGTCTAAAGGTTTTCGCTTAAGTAGATCTAAAACGGAATATATGGAGTGTAATTTTAGTTGTAATAGTCCTAGTGAGGGGATTGTGACTTTGGGCGATCAAGTCATTAATAAGAGTACACGTTTTAGATATCTTGGATCTATTGTTCAGAGTGATGGTGAAATAGATGGGGATATTATCAGTAGAATTCAAGTTGGATGGTTGAAGTGGCGAAATGCATCGGGCTTTTTATGTGATAGAAATGTACCCCTCAAACTTAAGGGAAAATTCTATAAGATGGTAGTGAGGCCTGCAATGCTTTATGGTGCTGAATGTTGGCCATTAAAAGAGAAGCATAATACTAAGTTAAGTGTGGCAGAGATGAGGATGCTTATGTGAATGAGTGGCTTTACCCTTAGAGATAGGATACAAAATGAGCATATACGTGAAAAGGTTGGAGTAACTCCAGTAGAAGATAAGATTAGAGAGCGTCGCCTTAGATGGTTTGGTCACATAAAAAGGCGGCCTTCCGATGACCCGGTTAGGAGAGTAGAGGTATTAGATTTGACTTGTGTTAAGAAAGGTAGGGGTAGACCTAAAAAGACTTGGTTAGAAAATATTAGGAATGACCTGTCTTTATTAGATTTAAACAAGAATTTGACTTTTAATAGGACACAATGGAGAAAAAGGATTCATGTAGCCGACCCCACGTAGTGGGATAAAGGCTTGATGTTGTTGTTGTTGGTGATTATAGGGATAAAATGCATTGTCAATTTAAAAACTTTAGATAATGTGACTATAGCGTGCTTGAATGCTTCATCAAGTTTAAAGGTTTTTTTAGCCACATATTTCTTTTTTTTTTTGGACATTTAGGTCATTTAAGGCAAACTCACACACACAACGCATACACATAGACTCGAATCCATGACCTCTTAGTTGGAAGCATAAGCTCTCAACCAACAGGCCAAGGTGAGCAGTGTAGCCACATATTTCTTCCCTAGAGATTGCTTCTTTCTTTTATTGTTTCATTACATGTCTTAAGAAAAGAAAAACAAATATGAATTAAGCTATAATTCTCCAAAGGCATTGAATGAAGCTTTATATTGAACTTTAAAGTTTGAAAAATATTATAATCATTTTCATGTTAGGACCACCACATCTATTATTAATATTTCTAAGAAAAAAAATTAAATCTCATAGAAAGTCTATCAAATTCATCATGCAGAAGAATCATGTATGTTTAAATTTTTTATTTAGGAAAAAAACTATAATATATGATTATTCTTTAAATGATTCATTAGATGAATAAAATTAATTTACTGTCATAATACATTTTTACATCTGATTTTGTTAAATTTGAATTTATATTGGAGTCTACACTAGAATATATTCATAAACTGATAGAAAACACTTGAAGATTTCTAGTATTTCCTATCAATCTTCGGAAAATAGCGAGAATTCTACACAAAAATCCGCACAAAATTTCAAAAACAGTAGATAATTTGTATTATTTGAGGAAAGGAAAACAGAAATTAGCAAGATACAATTGATCCTCTGTTCGAGAGGAGAATCGATCTCTCCCAAATCTCTAGATGCCACTAGAGCCCAAAGAAAAACCTAAATTTATGAGATCCCAAATTTTAGCCAAATTCAAGATGCCATAACCCTAGGAAAACAAAGTATTTAATGCATACTAATCAAAAGGAAAACTCTAAACAATCCATACATTCAAATTTCCCTCCCAAATCCCTCAAAAATCCTTCTTAAAATGCTCTGTTAGCTCCTTCGGTGCGTGCCGCTGAAGCAGGAGGCAGAGAATGTCCGCCTCATTCGCATGTAAACCGGTCCAGCCTGAATCGGCTGGACCGATCCAGTGGGCCAGTCTAACAATACTCCCCTCCCAAAGATCCACCTTGTTCTCAAGGGGTGTTCTCAAGGTGGAAATATGCTTATGTTCCCATGGAGGTGGCTATTCTTGAGGTGGCTGAAAAACTTTACCAAATTACAGAGTCAAGGGTTGCACTAAAAGAGAAACATCCACTCCCTCCTCCTATGAAGCACCGACATAGACACGGCGACACAACACGGACACGACAATTTTTTAAAAATATAGGACACTGGTGCGGCGTGGACACGACATTATAATTTTTTTAATATAATATATAAAAATTAAGGTGACATCATATTATAAATGACAAGCAATAATAAATCAATGTCATGATAAATTGTTTAGCTTATAACATAAAAATGTTTAGTACAAGCACAAAAATATAAACAAAAAAAATTTATTTAGTACAACATGAAAGTTCAACTACTCAATAGATGGAATGATAGAATTAGATTCAAATGTTGGTCTTTGGCTTTCAATATCATCATCATTAAATATCATTGCTTCTAAGTTTGGTTCATCTTGAGAAAGATTTGCAACCTCCAATAATCCCATATAATCAAGGCACTTGAACCCATCTCCAGCAACATCCCACATCTTGTTATCACCTGTCAAATAAAGTGAGGTCTCCCTTGATAGAAGACGAAGATTTGTATGCATATAAACTAAATCTTCAGCTCGTTGTGGAGTTATTTTATTCCTCTTCATCGACTGAATAAATGAGTATGTATTCCAATTTCTCTCACAACAAGAAGAGAATGATACTTGACCAAGAAGTTTTATTGTTATTGTTTGAAGAAGCGGTACTAAAGCTCCATGAATCAATCACCACATTTTTGGATCCATCCTCCATCTGTTAATCAAAGATTCTTGATCACCAAAATCCTCTAAATATTCAAAGAACTTTATAAGTTCTATATTAATCATTCTTCTCTCCTCATTTAGAAAATATCATTTCAAGTATATATTTCTCATATTTGACACTTCTAAATCTTTTTGTGGTGATACACGTTGAGAGTCTTCTTGAAGCCATTCTTTACTTGAATACCTTCAGATAATACAAAATATATAAAATTATTTATTTATTTATCAATAAATTTAAAATTAATTTAAAAGATCAATACAAATGTACCTTGGATTTAATGAATCGGTCAAACAATACAGAGGTATGTTGCTTTTAGTCCAGTTATCCTCAAGAATGGTATAGACAATGCTCCAAAAATTTGAGTCTTCATTATGTGACTTTCTTTCATGTCTGTATATAATTTCTTTCACTATTATTAACATAGTGTCTCACATTTCATAAATCAAATGTATGCATGATTTATCTGCGTCAGTCTCTCTCAACATGTCACAGATTAAAGAGTATCTTTTATTTGTTTAAATATTCTCAACATGATTATTACAGGGGCAAAACGAGTTGCAACAGCTAACATTCTCAAATGTTAGAAATCATTAAACATTAAAAGTCTTATTGAGTGGTTCATAATGAAATTTCTGATCAAAATAGCATCATCTGCAACAATTGTTATCCAATGACATTCAGCATAGATGATTTAATTTGCCTCTGTATTCTTTGCTGCATAAATATTTTTTAAAGCAAGATTTAAAGTGTGCACAACACGTGGAGTCCAGAATATATGAGGATAAATTTGCTCCACCAACAATCATGCAGCTCTACACACCGGTGCATTATCTGTTATAATTGCACAACATTAGAAGGCCCAATAATGACTATCACCTCTTTAATTAAATTGGCAATGAAATATTTATCCTTGTATTCCCTTTCATAATTCACAACTTTAATAAACATTTGGCAATTCTCTATAATGGCCATAAAATTAATAAGTGGTCTTTTTTAAGGATCAGTCCAACCATCACACATCAAAGTGACTTCTTTTTCTTTCCACACACCTTTTGTTGGTTCAAGCAATGTTTCAATATGTGTGTTTTCCCCTTTCCAATAATTTTGATCTTAATGCATTGTAGCCAGGTGGAACATAACCTGTAAGGTTGTTTTTACATGCAAAAGTGAATGTATTTTTTGTAATGAGGATTTCTTGCAAGGTTGAAAGGAAGTCCAGCTGAAAAAAATATCCTTGCAATTTCACCATCCAATTCCTCTCGCTTCTGCGTGTTAAAAGTCTTCTCTAAAGCATTACTAACAACTCCTTTTCTTTTCTTTGAATCATATCTTCACTTTTATATGATAATGAATGATCAACTCTAACAGATGAGGAAGAAGTGTGGGATGAATCATGGGTAGATGTCAAAGGTATCTTTTTAGGAAATGCTCTTTTGATCTTAGATTCAGCTTCATCAACGTGTCTGTTCAATTCAATCAACTGTGACGTAGTAATCTTATGACATATTTTAATTTCATGACCAAAAATCTTAAGTATATGTGCTTTCACCCTAAAATAAGATCATTTATATGTGTTACCACAATAATTACATTTGAATGACACATTCCCTCCTTCAAAAGTTTTTCCTAACTTTGTAATATGAATCCATAATGGTTTATCAGTTCCTACAGATGACTCTTTTGAACCACTCCCACCAACACTAGAGCTCATTTGGCTTTTAAATTCACTGGTGAAGTAGAAGAAATAAATATTTAATAAATTGGGTTACATATTATAAAACAATTAAAAATTGCCAAACAAAATAAAAAAAAATAATTAAAGAACTATTGCATCATGTGTTATGACTATCAGACTAAAAAACAATTAAAAATTTGAAGCTATGCTGAGGGTCCAAGGGGGTGCTGCCCCCTGGCGGGGTTTGAAGTGCAGTGAAATTGTAGCATAAGCACAGTGAATGCTCAGCAAAAGTGCAGTGAAAGCGCATTAAATAAATAATTTTTTATTGTAAGAGTAATTTTAATCCAAAATAAATAAAATATTTTAAAAAATATATATATGCTCTTATGATCACAAATCTACAAAATCATTGATAAATGAAGAGAAATGGCGAATGGAGAAAAAAATGGCGAAATCAACTTACAGGTTTGAAAATTTTTCTGCGGTTTGGCGTCGGCTTCCCTCCGCTGCGCGCAGAAACTGAGGATGGCTTGTTACTTACGGCCGGAAGGGAAGACCAAGGGTGTGATCTCCATCCAACCGCTGCTCGTAGGAAAGATCTCCAGCCGACCGTTGCTCGCCTCAATCGCTGTGGAAGACCACGAATACAAATAAGAATACGGGATTAAGACGAAGACTCGGGCGTGAACCAGCTAATATGAAATAACGGGATTATGGTTTTTTTTTATTTAATTAATTATACAATAGCCAGACACGCGTGTCCGGTTTAATTTTTTTTTTTAAATGGGACACACTAATGACGTGTTCGTCATGTGTCCTCGCCGTGTCGGACGCGTGTCCGACATGTGTCCAACATTGCATACCCTCTTAAAACAAAGTGTCGGTGCATCAGAGCCCTCCTCCAGTCTGATCACATCTAGCCTGTGTAGTTCCACCATATAATCTTCTCCCGCCTCTTGTATGCTCGTAACCATAGTCTTAAGTGATACCATAGCTTTGGATAACCCTGCATCTCCCCTTATAACTACCTTTCTCTCATCCACTATTAATTTTATCTTGAGTGCTCCCCAATTATCCTTAGTTTCCCCTAAGGTTTGCAACCACTTCATCCTCAAGATGACATCAATACTTCCTAACTCTAGTGGGAGAAAATCCTCCCTTACCTGAATCCCCTGGATGGTCAACACCATTGCTCTATAGATCCCCTGTCCTTTCTCCACCTTCCCTGTACCCATCATCACCCTATAATAATCGATGTCCACCAATTTTACTCCCAGTTGGTTGACGACCTAAGTGGAAATGAAATTATGGGTAGCCCCACTATCAATCAATACAATCACCTCCATGTGTGATATTTCCCCCTTCACCTTCATCGTATGATTTGAAGTGAACCCTACTACTGAATTTCAGGAGACCTCCGCCACATCCAGATGTAACTTGTCATCTATCTCTCTCTTACCTCCCTCTTCAGTTTCCTCGTCATCACAAACGGTGAGAACCTAAAGAGTTTGATCCTTGCACCAATGTTCTGATGTATACTTATCCTTGCTCCTGAAACACAATCTCTTTGCCTTCTTCTCCTGCATCTTCTTCTATGTCAGCCTCATGAAAATTTTCCCACTCTCTCCTCCTACTGGCTTCTCCCTGGTGGGCTCATTAATGTTGTCTGATACATGCCCCTTGGGTGTTAGAAGAGTGATCGACATCCTGTAAGAGCCTCCTGAGCTGCTGCTCCTGACTCCATTCTTTAGATTCTTTTGATTTTCCACTAGTTGTGCCAACTTCATGGCTTCCCCTAAGTCACTAGGCATCAGAACTTTCACTGCCGCTCGAATCTCTACCTTCAACCCCTTCATGAAGTTCCCCTCCAATACAGTATCTGATAATTGCTCCACCCTACTGGCCAGGTGCTCGAACTTCTCTTAGTAGTCTCCTACTGATCGCTCTTGCACTAGAGCAAAGAACTGCTCATAGAAATCTCCTTCCCGGTCGGTTTGGAAACGTTCTATTATGCAGTCCTTGAATTCCCTCCGGCTCCTGATAGGTCTCCTCTGGTTTCTCCATTGGTACCATGATAATGCCTTCCCTTCCAAGCACAAGCCTGTCGCTGTTAGCTTCACCTCCTTCGTCAGCCCATTGACGGAGAAGTACCTCTCCACCTTATAAATTCACCCGTACGCATCATTCCCTTCAAATATGGGCATCTTCAGCTTCCTCACCTTATGATCTCCACCATTTTCCCTTATTCCTTTATAGCTTCCACTCTCCCAAGTGCTCGGCCCACCCCACGTCTCCCGATCTTCCCTTGCCCTGCTAAAGCCCAAACCCCCTTCGAATTCCTCTCTTCTTCCTTCAAAATCAACACCTCGCCGACAATAATGTCCCTCCCGGCATTCCCAATCAGCACCCCTTTGCTCCGCCCCTCCATACCCATGCCTTTCCCCGTACCTACCTCCTCTATCCTTCTCTCGAAATGCTCCATATAGAGTTTCCTTCTTTCTCCCTCCACGATTTCCACCTCATCTTCCTCCCTAGGAATTTTAGAATTTGTATTTTTTCCTTCCTCCCCTTTTGCCAAGGAAGCGGTCGTTTTGTTGTGGATTTCCAACATTTTCTTCATCATGTCCCGGAGATCGGCTACTTGTCCTTCCATGGAGGAGATCCTTTTTTGGCTCTCTCTTCAGCCCTATGTCTCTTATCCCTAGGGGGTCTTCCTTTCCTCCAGCGTTGTCTTGATTTGGTTCATCTCCCCTTCAAGCCTTTCTTCTAGCACATCAACTTTCTTGGCCGCCATCTCAATCCGGATTTTTGTAGATCCAAAAATTATGGATTTGGATTACAAAAACAACAACTTTCTCCTTTCCCAGCCAAAAATCAGCCGCAAGAATTCACCAAAATCAGCCCATGAACGGTCCCAAGACTTGCTCTGATACCAATTTGATAGGAAACACTTGAAGATTTCAAGCATTTTCTATCAATCTTTGAAAAACTGCGAGAATTCTCCACAAAAATCCGCACAAAATCTCAAAAACAGTATATAATTTGTATTATTTGGGAAAGGGAAACATAAATTAGCAAGATACAATTGATCCTATATTCAAGAGGAGGATCGATCTCTCTCAAATCTCTAAACGCCGCTAGAGTCCAAAGAAAAACCTAACTCTATGAGTTCTCAAATTTCAGCCAAATTCAAGATGCCCTAACCCTCGGAAAACAAAGTATTTAATGTATACAAATCAAAAGGAAATCCCTAAACAGACCCTACATTCAAATTTCCCTCCTAAATCCCTAAAAAATCCTTCCTAAAATGCTCCGTTAGTTCCTTCGTTGTGTACGGCTAAAGCAGGAGGCGGAGAATATTATTCGCGCGTAAGCCGGTCCTGATTGGACCAGCTGGACCGGTCCAGTGGACTGGTCTAACATAAACTTAATCTTAAAATAGAGCAAGGGGTTATTTTTTGAGCTCAAATCCCTAGTAAAATGTTAACTTATCACTAATTCTAAACTCAAACTTATGCATAATAAAGTTGTTGAATTAGATGTGTAATTTGATAATGAAACTCTTAAAAAGTAACCACTGAAATTTTGTTTACATCTCTAAATCAAATTGATATTAAATTTATTTTTTAATTCTGGATTTCTTGATTCACAAAACTTATGAAAAGAGTCTTGTGGAGAAATTCAATTTGCATTGGCATATTGAAGGATTTATTAATGATAAATGCCTTCAAAAATGTTGAATTGAAAATTCTTAAAGGATTCATCTATCTAATTGAATTCATAGGTACAAAACACATTATAACTAATCTTTTAACCATTTGGATTATTTTTCATTTAAAAAGTTGTTCATCCGTATGATGAACACATCACATGTGTTAGTTTATTAGTTACCGGACAAAAAATTCATAGAAATTAATAAATATCAATTTTAAATTTTTGTTATCAACTCTTTTGGGCATAAGTTTAGTTAATTCATTATTAAATTTGCATTTTAAAATTTTTTTATTAATCATATCCTATTGTATCATTTTCATTAGTTATTTGCTAGAAGAGTATACAGAAGAAACTTACTATTATATAAGGTAGTGGTTCATCTGTACTGTAGAAATTGTATCAATGCTTTTTAAATTTGACTTTTTCCAAATAATGCAAAATTGATGCAAATCTCAGAAGTCTAAATTTGTTGAAAATATAACTTGTGTGTGCTAAGAAAAATATTCAAATAAATAAATTTTTATTTGATTTTTAGTTATTTTAGTTTAGTAAGTCCTATTTCAATAAAGTGTGTATTTACATGCACGATACACTCTAAATTGTTACGAGAGTTTGTTGATGGTGGTGATCTAAAATAATTCATTGGAGCCTAAATTTTGTAATACGAAGAGATTATTCTTAGAATCCCTCTGATCCTTCTCCACCTTCATCACATTACTTGCTACTGAGAGTTTAGAGTTGGCTTTGTAGTTTTGTTATTGGTTTAAGCATAATCCTTATTTTTTTTACTGTGATATGTACTAGATTTGACATTTACTCCGATCCTTCTCCACCTTCATCAAATGCAGTTTTACTGTGATATTTACTAGATTTTGCATTGACCCTTATTTTTTTCTAGTACTTTTATTTTAAATCTAAGGATACTTGGTAGGGGATCAGAGGCTTGCAAGGGTCAATCAAGTATTTTTTTGTTAAACTTTTTAGTGTGATGTTTTATTCCTTCTAGTCCTTTCCTTGATCAATTAGGAGATCGAAGAGTTTAGGAGATGTCTCCTTTTACAAGTGGGATGTTTTATTTGTTGATTTCTTCTTCTTCTTCTTTTTTTTCTTTCTTTTTTATCTCTATTTATATTCTATTCAATTCTGTAATTGATTTGTTTGCTTGATTGATATTAGTCAAATTTGATAAACTTTGGATTCCTTTGGCGTCGTGATTACAATTGATTGTATCATTTGCATGTTTCTAAATTTTCTCTTGAGTGGCTTTCCTTGTATATTTTATTTAATAAAAAGTAACTAATAGTTTGTTGAAGTTAAGAGCTTCTGATGTGCGAATTTGTATGTATTTTCATGATTTGATGCATTTCATTATAAATATTTATTAGCAAACTGTTGAACCCAAAAATGTATCGCATTAGCTATTCACGATTGGCCTAGCTTAGACTTTCTTCATCTCCTCATTGCTCATTCCATATATCCTTTCATCGGTTCTTTCAAATGCCACAGTACTACTTTTACTTTTGCGTATTGGTAATCCTATCACTTTAAAGATTTATTAATACTTACTGAGTGCAACTACTGTGATTAATGCGATTGTTACCTGAATTACTATTTTATTAAAGTAGGAACTCATATTATTTATGCGATAGCTGAATTTTGTTAATTCTCTAATTAGTATATTGGAGAGCTGGGTGTTGACTTTGAGGTATTCCGCAATGATGAACTTACTGTAGAAGAGATAAGAAGGTTTGTTTTCTTTTCAAATATTTGAGTGAATATGTTTTGTTCATGAGATGTGTATTTATTATCATGGAAATAGATATTTTTGTATGAAAATCTAGTTTTTGGCTTTGTTTGCTGACGACTTAAAATGACTTGGCTTTTTAAGGAAAAACCCCAAAGGGATACTTATTTCTCCTGGACCTGGTAAGCGCCGCCTGTTAAAAAGTGTTGCCACTTTTGTCATTTTCTCAGCTAGAAGTAAACAGTCTTTTGTTTCAGGTGCACCCCAAGATTCAGGGATCTCATTGCAAACAGTTGTTGAATTGGGGCCTTCAATTCCTTTATTTGGTGTCTGCATGGGCTTGCAATGCATTGGAGAGGCTTTTGGAGGTTTGGGTGCTTTGTGTTGCCATCATTTGCACTACTGTATGCCTAAATAATGCTATGAAGTTCAATGGAGGTTCTTTGTTGTTTTACAGGGAAGATTGTGCGCTCCCCTTCTGGTGTGAGGCATGGTAAAAGTTCTCTTGTGTACTATGATGAAAAACTTGGAGAAATTCTATTTGATGGATTGTCAAAGTAAGGTTTATGCCATTTCATAATTGCTGTGTACATGTTCTCTAATGCTTCGCACTTCATAAAATGCTTATGTTGCTTCTCACCATGTGAAGGATCACTCTTTGAATGTATTATTTTGTAAGTTGTAACCAGCAAAAACTCATTTAGTCTGGGCCTGAGGATTTTTAGATGCATTTTACTCAATGATTGGTATATTTTGGTTTTTAATCTTTGATTGCACATTTGTAGCTCAGGAATTTATTCTCTGAATGAGAAGTCTTTCACATGTCCACGGTTGTCATCATCCAAATCTTCTCTCCCAACTATTTTTTGTTAGGCTTCAGATCTCTTCATCATAGGATCATATTAATGAACGAAATTGTATATCGGTGAGTAATAAATAGCAACTAAATTTTAAGAAAAAGGCATTTAGGGAGTCGAAGTCTTTTCCTTCCATGTAATTATACTGATCATCAAGGAGATGAAAATCAGGATTAGAAATAGCATTGGAATATATGAGAGAATAAAAAGGTACGTTTTTTTAGGTGGTAAGGTTCTGTTCAGCATGACCGTGTGTTTAGTGTGGTTCGCTTCTTGGTGGCTTTTACTGCCAATAAACAGCTGATGGCAGTGGGCATGAACCCCTTCATTGGCAATTGGCATTGAATGGACCTTTTTGGTTGTGAACATATAATTTTTTTTTTAAATATGCACTATCGTGAGAATTAGTCTGTGACTATTGTTATTCATTTAATATGTTTATTTGTTAAATCAATTTTCTTGCCTGATGTACAATTTGTTCATTTTCTTGCAGCCCTTTCTCTGCATGTAGGTATCACAGCCTTATTATTGAGAAAGAAACTTTCCCGAGTGACAAGCTTGAGATTACTGCCTGGACGGAAGATGGGTTAATCATGGCTGCTAGGCACAAGAAATACAAGCATATCAAGGTAAATTAGCATTAGTTTTTTTTTTTTAATATAAATAACTAGATAGCGATTTAACAAAGCCATACTTGAATTTAATCTGTTCATTGCCATCTTGGCCAGATCAGGATTACGTTAAACTTAATTGCCATCGTTATCATCATTACTAATTTCATCCCAAGTTCCCAACTATTTGGGGGCATTATCATCATCATAATCTTGCCATTGGTTGGGTTAGATTGCACTTTTATTAGGTTTGTGAAAATCGGATCAGACAACGAACCAGAAGAAAGAGAGGTTCATGATTTGACTGGTCAAACTGGATGACGTAATAAATAATAATATCGTAGCATATGCTCCATAACTCTCTCCCAAAGTTTTAAGTACGACACATCAATTTATTCTTGAAAACAAAAATCAACACACTCATTCTCCACTCATCTTACATCTTTTAAGTGTTCAAAATAATATTAAAAAGTTTAGTAAGCCAAGAAATTCCTTCATCTTCTAAGCATTTCTACACCTCTATTGGAATATCATCACGTCAAATAATTTTTCCACACTTCATTTTCTTTAAATCCTTTCTCTAACTTCAGCTTTGCTAATAAACCAATAAAAATAAAAATCTTTATTTTCATTTAGAGTACTAAGATCTCTAATGTCAATTGTATTCTCACAATCTTCATTGGAAAGCTTAGCAAAATATCTCATTCACCTTTGTTGAATATTCTCTTTTTAAAACTATTTTTTGATATTTATTATTAATGCACTTCTTTTAAAAGAATTTAATAAATTAAAATATATTGTTTACAATTTAATTAAAACAAAATTTAATTTTTATAGAGCCGACCTGTTCTTCCCAACTTGGATCGATTCACCGATTGAACCGCCTCTTTTTATCGGTTCGATGCACAGCCGGTTTTTAAGTCGGATTAGAACAGACATCTGACCGGTTCACGATAGAACTGGCCAGTTCTATCTAATTTTTAAGACTACGGCTTTTATTGCTTTTAAATCGTATAATGGTTGCCATTTATTTGCTAAATTTATATACTCATAAAGAAATAGTATAAACAAAAAAAGAAACCTGCAAATAAAACATGGAATTAGCCAATGATAGAGGAATTAAATTAATGTGTTATATATAAAAACTATGAGAGAGAGTTACTGAGTATAGATTACAAACGTGATACTAATGTTTTTTTAGTTTGAATGTATGTTTTGTAGGTCTACTATGGAAGCTATATATTTATTGAGAGGTTTAAACGCTATACTTTTTTAAGTTGATAATTGTATAAGAACATCAAACATGTTTTCACTTATGTTAAGGACATAAACAGAATTAAAGAAAAAATGATATCAAACGGCCCCATAGGACTTAGTTTTACGAGAAAATTGATCAATATTGAGTTATTTCCTACATTTAAAAGGAATAATATCCTAAAGCTTCTGAAATAAAGTTTCCTCCGTCTCATTATTTTTTGTGCTTTCCTTTTGTTTGACAGGGCGTTCAGTTTCATCCAGAGAGTATCATCACCCCAGATGGCAAGATGATGATTCTGAACTTCATCAAGTTTCTTGACAAGTTTCAGTTATAATTCTTGCAAAAAATGAAGGTAAGTAAAATCGAGTGATTCATATATGTCCAGAAATTGGCTTTGGCTCAAATTTTCTTTTTGAGTTGGAACTTTGAAAAACGTCCGTTTTCCATTTTATAGAAAGTAAACGAAAATGATTCCCTTTTCGTAATGCCATTTTACGACGTGCATTGCATTTTGTAGCCTCCACTTCTTGCAATTCTTTTTTTTTTTTTTTTTTTTTTGTATTAGAGAAAGTTCATTAGAGGATCTTTTAGTTTAAAAAATAGTGCAGATTATTAACGACTTTCATGAATCTGGATCAAGCTATGTTTGTACAGAAAACAGCTGGCTGGGGAACAAGAGTCTAGAGAGCAGTCATGAAGTGGGGAGGTACTTATCTGGTTCTTGCAATAGGAAAATACATTAATAGTTAGAAACTATACTAAATAGTTAATTCATTGAAGTTTATAGCATAAGAAGAAAATAATTTTAATTCAAACAATTAGCTTAATAAAATTATTAACGACTTATGAAAATTTACCAAAGAAATTTAAAAAAAAAATGAATTGAGATAAAGAAGAGGGATAAAATTTGACGTTCGAGTTGTTTATGTTCACGAACAATATCATTTAGAGTTTGTGAACATGCTTGTTAAGAAATTCAATTATGCTTTGTTTAATTAAAAATAAATAGTATATCTTATTTGATTAATAAGATAATTAAGCCTCATGTTATTTAATTAATTTTTAAAATTTTTTGCATTTTTTAAACTCTTGGACCCGCCCGCCCTCTCTCTCCTATGTTTTATGTTTTTCATTCGCCCGCCTCTCTCTCTCTCTCCTCTCTCTCTCTGTAAAACCCTTAAAAAGCTGATTTTTTTTAGTGCAGTTAGTCTGTACGAACTGGATTTAGTACGGGACGAACTAAATAAATTTGTGAAGAAATCTGTCATTTTCGTCTGTACGAACCTGGAGCGAATTGTAGTAGGTTTGACTCGGCTCGCTGTTTAACGAGCTGCTCGATAAGAGACTCGAAAAGTTTAAAAGTCCAGACAAAAATAAAAAATGAGCTGACGAGAGTTTCAAAGAGCTCCGGGACGTCAAAAGAAGCTCTAATTTTATTGAGCCAAACTTGAGCACAATTTTGACAAACGAGTTGAACTCAGAACAGGGTGAAACTCGGCTCGACTCGGCCCTACTTTTTAATCGTCCCAGCGGATCATAATTTTCAAGGAGCTACAAAGCACTATGTGCCACCCAGCATCGGTACCTACTAAGCATCAGCCGCACCAACCTTAAAGACCCCTTCCCTCAATCCCGAGCTCATCTTCCTCTCTCCTCCACCTGCAAATCTCCCTTCAACAACGTTAAACTCATGACCGCGTTTTAACTAGAATCAAGCTAAGAAAACGAAGACAAATCTATTTCCTCTCCTCTTACAATCAATCAACAATGGAGAAATGGGAGCAATCGCGACCGCAGGCTCCTCCGTCCCATCGCCATGGCCGTAATAATCCCTCTTTTTCTTCTTCCCTCCTCGACGCCATCTACCGCTCCATCGACGATTCCGATGCCGTAACTCCCTGCCTCGTCACTTCCTCCATCGACAAAAATTGCGTCTTACGACCACCACCTCCGGCTACTCTTCGCCGGGCTCTTGATCCGGTCGACGATCGCCGTCACCGACGCTTTTTCTCTGCCACCAGCTCCTCCGATACCTCCAGATTCGGCGGATTCTCTTCCTCCGACTTCGACTCCGCCACCCGCCCTCGCCCTGTTCTCACCCGATCCAAACTCATCCGAATGGATCCACCGCCGCCTCCGGAAACTAAGAGGACCAATCGCTCTATCCGCAGCCGTATCCGCGATTTGCAGAAATCACCGGCCTCGGCGTCGCCCGGATCCCGCCTCGCCGCCTTTGTTAACGCAATCTTCGCCGGCGGCAGCGACAGAACCCCCAACAAACCCAAATGCACCGGCCGCATGGAGAATCCAGCGAGCGCGACCTCCTCGTCGTACTTTTCGAAATCGGGAACCAGCAATGCTGCACCGTTTTATAATGGCCACGGGAAGCAAGAGTCTGTGCGGATCTCGCCGGTGAACGACTTCGGCGGCGGGGATCTCCGACAGACACGCCCATGCGGCGGCGGAGATTCCGCTGCAACGAGCGATCGGCGTATGATGGTGGAATTGTTTAGAGGATTCGAAAAGATAGAGGATCAGGAGGATTGCGAGAGCGTGTCGAGCTCGGATCTGTTCGAGCTGGAGAGCCTCTCTGTGATCGGACGGTTTACGGACGAGCTCCCGGTGTACGAGTCCACTAATCTGGGCAATAGTCGCGCAATCCCCCGCCGCTTTATCGCCTGAAATTTATATTACGATGATCTCAAAAATATTTGAGTAAAAAAGCTCTCCATCTTCATACAATTATTGGGTGCAGTTTTAAATGGGTTATTTCTACAAAAAGATTTAATCTTTTCAAAATTCAAAGGAAATATATATAAATGTTGAAGGCAAAGTTTTAAACATAAAATATTTAATAAAATTTAAAAGTAACATCAATTATATTTTTAGATAAAAAACTGAATGCATATAGGCTTCGTTTGGGACGGCTTTCTCACTGCTTCTTAAAACAACTTTTTAGTACAAAAATTTTAATTTTTGTATTAAAAAGCTGCTTTAATAAGCAGTAAAAAGGCCGCCCCAAACAAAGCCTTAGTGTAATTTTAGTAGTAATAGATCTAGTGGTGGGATTATAACTTTGGGTGACCAAGTTGTTAAAAATAGTGCATTATTTCAATATCTTGGATCTATTATTCAAAATAATAGTGAAATAGATGGGATATTATTAATAGAAATCAAATTGTATGGTTGAAGTAGAGGAATGCATCAAGCTGTTGTGTGATAGAAAAGTACCACTCAAATTTAAGAAATTTTTTATAGGATGGTGATGACTGATGAGACCTGCAATGTTTTATGATATAGAATGTTGGCCATTAAAAGAAAAGCATAAGCATAAGCATAAGTTAAATGTTGTAGAGATGAGGATGCTCTGATAAATGAGTGATTTTACACTTAGAGAAAGAATGTGAAATGAGTATATATATGAATGTAGCTGCTCTAGTGCTTGATAAGATTAGAAAGAGTTGTCTTAAATGGTTTGGTCACATAGAGCATCACCCTTCTGATGACTCAATTAAGAGATTAGATGTTTTAGATTTGATCTATGTTAAAAAAAGTAGGCGTGGTTAGAAATATTAGAAATAACATTTGTTTATTAAATTTCAATGAGAATTTGATTTTTAATAAGACGTAACCAATCCCACGTATTGGGATAAAAGTTAGACGTTGCAATTGTTGTTTTTGTTATCAAATATATTTATAAATAAATAAATATTTGCTATTTTATTTATTAATGTATTTTTTGTTTTTATACCTTAATATAAATTATATCAAAAAAAAAAAAAGTTTTCCCTTCTTCATTGTAGTGATTGCCATGCGAGCATGATCATGATGGGCGTTTAATTAATCCTTAATCAGAAATAAAAATTTTTTCTTAACTTAATTATCTTTGTTTACTCTTAAAAGGAATTGAACTTCACCTTTAAGAATTAATTATCTCCCACTTGAGAATACTTTATATTGATAGTGATAATGGACTGATCAATTCCAATTTTCAATGATGAAAATGTTGGTAAGCTTCATGCCTGGACAAAAAAATATTCAAACATCTTTGTCCCTGGTTCAGTTGACAAGGTTCGCAGTCAGATTAATTAGAACCTGTCCAGTGATTTATATCTGCATCTCCCATCTCTTCCTGTCATGATTGAAACTGTCTATTGTAGGTAGCTAATCTTGATTTATTGGTTAAAAATTTTAACGATCAACTAAGAGGTCTTGAATTTAAGTTTTACATATATAATATGCGGTGACTTTATTTATCGTTAACACATTACGTATAGTACAGGCTATGATGCATAGACATGAACACGGCAATACAAACACGACATGACATGGACACTGGACACATCAATTATTAAAAATATAGGACACGGGTTGGACACAGTATTATGGTTTTATATTTTAAAAATAATGTATAAAAATTAAATAAGTATATAATTTAGAAATAATAAGTAATTTAACTAAGATTTGAGCTTAAGATAATTAATATTAGGATGTTAATTGAGAATCGGCCATCAATGCCTTTTATCATTCATGGAGAGAGAAGATGATAATATTGTCGAGAGTCACGCATTGATGTTATGCAGTAAATATTGGGCGTGAATGTTAAGAGGGCATTTATCGTCGATGTTGAGAGGGCATTGGTCGTCGATGTTGAGAAGGTGTTAGACAAAGATGAGATGTCAAGTTGTGGTTGTAGAAATTGCTAGTATCGAGCATTAAATTTGTATTTAAGATATGCGTTTTAAAAAAAAATCATAAAATATTTAAGATATGAGTGTCGAACATGCGTGTCCAATTTCTATTTAATATTTTTTAATCGGACACATTTTCGGCGTGTCTGACACGTGTCGGAGGAGTGTCGAATGCATGTCGTGTCCGATACGAGTCGGACACTGCACGCCTCTTTGAGGAGAAGTGTCGGTGCATCATAGACTACAGGAAAATCACCTATTTCTGACGGTTTAGATGACTTTTTCGGCAGTTTTAAAAATTACCGGCGGTTCGTGAACCACCGGCATAAACTGCGTAGGAAATGAATTGCGGGGGCCATTTTCCGGCGGCTGAACTTTCCAACGGCTTTCTGGCGGCCATAATAGCCGGTAAGTTCCGAAAGTCAAAACGCCGGCAACCGCCGGGTAATTAGTTGAGGCTGATTTGGTAGGTAGCCTGTAGGGTCCAATTTTGTATAACTAGCGACAATCCCATATTCAGTGTATGAATGTGAGTGAGACATAACACAATCTCATGTACACTACTATACTTGGCCATAAGGCCTATGACCCACATTTGTCCCTGCTCTCTTTTCTAACCTCTACAAATATTTATGCTTTTGGCCGCTTTCATGGTGGAAGACAGCGATCCTCTATCTTCCACATGGGTAGCTCGCGCGCAACTTTTCCTTATCTTACTAAGAAAATGGGACAAATAGTACTAATTAAGCAGCTGATCTTCTTATTTATTCCTCAAAAAATCTCACGATACGATACCCAAATATTTATAGAGCACAATGTAAAAGTAGCTTATCATCACTTCAACAATTGTGTTAATTATGGAGAAATTATCTCGTAATCTGTACAGTTTCTCTGCTGCTTCTTCTTCTTCGTTTCTATGCTAACACTTGCAGCTGATAACAGTATATATAACAGTAGCTAAATGTTTCTCTCGGTACAGAATTTGTTGCATTTCTATGGCTTCGATTAAAGGAGCTGCTGGCAATGGATAGACATGACGAAGAGCTGAGAGTAGAGGCGAAGAGTGTAGTGGCTGAGAGCATCTCCAACCGAATGCCAAACGAGCGTATGGCGGCGTTCGGTCGCTCCAACCGAACGCCAAATCTTCCGCCATTTACTTGCGGGTGAACAGTGCAACTCCAATATTGGCGTCGCACTGTTCACCTACGCTATTTTGCTCTCTCAACCGGAAAAACACGCGAAAGGGAGAAGGATCGTTACCTTAGCAAAAACACATAAAATGGCGTTCGATTGGAGCAGCACCACGACATTTTGGAGTTTTGCTATATTTTGCCGTGAAAAATGGAGTTCTCTGTTGGAGATGCCCTACGTGCATATACATAATGATACTTAAGATAAGTGAATCTAAGTAACTGTTATGTCTACTTAGTACCGCCCAATAAGTTAATAATTATGGCATGAATCATTAGTTACTTGTAGCTCAAGAGAGTATAGCGCATATGAGATGAAGCTTTGGTACTTGGTGGGAATATCGGCGAGTTGTTCTTGTGTAGATATATGATGTGTTGTCATGTCCTTGGATTTAATACAATGTAAATTAGAATATAAATAGGTACATGATGCTAATGATGTAGAAGATGAGATAGATCCACCATACTAGGAAGAGACCCATGATTCTATAAATACCTAAAAAAAAGTTGCAAACTATTAGCTTGGGATTTATTTGAGACCAAATAGCCTTTTTGAGAAGACAAATATGTGTGGGATATTGCAATCTTTAAATCCAAGTGATTAAGACATGTAAGCAATCTCATCAAGATGACTATGAAGAAACACGTACACATTACAGATATTTATCTAAATAATTTTCCACCTGATTGTTTTTGCCATGATGAGTAAAATTTGGATATTGGATTTCATATTCTTCGTTGTAGCCATTTGCAACCAATCTGATCACATATCTTGCCATAGAGCCATCTGAATTAGTTTTGTTTTATATATCCATTTACAACTCGAAATATTGTGTGTTGTTGTTTTAGGAACAAGGAAGTTCCCTAAGCCTCTAAAGCTTGAAATCCTATGATATTGCTTTTCTTCAAACCTCTTCCTTAACTGCTTTTGTATAACAAGTTGGATCATATGAAGGAATAATATTTTGTTGCTAACTAACAATATGGGCCCTGGCGGTGGTAGAACCAGGTGAACCTTGAGATGACCAATCTATAGTCTAGTTATCATAATATGTCTAGATATATTGTGAGGAGGTATAATTATTGTGAGGCAACCCGAGATGATGATGACTATGTCTTGGAAGAGTAAGAAGCAAGTTGAGTGGAGAAATAAATAGTTAGACTATGTGGTGGACTAAAAGAATGTGTTTGTTGATTGGATGAAATTTTGGTGGCCATGATAGTGGGGAGTTTTGCGAGTAAGAAACTCTAGAAGCAGGAACTAAGACCTGAGAAGAGTGGATGTGTGGGATGTTCGATAAAGGAAAAGTATTTTCATGAAAAATCACATTTTTTTGAATTTATGACTTTTTTAGTAACAAGATTAAGGAATTTGTTTCATTTATGTGTTGTAGCATAACCATGAAAGACACATGGTGTGAATTTTGTAGAAAAGTTATGAAGTGAATGAAGGTGTAACCATTGGTAATAAAGATATGGGGAATATTCTCTTATCCCACAACCATTGGTAACAAAAAAAGAGTACATTCATTCTAAGTCACTAATTAGCAAGAGTTTAGAGTTGATGGACAAGCAAGCTATGGGGAAAAATCTCTAATCCCTCAACATGAACACTATGTTCAACTTTCTAGTGCTACCACTATACTAACATTATGAATGCATTGTCTGAATTGTATAGAAATTCCTCCATAATCAACAATGTACATAAAAGGCAAGCTTTTTAAATCTCTTGTTAGGATGAGTATTTTTCATCAATCACATCAGTAATTTCAAATCAATGACAAAATAGTTAAAGTTCTTTAGCCTTAAGTTCAATGATAAGATCAATGCCCTAAGATTGCTCATATTATTTCCCAAGAGCATGGATGATATTATAATATTCATTAGTAATTCCTAAATCTTAAGATGTTAGGAGGAGTTTTGTTCATCGATTACATCAATTATTTCAATTGATCGCACAATAGCTAAACTTCTTGAGCAACAAATTCAATAATAAGATCAATGCACTAAGGTTGCTCACATTATTGTCCAAGAAAATGAATGGTATTATAATATTTATTAGCAATTCATATGGCTCATATATGTAAACTCAAGATGTTAGGAGTTTTGTTCATCGATCACATCAATAATTTCAAATTGATCATATAATAGTTAAACTTCTTGGTCATCGATCAAATTCAATAATAAGATCATAAATGCATTAAGCTTGCTCACATTATTGCTCAAGAGAATGGATAATATTATAAGTAGTACTTCATATGGCTCATATACTTTAAACTCATTATGTTAGGAATTTTGTTCATCAATCACATAAACAATTTCAAATCAATCACAAAAGAATTCATCTTCTTGAACATCAAATTCGATAATAAGAATAACTTCCTAAGCTTACTCACATTATTTCCCATGAGCATGAATAATACTATAATATTCATTAGTAATTCTTATGGCATGTATCGTTTTCTAAATCTGTAGATGTTAGGAGGAGCTTTGTACGTCGATCGCATAAAAATTTTCAAATCAATCATAAAATAGTTCAATTCTTGAACATTAAGCTCAATGATAAGATCAAAGCTCTAAGCTTGCTCACATATTTCCAAACAGCATGGATAATATTATAATATTCATTAGTAATTTCTATGGTTCAACGACATTAAAGATGTGAGACCTCGTTCCCTTACTGTTCCTCTCTGACTTGGATTTTCCTCCCAGGATCGTCCGGGACGATATTGAGATCGTCCAGGATGATCTGTACTGTTCAAAATATCGGCCTACGAATAGTTCTGGGAACCGTCCAGGACGATCGGGACGATCGATTTTGGTCTGATCGTCCCGGGACGATCTGGCGATCGGCCGGGCCGATCAGCCTAATGATATAAGAAAATCAGATCGTTTTGAGGAGAGAGAAAATCATTTTAAAACAAAATATCTGATTTGAGGAGAGAGAAAGAGAATGGGAAAAGAGGAAAAGCTTGGTTTTGGAGGCCGCGGAGCGCTTTTCGTCCGACGCTGCTGTTGGAGAAAGTGTAGATCTCGTGGTAAGGACTCCGAATCCTATTTCTGTTTTCAAAGATATTTAGTTTTGACCGAGTTGTGCATTGTTTTGTGTTTTCGTAGTCGAATTTTGGACATGATTTCGATTTGACACAACTTTCACCGCACAACTTTTGGTATGTTATAGATATGACTATTGTACACGATTTGACTATTTTCTACGAAGATTTTACCGGTCGGAATTGATTCTACGCGATTTTAATCGAATAGAAAAATATCAGGACTTGATTTGATTTGGATTCTATAGAATAATAGTCTTGTATTGATGTCGTGGATATTCTACTGTAATTTGGAGAAATTTGGAATTTGTGCCTTTTTGCAGGATTTTTGTGTAAATTTAACAGACTGCCGTTACTCTGCCCGATTTTCGTATGATTTTTGATTTTCCCGAAATTGATAGATTGAATTGATATGCGTATGACTATTGATATGATTGTTCTAGATTTCTTTAATATTGCTTATTGCATCGATTATTGCATTGACTATTGATTGAATGGATTGATACTAAAAGACAAGTGGGAACCTGGTTGAACGTTGGTTGGAGATAGAATTGACCTGTACAGGATGGTGGGCCGACGGGCTTTCCTTTAAACCATTGATCATTGATATAACGATTGGGAGTCATAAGGAGTTTTATATGCCGACGGGCAGCCGACGGGCAAAAAGAGTGACGACTCTTATTGATTGAAACCAACGTATGGATATCTACAACAGCAATATGGATTCTACAATAGCACTATTGATCATGACTAGTGTTTGTGCTTGTCGAGTAAGACCATTGTATGGAATTGCATATTTACTGTATTGATTTATGGATTCATTGTTTTATAGATTCCTGCTTTATCGACTTTGATTGGATTTTTTTAGATCGTACGATTTCATTGATTTCACTGATTGATTGTTGTGCATCGACATTGAGCATTGATATAGAAATGGATGGATATAGATATTGCATTGATAGCATGGACATGAATAGTATAGAATCATTGACACTATTGCCTATAGATTCATTGATTTCTGCTTATGGATTCATTGTTACTACTGCCTATGGATTTATTAATCTTGCATATAGATTCATTGTTGTTATTGTTTCTGCACCGTATTAACTGCTGCATGGATTCACTGTTAGAATAGATTGAGATTTATCGTACTGCTTTTCTCGTTTGATTTCATTGAATATATAGTATTGATTAGGCCGCATTGATTTGATTTGATAGCGATTGATTTGACGGATTGATGGAGTTCCTATTGTGTACGGATTTCTTCGACATTGACATGGATTTATTGAGTTGATTTATCGATTCGCCTGCCGCTGCATTGACTGGTTTTATTGACTATGGATTTCCGTATTGCATAGACTCATTGACCATTGACTGATATGGATTTGATTGACTGACATGCATATTGATAGCATAGCCGTGCTTTGATTTCAGTTATAGGTATTAGGTGACCTGCTGGGCTTTGTAAAGCTCATTATATGTGGTTGATATTTTCAGGTCAGAGCAAGGGAGCAGAAGATAGGAATTGATCCGGTTCTACAGGTTTTTGTCTTTTGATGATTTTGATTCTTTTGTACTCAGGATAGATTTCAGTACTGGTGATTGTAGTGTAGTTCCTGAGTATTGTACATGACCTTTTGAGATATGAATCGACTTGTATATTGATGTTTTAAATTTTATATAGATGTTGATGGACTGTTTAATTGAAGGTTTTAGATAACTCTGGAAAATTGTTTGAGAAATAGATTGACATTCTTTCCAAGTTAGATCTTGGGGCGTGACAAAGTTTTGGTATCAGAGCAGTGTTATTGGAAGAATGGATTGTTACCAGAGTTGTAGGTTTGGATTGAGAGTTGGGTAGAATGGGTAGCTGTAAGAGCTTCATTGGCATACATCATTGCATGTGTGTATCATTTCTTTTGAATTGTGCAGGTGAAAAGTTATGGATCCTTCGGCAGAATCCAGTGTACCGAATGAGCAACACAGTGCAGCCCCAGTACCTTCAGAGAGTATGATGTAGTTGGCTACTGCGATAGCACATGTTATGGGTGATGCGCAGAGTAAGATGAGTGCGAGCAAAGAGGAAGAGGTAGACAGACACTTGCAAATGTTTCACAAGCTGAAGCCTTCATTGTTCAAAGGGGCTGTGGGACCCCAGGCTGCTGAGGATTGGATCATGAGGGTAGAAAAGATTTTTGCAGCATGCAGTGTCCGGGGAATCGAAAGGTACCTTTGGCTGTGTTTCTTTTTGAGGGTGAAGCGGAGAGATGGTGGATCGGACAGCAGAGAGAGAAATTCCAGGGGAAGACCAATGCTGAGATCACCTGGGATGAGTTCACTGCAGTGTTCAGGATGTGGTTTGTACCACCGTCAGCTCAGCGACAGATGCAGGAAGCTTTCATGAGATTGGAGCAAGGCCGCAAGTCAGTGATGCAGTACGAAGCCGAGTTTACTGCACTTGCGAGGTACGCTGCTCATTTGATTCCTACTGCCGAGGAAAAGTGTTATAGATTCCTGCACGGATTGAACAGAGAGCTGCGACACCCACTTGTACCTTTCCGAATACATGAGTTTTCTGAGCTGGTGGAGCGGGCCCGATTGATAGAGATTGACTTAGCGACACCGGTATCGAGGTACGAGGATACCAGGAGGAGGAGAGATGAGGTACGACGAGACGATTCTGATAGAGACAGAGATAGAGAGAAGAAAAGCAGATATGATAGTTCGAGGGGATCTGCATCGCGATCTGCATCTGTAATATCGTCTGGTAGTTCTGGAACATGCATTCACTGTGGTAAACGACATGCAGGTCGGTGTTACCTGTTGACGGGGCAGTGTTTTTACTGTGGACAGCAAGGGCACAGAGCAGCAGATTGTCCTCAGAAAGGACTGGGTGGAAGGACTGATTCTGGCACGGGCACATGACAACAGAGGACTGTTGGCTCGAGGGCTTACAGTGAGAGATCAGGGAACCGGATGGATGATAGAGCTGTTAGAGATCAGAGAGAGACAGTTGCGCCACGACCTCCTGCACTTCCTCCAGTGGTGCCACGCATCTACAGTCTACAGAGTTTACAACATCGTGAGGATCAACAACGCACAGAAAGTTCTATTGGTAAGATTGATTTGACTAACCGATTGATTGATTGACATTTGATCATGCATATTAATATGTGATTGATTGTATTGTGTGTATGTATGGATTTCGAAGAGTTTTGATTTGGATTTGGATTTAGATCGACTTGTTTTTGCGTTGTTTTTGTCTCGCACCTGTAGGGAAATGTCGGGATGACATTTTTTTTAAGGTGGGGAGATTGTGAGACCTCGTTCCCTTACTGTTCCTCTCTGACTTGGATTTTCCTCCCAGGATCGTCTGGGACGATATTGAGATCGTCCAGGACGATCTGTACTGTTCAAAATATCGGCCTACGAATAGTTCTGGGAACCGTCCAGGACGATCGGGACGATCGATTTTGGTCTGATCGTCCCGGGACGATCTGGCGATCGGCCGGGCCGATCAGCCTAATGATATAAGAAAATCAGATCGTTTTGAGGAGAGAGAAAATTATTTTAAAACAAAATATCTGATTTGAGGAGAGAGAAAGAGAATGGGAAAAGAGGAAAAGCTTGGTTTTGGAGGCCGCGGAGCGCTTTTCGTCCGACGCTGCTGTTGGAGAAAGTGTAGATCTCGTGGTAAGGACTCCGAATCCTATTTCTGTTTTCAAAGATATTTAGTTTTGACCGAGTTGTGCATTGTTTTGTGTTTTCGTAGTCGAATTTTGGACATGATTTCGATTTGACACAACTTTCACCGCACAACTTTTGGTATGTTATAGATATGACTATTGTACACGATTTGACTATTTTCTACGAAGATTTTACCGGTCGGAAATTGATTCTACGCGATTTTAATCGAATAGAAAAATATCAGGACTTGATTTGATTTGGATTCTATAGAATAATAGTCTTGTATTGATGTCGTGGATATTCTACTGTAATTTGAAGAAATTTGGAATTTGTGCCTTTTTGCAGGGATTTTTGTGTAAATTTAACATACTGCGTTACTTACTGCCCGATTTTCGTATGATTTCTGAAGATCGAAATTGATAGATTGAATTGATATGATATGCGTATGACTATATTGATATGATTGTTCTAGATTTCTTTAATATTGCTTATTGCATCGATTATTGCATTGACTATTGATTGAATGGATTGATACTAAAAAGACAAGTGGGAACCTGGTTGAACGTTGGTTGGAGATAGAATTGACCTGTACAGGATGGTGGGCCGACGGGCTTTCCTTTAAACCATTGATCATTGATATAATGATTGGGAGTCATAAGGAGTTTTATATGCCGACGGGGCGGCCGACGGGCAAAAAAGTGACGACTCTTATTGATTGAAACCAACGTATGGATATCTACAACAGCAATATGGATTCTACAACAGCACTATTGATCATGACTAGTGTTTGTGCTTGTCGAGTAAGACCATTGTATGGAATTGCATGTTTACTGTATTGATTTATGGATTCATTGTTTTATAGATTCCTGCTTTATCAACTTTGATTGGATTTTTTTAGATCGTACGATTTCATTGATTTCACTGATTGATTGCTGTGCATCGACATTGAGCATTGATAGAAATGGATGGATATAGATATTGCATTGATAGCATGGACATGAATAGTATAGAATCATTGACACTGTTGCCTATAGATTCATTGATTTCTGCTTATGGATTCATTGTTATTACTGCCTATGGATTTATTGATCTTGCATATAGATTCACTGTTGTTATTGTTTCTGCACCGTATTGACTGCTGCATGGATTCACTGTTAGAATAGATTGAGATTTATCGTACTGCTTTTCTCGTTTGATTTCATTGAATAGATAGTATTGATTAGGCCGCATTGATTTGATTTGATAGCGATTGATTTGACGGATTGATTGAGTTCCTATTGTGTACGGATTTCTTCGAGATTGACATGGATTTATTGAGTTGATTTATCGATTCGTCTGCCGCTGCATTGACTGGTTTTATTGACTATGGATTTCCATATTGCATAGACTCATTGACCATTGACTGATATGGATTTGATTGACTGACATGCATATTGATAGCATAGCCGTGCTTTGATTTCAGTTATAGGTATTAGGTGACCTGTTGGGCTTTGTAAAGCTCATTATATGTGGTTGATATTTTCAGGTCAGGGCAAGGGAGCAGAAGATATGAATTGATCCGGTTCTACAGGTTTTTGTCTTTTGATGATTTTGATTCTTTTGTACTCAGGATAGATTTCAGTACTGGTGATTGTAGTGTAGTTCCTGAGTATTGTACATGACCTTTTGATATATGAATCGACTTGTATATTGATGTTTTAAATTTTATATAGATGTTGATGGACTGTTTAATTGAAGGTTTTAGATAACTCTGGTAAATTGTTTGAGAAATAGATTGATATTCTTTCCAAATTAGATCTTGGGGCGTGACAAAAGATCTCATTCTCAATGAGTATATTAGATGTCATAAGAAGTATGAAGTTTCTTAAAAGTTAATAATAGTAGGCATCATGGACAACAATATAGAAAAAGGCAAATCAAAATGTAATTATAAGAAACAATATTTAAATAATAATAACAAAAAAAAAAAAAGTTTCAAAAAAACTCGAGCAGACCTTCCACTTTTTTAACATTTTTGAGCAAATTTAGGTTTCGTTTGAGACGGCTTTCTCTCTGCTTTTTAAAGCAGCTTTCCGGTATACAAATTTTATTTTTTATACTAAAAAGCTGCTTTAAGAAGCAATAAGAAAGTTGTCCCAAATAAAACCTTAGTCGCAATTTATTACATGCTGCATTGACATGGTATCGAACTCAACACCTCTCTGGTTGTTTGGAAGCCTTGGCTCCCAATCAACAATTAAACTAAGCTATGTCATATTAAGGCAAAACAAATATTTTGTAAAATACACTTTGTATTTTCAAGGAGCTAAATAAGACTTAAAAATTTTATCTTGTTCTTACCAGCCAAATTTACATAAAGGAATCAGATCTATTTATGCTCAAATATTTTTAGAAATGGGCTGAAATTTTGTATACAAATTCAAATAAGTTGAATTCAAACATTTATAAGCAAAAATTATTAGCTAACATTGAAGCCTTTCTTTATTTTCGCTATTTTCATAGCATCTCCTGTTGATCTAGAAAATGCAAGCATGTTCATTTCCTCATGTCCACGTTGTGCCTTATCATGCACTATGACAATTAAGTGATGATCACGTCCTTAATTAATTATTTTCATCGTAATTAAAAAAAGTCATATTCAAACCAACATATTTATAGATTTAGGCTTCGTTTGGGATGACTTTCGTGATGCTTCTTAAAGCAATTTTTTAGTACACAAATTAAAATTTTTGTTCTGAAAAACTATTTTAAGGAGCAGTAAGTAAGCCGTCCCAAATGAAGACTTAACGCATTTTATAATATCATTATTAACGGTTTGTTAATTTGGGAGTTGGGACAGTTTTCTTACTATTTTATTTCTCAAACAATGGCTTCATTTGCGACATATTTTTTTTTACTGCTTTCTAAATTAGATTTTTTAACACAAAAAATTATTATTTAAAAAAAAATGTGTACTAAAATGCTACTTTATAAAGCATTAAGAAAGCTGTTCTAAATTAAGCCTACAATTATAATTTTATTTGATTATTAATTTCTTATTATTTTGTCACTATTTTTTTTTTTTAAAAAATTTTGTAACGTGAAACGATTTTTTATAATTAAAATCACTAATGTGTGGTAGCTATATATAAGAAAGTTGTGTTTTTTTTTTTTTTAATAAAAAATTTATAATAATTACAACAACTTAAAAAAAAGATCTTAGCCCACAACAACTTTATAATAACCTTTACAAAATAATTTACGTAGCTATCTCAAATAGACCCTAAGCCTCCTAATATCATGCAAGCTTAGATGTTTGGTAGATTATAAACTTTATTAGATTCTATGCATAGATAATTAATATTTGTTTTAACTTCATCCACCATATGATCACATGCATTAAATTTCATGTTAGGCACCATTATCATAGGTGAGTGATTTTGAATAGATTGAAATAAATTATTCGATAAATATGTCAAGATAAAAATTTACATATATGCATGTCATGCTTGTCTAATTTGACAATTTAGTACAAACCTATGATGCATTTTGTAGAGAAATTATTATGTGCGGAGATCAAACGCAGAGAATCGTCTGATTTGTCTATGCTGCACTTTTACTGTTCACAACTACACTTTTACTGTTCATGGAGTCAAAACTGAACGGTTCTCTATATGTGCAGTCGTAGCACATAATGCATACAAACATTCTTCATCATATCATGCATAGTAAAATTAAATAATAAAATTGTGAATATAAATAATTATGATCAATTTTGGGTCACGGGTCGGTTTTCGGGTCGAATATTGCAACTGACCCGGGTGCAAAATTAGGGTCGACCTAAACCCGACCCGGGTAAATTAAAATTGGTCAAAAAATCCGAACCCGAACCCGACCCGGCGGGTTATAATTTTATTATTTTTAAATTTGGATGATCATATATATTACAAATAGAAATAGTTGGATGTTAGTTTTATAAATTTATAATTATTAGTGCTCCACAAAAAGTACTTTTTTATCATAATTGTTCAGCTCGCGGCACGCGGCACACTCTGAATTTATTGGCGGGGGCTTACACGTTAATTGGCAATGTAAAATAGAGCGCGTAGTCAATCGCTTGGGCATTTGGGGCATTTCTGATTTATGATAATAGCGGCGCGTAATTAAGCGGGGCAGCGGGGTATGTGGGGCAGGGGGCGGGGGCAACGGGCAGGGCGGGATTTCGAATTTTTTTTAAAACTAAACGGGTTGGCGGGTTGACCCGGCAACCCGCCGGGTCAATTGTTTAGTAAACCCGTTTTTTTAACTAAGATCAATTTAGATTTATTAGAAACCCGATTTTAAAAAGTAATTAATATTTATACTAATTAGGGAATAATAAAAAATTTAAATAATCGGGTCCGGGTTTTTTTAACTTTGATAATTAAATTATTGACAATACTTTATTCATAATGTTGCATGTAATGCATATACACATTCTTCCTCATATCATGCATATTAAAATAAAATAATAAAATTGTGAATATAAATAATTATGATTTGGTTTGTTTAAATATATTTATATAGAATATTACAAATAATTTTTTTTTTAAATTAGGACATGCTACATAAATTTAATTTAAAAAAATTAATATATTATTACAAAAAATTAATAAGAATAATAAATTATGAGTTATAATTTTATTATTTTTAAATTTGGATGATCATATATATTACAAATAGAAATAGTTGGATGTTAGTTTTATAAATTTATAATTATTAGTGCTCCACAAAAAGTACTTTTTTATCATAATTGTTCACTGATATTTTTAAAATTACACTCTGAATTTATTGAATACAATTATCTTACACGTTAATTGGCAATGTAAAATAGACTTTGTAGTCAAATCGCTTGAATATTTGAATTCATTTCTGATTTATGATAATATTTGAGATTTAATTAAGATAATCTAGCTAGTATTATTATTGTTTAAAAAGAAGAGTATAATTAATTAATATATTAGCATGTTCGAGTGTTTAGTAAATTGTGATTATTAATTAAGATCATTTAGATTTATTAGAAAATTCAACTCAATTCATAATTAATTTCAAAAAGTAACTGGTTTTATATTCAATAGGGAAAATTAAACGATTTCCCCCAAACGATTTTCCAAAGTCTGCGAACCAACCAATTAACAGGTACATTTTTTATACCTTTGAGCATACAGAATTAATAATTAATACTCTCCTCACAGTCAGCAATAACATTCACATCGTAATTGAAGACTTTCCCCCTAAACTTATTTTGATTAGCAAACAATATCCATCCATTAAAGTTTTAACCAAAAATAATTTTGATAATATCGATTAACCAAAGAATTTACTTATCTAACTAATGATTATTTTTAAGTTATTGTTAAGTAGTAGTTGAATAAATTAAATTTGTAAGATTAATATTTATCTTAATTAGCTTTGAAAAACTAAATTTTTATCATTAAATACATATTTATTTTTATTTTTCATTTCATAAATTAATTATTTATAATATCGGGAAACCAAATAATTTAATATCTAACTAATGATTATTTTTGTTTCTTATATTAATTAGGAGTTGAATAAATTAGTTTGTAAGATTAGTATTTAGTTTAATTAGCTGTGAATTAACTGTTAAATTATTATCATTAAATACATAGTTTTACTATTTACTTATCAATATATAGAATATGGATCGATCCATAAAACTTGAGAAGCATAACCCTAATTATTTTTGGATAATTTTGCTATCAGAAGCCATAAAATAATAAGACTATAGGGTATTTTGAGACAAATTTAATTAAAGTCAACTTCTCACGTTTGGTTCTTAACAAATTTATTATTTATTAATATTACTACATCAACTAATTAATTTTAAAACTATGAGGATTATTGGCCAGCCCAATTTGATTTGGGATGATCACTCTATTGTCTACCTCTAATGAACAATCATAATACCTCTCATGGTGGGATCATTCCGATCGGGTCATGTTAGTTCAAAAGAAGTGAGCCTCAACCAACTCATTTTCTTAATGCCTAAAAATGGTGTTAAATTAAATCTTTGTCCTTTCTATTTTTTTCATCAAGTCATCATTCAAATATCACTCGATTGTCCAACAATTATTGAATGATCATAAAATCATTATTCAACCGTTGAGCCATCATAGTTTTCAAACTACCACGTACTGAACATTACAAAATTATTATGTGTAAGAATTTTATGATGGTAGAGGAAGACTTTATCATCTTATTATTGAATAAAAATCATGCATTGCATCGAGGATAAGTTGAGAGAATTTCATAGGAAACCGAAAGATTTTTATGTGAAAAAGAAAGAGATAAACTATAGAATTTGGCATATAAACTGTTAGTTGTATATTGGATTTGGCATCCCCAAACAAAGAAAAACATTCATAATGATTAGACACCATGAGTACTTGTTACCCTCTCGTTGTATATAATGAACTGGAGTAAAGAAGAACTAGAAAGAGTTTTAGCTTATGATGTTAGAAAGTTGAGAAATAAGCAAATTCCAATAGTTAAAGCCCAATAAAAAACATAACTAAAAAAGAAGCTACTTGGGAGAGGGAGTTATAGTTGAAGATAGTTGTATCCCAATTTAATTATGTAATTTGACATCTAAGTTTGGACACATCTAGGTTCAGCATATGATTTAGCCTGTTTTAACCCTGATTAAAAAAACTAAATGTTTGAACTTTTGTATTTGAACTCTTTTACATGTGTTTGGAAGTGATATGTATGTATGAAAAAGGTGTGCATGTGCTTTGGAGTGAGTCCCAGGGTTTGAACATATTTTGAAAATTTTGGATTTTTTTTTTCTTTAGAGCACCTTAATATTCAAGTGCTCTGACCTCTAGGCATCGTGTTGACTGGCACCTATGTGCTTAACATTGGCGCCCCAATATTGTGCTCAAAAGAGTGGTTGTCATCAAATTAAGAATGATAATTAAAAATATCTTAAAATTTTGGTTATCATTTATTTAGGCATATGAATTCCCTTCACATGCATATTAGCCATTTGCAAAGAAATATACTTGACTAAAAAAATCTATAAAGTAATTCCTATAAATATGGTGGCTCCCCTCCCCACCCCAAAAATTTCCTTCATTTTACTTTAGTATATAGAAAATTTTATATGCTTTCTTGACACACATCAATTTCGAAGAGTTCAATTTATCCACTGGATGAAACGTTTAGGATAAAGTATCATTCCCTAGGCCCTATTTTCATATATACATTATATGACCCTTATGACTCCCGTTGCACATCATAATTCATTCACTACATATCTGACTCTTATATCTCCACTTGGATGCATGAATAATAATAAATTGCCATCACCATTCTCTTCCTTCACACTATTTTAATCTCACAAATAAAAAACATTAACACTTTCGACATGTATAAATATCATCGAAAATATCATAGAAATATTTAGAATTTCACATTTATGGCAGAACATATGAATTATAAGGTTAATTTATACACATATTTCACCAGTTACTAGTCATATATAATAATATTCATAATAGTATTTTAGAGCTCTTATCCTTCTATAATGACTTTCATTAGTATCATTATACTCTATCTATATACTTAAAACATCATACAATTAGAAATACCCATTGAAAATGTATAATAAATATGTCAAAATTTATAGAATAACAAGAACAAGAATATATCAAAAGGTACACGGTTAAAATTTCCTATATATAAATTTAACCAAAATTTTGTGTCATTCATTCAATTAAAAAGCCAAAAAAATAAAAATCAATATTATTAAAATTAAAGATAGGGTAAATGTAACCTACTTTGATTTGAATAACTTTTCTAATTGGCCCAACATATAAAAACATCATGAAGATGCCCGCAATGAACTTTATCTCACTAGAATTCTCTCCCTCTCTCTCTCTCTTTAGGTGGCTTCCCAAAGGATGAAATGAGTTTAGAAAATGAATTTTGATATTTATATAAAAATTTAGAAAGCAGCATTGTGGCACCAAAATACCCATCATCTCTGTGTTTCTTGTTTTATTTAAAATATAGAGAATCCAATACCGCTTCGCTCAAAATCCAATGTCATAGTCTCCCAATGAACCTTCTATTCTACCATAATACAGAGAGCTCATCATCATAAATCTCAAAAGTCATCACCATAGCGATCCCAAGGAATTTTTTATAAACACATATTTTCTATTTCAATTCAAACCCAATGAAACCTTATGATTGATTTCTAGCAAAAAACAATACATAAACATTCACATACATTTAAAAATGTATAATTTAAATATGCTAGTCTTACCATATCAGTTTAGGTCATTATAGTTAATTGATTATTGCTGAAGTATTTATTACAATTTTTATAATATGATTAAGAATTTTAACAATTTCCTTAACATTAACTCTTCTGATTTTGTTTATTTTGAGGCTATTGATCTATGCATTGCTCTTATAAATAATGACCTAGGTTTCTTAGTGAATTAAAAATATTCAATATCTTTCATCAACCAAAAATATTTTTCAATTAAATGCCCTATTAATGGGTGGAAGTAAAATATTAATATTGGACTCCACTATTCTAAATTTTTAATGATTTTAGTCATTTAAAGTGTTCAGAATTAGGATATCCATAAGAATATTCTTCCTGAATATGTTTAATGGGGTGTAATTAGATGACTTATGCTAAAGGTAGTTAGTGAGAATGATGACTCTGTTTTTTTTTATTAGTCTATTTATTTGTTGAAATTGATCAATTTATTAATATAGGGTCTTATATTTGCTTGAGGAGTATTTAAATTACTTTTGAAAGGCACTAATGACCTCGCAACTAGTTATTTATGCTTCTAATATCTCAAATACATATGTTTTCAACCTCCGCCACTGCCACTAGAGTAGGAACCATTTGACTACAAAGTACTTTATTGTTTGTGTGATTTGGTTCGTGTTTGTGTTGTTATTCACTAGCCCTTTTTAAGAAGTCAAAAGAGGAAGTAAGTGTTTGATTGTATTGTTTATTTTCATTTGTGTTGTGTTCTTGTATTTGTGTTTGGGTATGTGTAGTAAGTAATTGTTGTTTTTTACTTATATTTGTTATTTGTACTTACACGTGTCTTGAAATTGATTTCTTTCATTTAAAAAAACTATGCTTGTCTCGTAAATTTCTTTAAAATTGTTATCTCTACATTTTAATTGACTTGATATTAATAGAGGCATAAATTGAGGAGGAGAACTATTTTTATAAAATTTATAATTCGTTTCATATAATAACTTCTATTTGATATATGACCCAACAAAAAATATTTATCATCATAAAAAGAGGAAAAATTTTAAACCCCATGAGCCCATAAGCTTATTGAGGTTCTGATGATTATAAATATTATTAGTTACATTGATTTTTGACTAATGAGTTTGAGTGTGAAGATCGATTCTATTTATGCTAACATTTCAGGTATAAAGCAGATGAGCACCGATGCGATATTGGATATACAACAAGTGGCAATCACAAGCTAATGAAAGTGCACTTAACTTAAGGTCAAGTAAGAGATGTTAGTGAAGAATTTGTAGCCATGACGAAGAAAGAAGAAAGTTTAGATATCAATGACTTGTATTTTTATATTTGTTGAGTCTTCTTCCACATACCAGGTATATGACTTATGTGAAACAATCAAGCACACATACATAAGAACTAAATTTTAGATAAAAAAAATGCCTAAGAAATAGCTTAATATTATTAACTACAATACTTGATCTATTACAAATTGCATTGTACGATTTAGATTGTAATGTATAATGTACGTGTATGATATTTTTAGTGATTCAAAAAGATCAGGTCTTCTTGATTACCAAAAAAATTCAAAATTATAATTTTAGCACTAATAATACTATATGATGACAATTGGATAGTATAATCAATTATATTCAAAATTACATAACCATCATATGCTTCTTTACTTAAATAGGTAAATTCAAATTTGAACTAATCGTAATGTATGGTATAAATCATAATATAGCATTAACTAAATAATTACCTAATTAAAAACCATGAATTAAGGAGCATATTAAAAATCAAATTCATAAAAATTTTGTACCATACGATATCAATCTTATAGTCCAAATAAACAAAAATGATTTTTTTTTAAATAAACCAATTATACTAATCCTACCGTATGATCAATAAATTAGATTATACAATCCAGTCAAAATTTTTAATAAAATATCCTTTTAGGGTTTTAAATTAAGCCACCCTACAAATATCCTTTTCTAAAATCCCTAAAAAAGTATTTTTTAGATCTTCGGGAAAGGCTACTAAAAAGAATAAGAAGTTTTCTTTTATAATATCTCTTTTCCGTTGAGATTTTTCACTTTGTTCAAGAGAGGTTCATGAGAGAGTTTGCACCATTGGTTGTTTTCTCAAAATATATCCTTAAATGCTCTGATTTGAGAGTCTAAAGCTCATATCTAAATAACTTTTTGCATGTTTTTCTTTTAAAGATCATTTGATATTGTGGAGTTTTTCGGTGTACTTGGAATCTGGCAAGTGGGCTAGGGTACGTAGACATGCTTTTCAAAGACAAAAAGAGATGTAAGGGTTTCTCCAATACCCATGAAGCAATGAGAAAGTAAAATTCTCAAGAAGCTGATTTGGAGAGTAGACATAGGTACTTCCATTCTTTTTCATACTTTATTACTTTTATGCTACCTATAGAATCATGTTAATGATATCTATTTATAGTTTATGGCTCCCAACAATACAATGAATGTTATGAATAGATTTTAATTATTGTTAAAATTATAATTTAAGATTAAACACAATATTATAATTTTTTAAAAGAAAGAGTTGTTTTAGCTTTAAAATTATATTTTATTAAAATAAATAAATCTTACTCTTTATTTTTTTTTGAATCATCCTCAAATAACTTTTTTTTCAATTAAAAGTTATTTATTAGTTCATTATGTAAATTATTATCAAATTGCCTCTTATTAATATTTCATAAACTTCTCTAAAAGTTTTAAAAATCACAAAAATTAATGCCCATCTTATATGTGTTACACTCTACATCTTGGACTATACTGCTTTGTAGAAGGTGTTCTCCTTAAGCATGATAAGAATAATATTATTTTTGCTAAAATAGTTTTCATGGTCAAAGAGGAGGATGCATTTTTAGATACCCTTGAGGTAGGATGCCATGATAGAGGACACTATAAGGGCTGAAGAGGACCATGATACACTATAAGGCATATATAGTAATGAAGAGTGACCTAGCTTAGTATATTATAATTGGATATGCAATTTTACTATAATATTAGATTAATAAAAGGCATTCCAAATTTGGGGAAGAGATATGCTGAGTTTTTTGGCAATAGAATACCAAGGATGCTTGACTAGAAGAGGAATAAGGTGCTCATGAGGAATGCCCCATGACTAAAGACATGTATTAATTTGTTTATGGTGTAGAAATTTAAAGAGTTGATGAAGAGATGCATATAAGGTGTTATTATTTTTCATTTCTTATATTCTTCAAGGTGTTACCCATCCTAAGCTCACATATAGAGCCGATGGGGCATAATTCTATAAGTTTATTACATATACTCTCACTCAACATATCATAATTATGATTATAAGAAGAAATTGAGCATCACTATTTTTAGAAAATAGAGGAGGCAATGAAATTACAGCTTGATACAAGCCAATAAATTATATCCTAAAAAGGGATAAATCAAATTTCTACCAATATTTTGGAGTTAAGAAGTGGTCAAATAAAGCCAAAATTAATTATATGATGTTAAAGAGTATTTAAATAGGAATAGAGCAAAAGTAGATGCTCTAACCAATTTTATTAAGTTCTTATATAGGTTATCTCAGGAGAGGAGGAAGGAGAATGAGAAAGAAAGTAAGAAGGCGCTACCACTGACCCAACCTCTAATAAGTTAGAAGAGGAGAAGAAGATGGTGGAGTCAGAGGTTCAATCCATTGCCACTATTTGTGTTTGTAAGGAGAGACAGGAGTCAAGAGATAAATCTTATGTCATTGAGTGTATATACACCGAAAGGAGGACCCAAGGGTTCAATATATTTCCATTGTATGTAGAACAAAGCATTAGATAGTCCATCTTTTGAAACTATACGTATTTGACTATGATTTCACATATCAATTAAAGGATAGGAACAAGCCCATGGATCCATGCACTATTAATATATCCTCTTTTCTTGATAAATAAGGAGTAATTATGCTTCATTGGTGCTTGGATGTTAAGTATGGTAGACAACTCAAAGGAGCTGGAGATAGGAGTTGACATTGGGAACACAAAGTAGTTTTAAGAGTTAAATACTCTAATTATATGGTTATAAGAGATATTGTGAGAATTCTTTTAACTTATTAAAAGTATGTTACCTACATTTAAATAAAATTTTGTCTAATTTTATTTTTTTTTCAATATATTGATTCTTTAAGTCACTAAATAAGGGAGCAAATTTGCTCTATCTAAAGATCTATTGCTCTAGCATCATCAATCTCTATTTATCGCAAGCTCAAGAGAAAGTATGCTTTTAATTGGTTTGATGTGGCAGTTATGTACGTATGCAATATAACACTTGATATACTTAGTTCCAAAGAAAATTATTTTAAAGGTTATTCATGATTACATACAATTCTTCATAATTAGTAATTTACAATTTAGTTTTAATTCTCTAAAATTTTTAGTTTTCATGCATATTTATTCTTTTATTAAATTAATTGATGATATGGATGAATTTACAAATTGTTTTATAAAAATCTTTCTTATACACAACTCTCCTTGGCCTATTGGTTGAGAGCTAAGGCTTCCAACTAAGAGGTCTAAGGTTCGAGTCTCTGTGTATGCGTTGTGTGTGTGAGTTTGCCTTAAATGGTCTAAATGTCCCAAAAAAAAAAAAAAAAAATCTTTCTTATAAATGATTGCACTATTATGATTGGTACTCAATATGTTGCTGCAAAGCATTTTATCTTTCAAGAACCTTATTTGATCCTGCTCATAGATGATTGTATAGTTGTTATTAGTACTTAGCATATTACTATAAAACTATTGCGTGCTAGAATATTCATGGAGATAGAGAGATAATGAGCTTAAAATCTTAGCTTTGAATGAAGATTTATGCACACATTGAGATAAAAGAGAGAGGTGTGCAAAAGTCATATAAGGCATCAAAATTTTTACGTAAAAAATCTTGAAAAGGATAAAAGTCATTGGGCATGACCCAACTGAAATGATTTAATTATTGTTTGTCATTGGCTACAAAGGATTCCCTTCTTTAGGAGAAGGCGTTGTCACAATGTAGCAAATATACATCGAACGACCTATATTGATTCCCTGAATTATGGAGCATTCATCAAGCATTGAAGTACCTTAATGATGCTAGAATTAAGTGATATTGGGCTCATTGTTTTGTCTCATCGAGCCGCTCGATTGAACTATAAGTATGTCATATTTGGATATCATTGTATCAACCAATAAAAAATCATCGATTTCGCTCATATTGTGCCGGATTTGGTGTCATTAGGCTTGTCTCGTCGAGATATTCAGTTTGATTTCATCAATTATAAGTGATATGTCACCAAAAATAGTCTTGATCAAGCACGAATCTCGAGGCAAAATCAAGTTGAAAACTTCAAAAATTAAATCAGAGACCATCTAAACACCAATTTCAGCAAGCTTATAGTCAAACTGAGCGTCTCGGAAATACGGATCCAATGACACCAAATTCAGCCCAATCCGAGCCCAAATGGATCCAAATCAAGGACCCGAAGCGCTGTTAGAAGGTTCAAATCACAATTTGAGTTACCAAACGGTCTCCGATTTTAACGAGCTTGTACTTGAATCGAACGGCTCGACGAGACAAATCCAACGAGTCCAGGATCACTGAATTCTGACATCACTAAGGCCTTCAAATGTCCAACAAACGGTGCACGATCAAGGGATTCAATATCGGCCATCCATTCGGCCACTCCCTATTTGCCCCTGATCTCACACCTATTTACAAGCTATGCCACTCTAGAAAATCTATAAATAGAACCCTCATTCCTCATGAAAGAGGGAGAGGAAGCCAAGAGAGAAGAAGGAAGAGAAGGAAGAAAGCTCTAGCCGCCTAGCTCCTCCTCGACCACAGCCGGAGTGCTGTCGTACCACCGTCGTAGTCTTGTCGCACCACCGCCGGACCACCAAGGTACGCCGGAGTATTGTCGCAACATCCCCGTAGTTCTGCCGTACCGCCGACAGACCACCAAGGGATGCTGAAGTGCCATCCGAAGCTGAAGTACCCCCTAACACTGAAGTACCACTACCGGTCTTCCACCTGACACCGGAGTTCTATCGGATCGCCACCTGACATTGGAGTGACGTTGGACTCTTTAAAAACTCTTAGTTGATACTTGTAATCTGGTCGCCTTCAAGGACGAGTCAGACCATTGTACTTTTCTCAAATTCTAGTGGAATCATCTTCAACTGGGCTAGGCCCCGTGGTTTTTCCCCTTTCCTGGGTTTTCCACATAAAAAATATTGTGTTCTCTATGTGTGAGCTGGATATCCGTGCAACGCTAAGACGTAGAATTATAACTCTATCGCCGCGTATATTCTAGCCCGCAACAATAAGTTTGATGAAATCAAACTTTAGATGGTCCCATGGTTAATTTTTGGAAGTTTTCAATTGAGTTATTCTTTGAGATTTGTGCTCGAAGAAGCTGATTTTTGGGGATTTATCAAAAACATTTGACAACCTTATTTGATTTGCAATCAAATTGTTTTATAAAATTTTTTAAGAATGTATTACAAGAACCTTATTGGGGAAAAACAAAAAAATCTTTGAACCTTTATTAATCAATTAAACTATCTTAGAAGATGTATGAAGAAGGTTTGATTACATGTTTAAATAAGTATCAACTGTTTTATAAAATTTGAAGCAATATTGAAAATTCTTATATATTTATGTATGTAATACCTACATCTTTATATTTATTTATGTAACACTTAAATATTTAAATTATATAAAAAAATTATTATATTTAATTTATTTAAAATAAATAATATATTAAAATATTAAATTACTTTATAATTAAATATATAAATATATAAAAAAATTATCATATACGTGTAAATCCCCTATTAAATTTCATATGAAGGGGAAGACCAATAGCTAGCTGCATATCCATAGAACACAATGTAAAACAAATAAACATCGTGCGCAAAATCTCTCTCAAAATCTACATTTTTCCCCCAAAACCTCTGCTTTCTTTCTCGCGCCGCTCACTTTCATTGCCCATTCATCCTCACACGCTCTATCTTGGCTGCTCGATCCGCTCTTTTCGCCTCCACGCTGCCTTTGATGCTCCCCTTCCGTCTGCGCTAGGGTTTCAATCTCGCCGCTGTCCAGTCGCGGTTTGAAGGAGATGGTGTCTGGTACAAGGCTTGAAGGCGGAGGTGGTCAGGTCATTCCTGTTCGCATTCGGAAGACGATCCAGTCAATTAAAGAGATCGTGGGCAACCACTCCGACGCTGATATCTATGCGGTGCTCAAAGAGACAAATATGGACCCCAACGAGACGGCGCAAAAACTCCTCAACCAAGGTTCGCTCCGCATCCAAATCCTTTTCAACTTCTGTTGTTTGTCTTCTCAAATGCTTCCAACTCGGACTTCAGTCGTGAAAGAATGATCTAATAATGCAATTTTGACGAGGATTTCTATTGTATTTGATGAGTCTTAATGGCGATAGCTGAGAATGGAAGTGAGGTGCTTATTAACAAGTATTGGTAGTTCAAAACTGAGGCTTCTATCTTTGGTTGAGTTTTGCTCGGAGTTTAATTTGTGAAAGACTTTTTTTGAATGGGCAGCTTGGTTACTGTTTCAGTGCTGTGACTTTCTCGAATTTTAGCTTTGTGGTATAAGTTATCAGTGTAAATTCTACTGTAGTTTTTGAATATGCTAAAATTTTTAGTTGGCCCTTGAATCTGAACTCCTATTATTGCACATTCTAAATTGGATTTGATAGCATGATCTGCTTTCTAAAATTTACTTAAAGCTAAGATTTTTAAGGTTTTATTATTTGTTGTGCTGAGATGTCCTTGGGGTGGTTATGAGAAGGCTGCAGTACTGTTTGAAGAATTCTCATATTTGTTGTTACTTTCAAAGGCATAGTCAATTTTTTTTGCATTCATAATTTATGTTAGGAACCGATTTTCCTACTGAAGAAAGTAACAGAAGTTGACTAATACAATATAATAATTACTAATTTCTCAGGAATTCAGATGAACTTCAAATATTCTGGTAGAGTGAAATAGAATCGATGGAGGTTAGAATTTGAAATATGGTGCCTATCAAATCATATAGAAAATGTCATTGTCATTATCCGTAGCCACCCTACTATTTTTTGGCAGTTTCTATAAATTCTTAGTCTCAGTTCATTCTCATTTAGTGCTAATTGAGGTGCTAAATCAATTTTGGCTATAACATTTTGCATTGGTTCTATCATTTTAATCTTTGGTTTACCAATTTTCTTATTAATCATTCCACAATGATTTTATCACGCATCTTATTGATGCATATTCTACCCACTTTTATACCTGCTCAAACCACTTAATTCTATTTTCTAGTTACATATTTTGAATAGATGCCATAATATGTTAGTTTCCTCATCCATCCTCCTAGTTTTTTCCTGGCATCCATCTTAGCATTTTAGTCGCTTAAGTTGGCCATCAATGACTTCATTTTGGTTCAAAACTTAGATACATAATAAGATAGCTGATCTAATAGCAGTTTAGGAAAAAATGTTTTTGGAGATCTTGATAAAAATTTGGTCAAGAGTTCCTTAATCAATTGTCATGTGTAATTATTAAAATTTAATGATTAATCATGATTGTGTGCACATTTCATTTGATTAAAAAGCTCTTGAATGATTTTCTCTAGGAGCTCCTGACATAAAATTTTCTATGGTTTTGTAGAATTATTTTTAAGTTTGCAATGTAATATAAATTGTCTTGGCCAAACAACTTGGTGGAGGTTGTCTTAATGTGAGTTTCCGCAAACAGTTAGCAAGTGCCTAGTGCCAAATATTTATTTCTAATTGATTTCTTAATGATTCATATGTTCGCTAACTAGTATTTTGGGCCCGACTTGGATCCCTGTGGCCAATGTCCACCCACAAGTTTTGTTTCTTTAGCATTCACGCCACACTTAATGGTTTATTTTGTGTCCATTATTTGTCTATCATTTAGCTTTAATTATTGACAACAAAGGTTTAGTTAGCTATTATTACTTGATTTTTCTTGCCTTATCTTTAGAGTTTACATCTTTCTAGGCTATATGGGAAGATAAAATTTGAATAGTAGTTATAACATATTGAAGGGAGGGCTTACAAAAAAAGAATGTCCAATATCCTATTGGATTGGTTCTTAATTATTTAAGATTGGCCAATACCATATATATATATATATATATATAATCAACTAGAGGCAAAATTATGGATACAAGGACACAAATTATGGGAAAAATAGGGCAGAGCGCATTAGGACACAATTTTTTTTTGTGAATAGTATGTATTTTATATAAATAGTAAATTTTGCTTTGAAGAGTTTCAATATGGAGATGGGCTAAAAGAAGCTCTTATGTCTTTGTTCTGTACAGAGCCTAAAGAATTAGATAAATAAAGCTTGAATATTTTGAGCAAGGATAATTGGCAAAGATAATGAGAATAGGTTGAATTTACACTCTTTGATCTAATTGACTAATTGTTTTGTATAATCAAGTTATTTTATAAATTTTGGATATTTCTGAGCCTATTTGCTTGTGTCTCCTTCAAAAACAAGTTATAGCTCTCCTATTGAATACAGGCCTAATGTAAAAGCTAGGAAATTTACTTTTGGAGGCATACAATGACTATCATCATCCTCATTTGCATGATATTAACTATTTTGGGTTGGCTTTATAAATCCTTATTTTTCATTTGTTCCTTCCAAGTGTTGTATACGGTTTATAATCTATTATGTGAATGATTTTTTGCACAGCTTATATTGACATTATCTTTAGTCTACATCCTTCAACAATAATTTTATCCACACTTCTTATATGTGCCTTTAATATACTTTATTGTATATGTCCATTTAATATACTTTATTGTATATGTCCAAACCATTTTATTATTCTTCACTATCTTATAAATAATAAGTGCTACCTTCACTGCCTCATTAATATGATCATTCTTCAATCTATTTTTTTTTTTATCTATCCACATTATCATCTTGAATTATCATTTTTAGCATGCTTAACTTGGTTATTCATACCTTTTTTACTGCTTAATACTTGGGTTGGGTCAATATAATACTATACATTTATGCACTTGCACAGGAGGGATGGAGGGAGGGGGCTTGTGATAACCACGGTGATAGTAAGGACTGAAAGAAGCGTATTTTGTAATTTAAAAGAATAATATATTTCTCTAGGTATCCTATTTTAGTTATAGGAATTGCTTGAAGTTGTTGCCTATTGAGTTAAGTGATGAGAAAAGGGAACTGAAAGCTTGTGCACATGCATGGAGGGAAGGAGGGAGGTAGGTGAAAATATTACCTTACAATACTCTGATCAAATTTTGGTTAGGATGAGGTTTAAAGTCACTGGATTTACTTTGAGATAAGTGCATATATTGTTAAAAAATTTGGTCTGGATATCCTAAAGTTTTGTTCTGTTTTGTTTTGGGGGAGAGGGAAAGAGGGGTTAAGGAGGGAGGGAGGTGGGAGAGAAAGAGGGAGGAAACTCAAGGATATGGTTGTCAACTTGTAAAAAAAGAAGATGCCTTGGGTATACTGACACATGTAATATTATGGGGCTGTTTGGTTTGCTGAAAACGAAATACAGTGTAAAGTAAATACTTGAGGTTGTTTGGTTGTCTGTAAAGTGAATGCAGGAGAACTATTTTTTTATTTGGTTGGGTATATCTAGGGTAAAGTAAAATCACTGTTATCCCTGTCAAAAAAATTATGAAATTTTTCGAATTGATGAGATTTGGCCAAAGAAGTGCGCGAATGGAGAAAGATAGTTATCTTCTTGGCGTGCGAGCTCCTAGTCAAAGGGAACAACATCGTCGAAGGGTCGAAGTCAAATTGTAAGGAGTTGCTGAAGAAGCGACTCAAGCAAAACTCTATCTCACGCAATAGGAAGGAATGTTGTCGAAGGGGCGAAGTCAAACAGCAAGGAGCCGCTGAAGATGTGACTCGAGCAAAACTCTACCTCATGCAAAGAAACTTGAGCGAAGTCGACAGGAAGGGAACATCATCGAAGGGGCGAAGTCGAACAAGGAGCTGCTGAAATGATCTCTTACTGTTTTATTGGCGTGAAACATACATCTTTCTCTCGCCCGTGCTCTTGAATGTCTTTTTCGCTCGATTTGGGCAGATTTACTTTACTTGTAAAATGAATTACAACGGGTGGTTCAAAATACAATGGGATTTTATTTCACTTTGCTTTGTGTCAAACCAAACAACGAAAGAGTTAAAACCCACGTATTTACTTTACATTCACTTTGCTGCCAATCAAACAACCCCTATATGGAAGGACTAAAAGAAGAGGCTTGTTGCATATAAGTTCATGAAACACAGTCAAGAATAAAAAAGAAATTTTATGTGGTATGTTATTTTATTTGTTTGAACTAATTGTTCCTACTAAGAGTAAATTTCATAAATTGGGAGCACAATAGGTGAAATAGTTAGTTTGATTTTTACGGTCGAAAATTAGAATAAAAGGAAGAAAACTTGAGTATGCTAACAAAAATGATTTTTATGTGAAGAACGACAGGATGGGGCTTGTTGTATGCCAGCTAAGGAAATAAAATAGAGAATGGTTTAATAGGCATACTATTTAAGTGGTTGGAATTGAATATGAATTCAAAGGACACATTCCATAATTTGGGAGAATGAAGGCAAAATAATACATTTTGAAGAGAGACTGAAGGGATTTTTGGGATGTTGTTATTTGGCTTTGATGATGGTGGTCAGCACAATCCATTTTGCATTTTTGGCACATTAATAAGTATTTATATAAACATGCATATTCATGTTATTCGTTTACACATTTCTTTTATCTACCCTTTCTATTTTAAATCTTTGTATTCCAAAAAAATTGTTTTCCGTTTACGCTTATAGAAGTATTTTTGAGAGTAAGATTTGTGTTTATGGGGAAGCTAATATTATGTGGGAAAAACTAGCCAATTATATTAAGAATATTGCATAGTGTGTACTTGGAGAATCATAGAAAAAGCTTATAATAGTAAAAAAGTTGGTGGTAGAATTAAAATATGCAAGAAAAGATAAAAATAAGAAGCTTAATTATAAAAAATTATTTTGATATCAAAACTCAAAAAATTGGTAAAGATATAGAGAGACCCATAAGGACTCATAGAAAGTAATATGTGATGTAAAGAATTAGCTTTTATAGACCTATATAATAGATTAGATAGTAAGATTGGCAAAAAATGTATGTATAAGTTAGCCAGCTATAAAATATGAGAGGAAAAGATCTAGTCCAAGCGAAGTGCATTGAGGATGAAGAAAAAAAGTGCTATTTTTAGAAAAGGATATTCAAAATAGGTGGATGAGATATTTCGATAAGGGTTTTAAAGAATATTTTGAGAATAAGATTGACTTTAGTGACCTTAGCACTATAAATGATAATAGAGTTTTTTATTTTTATCGTTGTATTAGTAAAATCAAAGTTGGAGAGGCTTAAAAAAATAAAATGTGAAAAGACAGTAGGACCTGATGATATTCTATTAGAAGTGTGGAAATGCTTAAGAGATCCATAAATTTTTTTGTCTTACTAATCTTTTAAATATTATTTGGAAGATTAAAACGATGCCAGATGAGTGAAGGAGTATGTTGGTTCATATTTTTAAGAAAAAATATGACACACAAAAGTGTGCGAATTATAGAGGAATTAAGTTAATGTGTCAAACATTAAAATTCCGGAGAGAGCAAATGAGCATATGTTATGAAATAATATTAATGATTATCAAAATCAGTTTGGATTCATGATTGGTAAGTCTACTATAGAAGCTATACATTTGTTGAGAGGTTTAATGAAGAAGTATAAAAAAGTAAGGAGGATCTACATATGATATTTATTGATTTAGAGAAAACATATGATAACATTTCAAGAGAACTGTCTGGAAAGTTTTAGAAAAGAAAGTATAATAATGCTTATATTAAAGCCATTAAAGATGTATATACAAGAGATGTTACTTGTATTCAAACACAAGGTGGTTTGACTAAGTATTTTCCAATTTCAATTGGATTACTTAAGGATATGCTTTAAGCCCATATCTTTTTTCTTTAGTCATGAATGTTCTTACTCGACTTTTGCTAGAGGATGTACTCTGCTACATGCTTTTTGCTGATGATATTCTTCTTGTTGATATGACTTGAGAGGGAGTTGAAGTAATACTTGAATCATGGAGGTCAACCTAGAGTCTAAAGATTTTCGTTAGAGTAGATCTAAAACCAAATACATAGTGTAATTATAGTAGTAATAGATCTAATGTTGGGATTATGACATTGGTTGATTAATTTATAAAAATGGAGTGCACGCTTTAGATATCTTGGATTTTTTGTTCAAAGTAATGGTGAAATAGACGATTATATTTTTAGTAGAATTCTAGCTGGGTTGTTGAAATAGATGAATGCATCAGACTTGCAGTGTGATAGAAAAGTACTCTCAAACTTAAGATTAAATTTTATAAGATAGTGGTGAGACCTGCAATACTTTATAGCGTAGAATGTTGGCCATTGGAAGAGAAGCGTATCATTAAATTAGGTGTTGCAGAGATGAGATGAGATTAGCGAGAGTCGCCTTAGATGGTTTGGTCACATAAAACGGCGCTCTTCTGATGACCCGGTTAGGAGAGAAGATGTATTAGATTTGACTTATGTTAAGAAAGGTAGATGTAGACCTAAAAAGACTTCGTTAGAAAGTATTAGAAATTATCTTTTTTATTAGATATAAATGTGAATTGGACTCTTAATACAATGGAGAAAAAAGATTCATGTAGCCAACCCCAAGTAGTGAGAAAAAAGGCTTGATATTGTTGTTGTTTGAGGTGCTTAAACTCCTACAAAAAGGGTCTATTGGCTAAGATCCAGTAATAATACATTTTAAATATGTGTTGCATCGTTTGAATCTTTGGTGCATGGATGTATATTCTTATAAGCACACATTATCCATTTACACTTTTTTATTTCCTTGGGGTAAATTTCCAAATAGTCCATTTACTTTTCGTGTGTGGCTAATTTAGTCTCAGAGTATCACGTTGCTGTAATTTAGTCTATTGACTACACAAAATCGATACAAAATTGTCTCTTTGGGACTAATTTGGGATCAAGTTTTTATCACAATTACAACACGAGGGATCATTTTGGATCAATTTTGTATACTTGATGGACTAAATTAGAGCAACATGATATCTGAGACTCAATTGACTACACTTGAATAGTCTGGGGACTATTTTGGGATTTTTCTATATTTTCTTTTCTATCCCTTACACAACTTTTTATTTCCAATTTTTGATACATTTTAAATTATATCTATATATATACATATATTTGAAATTGTTTAATCCCTTGTGGAAAAGATACATTTGGCTAAGACCTCATCTTAATACTTGTAATCATAGTGGTATTTTTATGAATGCAAAGGGATCATAACAAAACTTAAAAATTGTGTCAATAGTAAAATGAATTGTATGTTGCTTCTTTAATAACTGTTGAATTATTTGATATTTTTGTCTAGTAAAATTTATTGCCATCTATAATGGTCTTTATTTCTCCTCCTAGGTAGTATCAATACAACTAAATTGCCCAAAAGCTGTTTTACGTGATACATTACTCCTTTTTAATTTCCATTTAAGAAATTGGTGGCCATTTCTATTGCTTGCTAAGAATTTATAGACTTCGTACTTGTAAACTCACTTTGTTTTGTTACAATATTTTTATATAACTGTTTTTTATGAGCTTTAAATTGAACTTATTCAAAAGACTAATTATTGATTTCTTTCTGATGAAGGCCTTTTGTTGTCTTTGTGGCATGCTTTAAATTATTTTAACCCATGCATGGTGCATCTTATCATGGTGTTTTGATTAATCCTATTCCTTTTTCTTTTTTAAAATGAGAACACTTCTTTTTCTCGAAAACGATGTAAGTTTTTTAAGTTGTATAACTGAAAAAATTGTTTAGAGGGAATCAAATTCTATTCTATTCTTTGGAATCATTACATATATATACATTCTAGGAGAATAAACAGAAAAAGGAAAGACATTTAATCTAATTAATTATAATAATCATATTCCACGGATCTCCAATTAAAGCCCTCGGATTACTTCCCACGGATCTCCAACTGTAGTGCTCGGATTGCTGCCCACGGATCTCCAACTATAGACCTCAGATTGCTGCCCACGAATCTCCAACTGCAACCTCGGATTGCTACCCACGGATTGCTAATGTGGCATTCCCTTAGCTGTGTGATTTAACACTCCCCCTCAAGTTGGGTTGTACAGGTTGTGCAATCCTAACTTGCAAACAAACTTATGAAGTAGATAGCCCGGTAGCGCTTTTGTTAGACCATCGGCAAGTTGTTCATGAGTTGGGGTATATACTACTTTTAATTTCCGAGTTCTTTATTTTCTTAGATAAGTGTCTATCAATGGTAACATTTTTTGTTATGTTGTGATGTACTGGATCTTTGGCCATACTGATTGCGGCTTGATTGTCACATTTCAACTTGGGATTCGATGACTTCATTTGTTATAAGCATCAAATTTTAACAGCTGGTAGACCTATTGCTACTGGTAAGATTGAGTCAAACCCCATGCTATGTAAAAAAAAATGAAAAAAAAAACCATGCTATGTGTTATTAGTAGATGCAAACACACAACATTTGCAAGTATTCATCACATGTTTTCCTTTGTGTGATTTGATGAGATTATGAGATTAGTCTTATTGCATGCATATAAAAACTTGAGAATCACGTATGAATTTTTTTGAAACTAATTATTTGTTGTTGCTAAATTTACATATTATAGGTGGTAAGGAAGCCTCATATCTGCCAATGAAGATCTACTCTATCATTTGTTGTCTTATCATGTTAAAATAATGAGTTTATTAATATTTATAATGCAAAATCGTGGTGCAAGTTCTTGTAGTTGTTCAAACTCTAAAATTGAAATTATATATGCATTACTTCAATAATCCATGAGAAAAAAAGTTAGGTGGCTCTACTGGCCATCAAAACTATGGGCTTCAGAACATGCCAAAATATCTAGAATAGGTATCACAGATCTGTTACTAGGTACACAAAATCTTTTTTGAACTACGAACTTGTGAGGATCTGTGAACCAATAGAAAACCATACCCATTTTTAGCATAAAATTAATAGTGTAGATGTGGATGCACAAGCAATGTTAAAAAGAAAACATCAACTTGTTCTCATTACTTACCCCAGTCATTTGACTTTCAGCAGATTAACGATCATTTGATTTAGAGAAGGGGTATCGTTTTTAGAAACAAATATAATGAAGTGTTTATTTATGTTACATTATCTTTATGTGCCACAAAGAAACTATTGTTGAGACTTCCTCAATGTTACGGGCAATACTCCCTTACTGCATGTCTAAAATGTTCTACTATTTGAAGTATTGTTTGTATAACCATGTTGTTAGCATTTCTTGTTACCTGTTTTGCTTTGGCCAACTTTTATCATGGTTTGGTGATTCCGTGATTCCCTATAATATTTTCTATTGGATATTGCATTCTTATTACCATTAGCATTAATCCTAGATGCCACAGGTACTCCATTTTTCACACTTAAATTGGTGGCTTTGGTCATTGTAACAATTTGCTGCATATTAGATTCCTTGTGTAGGTTTATCCATGCGCATTGAACGTGTGCAGTATACTAAATTTATTTGGAAGAGATTAGATATTTGATCATCACTGCCAGGATAGTATCATGGCATACTTGCAGAGGCGCCCATTGTTTTCTATCCTTGATTGAGTGTAGTTGATTATGCTAACGCTAATCAACTTGTGTGCAATAGTTTATTATCTCGGTTAAAAGTTCCTACCCTACATGAATTTTTTGGTTTTTGCATCTTTGTCTGCATGCTTGTCTTACCTTTGTAGTGTAAGCATAGCTTTGATGCACCACATTCATTTATGGAAGTTCGCTAATACATTCTTTCTTTAATCTGTTAGATCCATTTCATGAAGTAAAAAGGAAAAGAGACAAGAAAAAAGAGGTATGCTATATTCATGATCCTTCGGTCTTTCTATATGCTAGTCATTTTATATTTCGTTTCAAGTTTTGTGATTTCTATATTATCCATGTTTATAGCAATTAATTTGTAAAGCATACCCACTTTCACCCTAATCCATTTCTTGCTAAATTTCAACTATGGGGATAGTAATATAAATTTTAATATTAAAAAAACCTGAACCTAAGCATGGCCTTGAAATTAACATGGAAAAGGAACAAAAAAAGGGCTTAGGTGATGTAGTCTTTTAGATAGATTTGATTAGGAATGTATACGTTACTAGTCATTTGATTCTATTTCCATACCCTGTGTGGGCACTTCTGCTGTTGATTACAAAATATGGTGCTAAAGTCTTCTTGTATGAATGGTAGAGCCTGTTGTCTTTCTTAAGTCGTAACCAATGCCTAGAAATTACCAAGGGAAAATATTTATGTGCGTTCCTTCCTTTTTTTTTTGAAAAAATAAATTATAATGTTAAGAGTGGCTGTGTAGGGAGGGCTTTAAAGTAGTGGTCTAGAAGTCTTGGCACAGATTGAATCGTGAAATATACACTTTTTAAAATATTTGGATCATTAATGGATTATTAATAGTCATTTGAATTTTAATTTGTATGCCAAGTAGTCATACTGATACAGATCACCATTATTTATGTTGATATGAATTGATCCATACACTCATTTAGGTCTACTTTGTATAACAACAACAACATCAAGCCTTTATCCTACTACGTGGGGTCGGCTACATGAATCCTTTTTCTCCAATTTAGGTCTACTTTGTGTTTTGAAAATTTTATAGCTAAATTATTTCGATTTTTAAGAATGGACAACATTCGCTGTTTATGATTGCCATGTTTGAGTGTATGATTCTTAGGATGTTTCTTAACATATTTAAAAGCCTTGACAGCTTTTGAAATTTTGAACATAACAATTAAATTGGTCTTTCTTGTCAGAGAAGGGTTCTTAAGAAATGTAAACATCATACGTTCCTTTAGAGGAAATCGTTCTCACTTTTGCTTATTCAATTAGAATTGAGAAAATGATCAAAATGATCTCTTGACTGTTTATAAAAGATTAAAACAATCCCAAACTATATTAAATGATTGTTTTGATCTTTCAACTCTTTAAAGGGGAACCAAAATAGTACCACTATGAGACTATTTTGATTTCCTTTTAATAGTGATAGATTATTAGTGCTACTCATGGAGTAGTTAAAGGCACATCCAACCACAGGTTTATAACAACCAAATTAATATCTACCTTACACTTCTAAAGCAAAAGCATATTTTTGCACAAATAGACATGCTCCTTTTTGTAATACTCTATATAAGACCTTACTCAGGAAATACAATTATCTTCTTTAGCTATTTTATTATGTGTGTATTTCACTATTCTACTTGCATATATTGGTATCGAAACAATGCCATTGCTTTCTTCATGGTATTAGAGCTTGAATACCTTAAGGTATATACATCTGCAATGGACCAGTCTGCACCTCTCAGCTAGGTGGTGGAACTCTTTCTTTCGCGCTAGCTGAACTACATATGTTCAAACTCTCACCACTTGCTGTGAAATCTGGCTCACGCTAGAATGAAGATTTCAAGCCTCCAACTACTTAAGAATCATTCATCTAAAAAATGAGCTTCACAACCTTTCTTTAAAATTTTCCTCCATGACTCAATACCTTACTAATATTAACAATCTGGTAGACAATATCTCAACAGTTGGTTCCGCCATTGATCCATAAGATGTAATTTTATATACACTCAATAGTCTCCCTCTCTAATTCCAATCATTCAAAACATCAATCAAGACCAAACTTGCACCTCCGAGCCTTGACGATTTCTCCTCTTTACTTATAAGTGAAGAGATTGATCTCTCAAATGATTGTGCCAAAGGCTTAGCATCTCCCAACCCTGCATACGCTTTGTATACCAATCGTGGCCGAGGCTCGAGAGGTTATTCCAGATTCAATTCATCTCAATCCTCACATGAACTTTCTACCAATCACTCATCTCCAGCTCATGTCATCTATCAAATTTGCAACATGAGAGGCTATTTTGCAACCAACTCTTAGCATTGCTTGAACGTCAACTACAATCCGCTGCCCACCAACTCCACACACAAAGCCATGCTTGCTTCGTCTCCCTCTCCGCATAATGAATGGTTTTTAGATTCTGGCACTTCATCTCATCTCACCCCACATGGCGACAACCTCATTCAACGTACAAGCTATACTGGAGCTGATCAGGTTACAGTCAGGAATGGTGCACCACTCCAATTTCTCATATTGGCAAAGGAATCCTTCCTACTCCCACCTGTAAGTTTCAACTCTCTTAGTTACTTCACGCTCCTCACATCTTCAACAATCTACTTTCTATCTATCAACTCACCCATGATAACAATATCTCTATTTCCTTTGATGCATCGGGATATCTAATCACAGGCCAACACAACAATTACTTTAATCAATGCCCCTCCCGTAATGACCTCTATCCGTTGCAGTACCCCTCCCAGTCTTTAGCTCTTCATGCATTCAATGCGTCCATCACACCAGATCTTCATTGGCAGCAACGTCTTGGACATTCGCACTCTCACACAATAGTCATCATATCAAGTTATAACCAATCTCTCAACATTCCAGTGCAATCTTCTCCCTGTTTTTCTTGTATGGCCTCTAAGAACCACAAATTACCTTTTCTTTATCTAGCAATCACAAATTTACTCTCCTAGAGCTACTACATTATGATGTATGGTCTGTAACCCCTGTTTTTGAGAAAATTGTCTCTCCCTCAAACTGATCAAATAAGTCATCAATTCTGGATAATGCGTATTTATTTTTAACTGTGAGCTTATTTAATTCTCGGTAATCAATACACATCTTGAAACCCCTATACTTTTTCTTTATAAACAACACTAGATATCCAGGGCGACGAACTTAGCCTTATAAATCTTTTTATCTAATAATTCTTGCAATTGACTTTTTAACTCATGCAATTCTTTAACCGCCGTTCTATAAGGTGATTTTGTTACTGGTTTTGAACCCCGTAATAGTTCAATAGTGAAATCTATTTCTTTCTTGTGGTAAACCCGATAGATAATTTAAAAACACTTATAGATATTTTTTTGTTAGACTCGGCCCTGAGGCTCAAATTAACGAAGTGGGAATAGACAGTAGGATGACTGATTAAAGTTCTTTCAATAACATTAATTACATAATAAATTAATATCCAAAATATAACTATAGAGCCATTAAAAATATTTTTTTTTTAATTTTAACATAAAACAAACCAATTACCTATTTTCGTTTGATCCATTTATTCTGTACTCGAACTCTTCTCTTTCAGCCATTTAATTCACAAAAGATTTATATGAAATTTTAATTTAATAATTTGATTTTTTCATAGTAAGCTCGGTGGATAATTACAATATATAGTATAGCAATTAGATATGAATATAAGTTGTCATGTTTATTTATTAAACTTTTTATTTAACATGCATATGAATATTTAATATAAATGTAGATCAAAATTCTAATCCTTTAATTAAACTTTATTCATTTTTCATTTCATTTATTACCGAAGCACCGTCAAATTTTGTACCTATGAAGGTACAACTATTTTCATTTAACCTGTACGTGTACGTTATGTCCCTAGCTAGTGCCTTAAGGGGGTGAACTCTTATATTTGCATGCATGTATCTTTTCCCTTTTTTTTCTTTTATTTATATGTTACGATAAATTTTATTATTTTTATATTCTGTTGCATATACATATCAATCTTTATATGCATATTTCTATAACACACACATATATCACATTGTAAACTTTAATTGCTTAATTTTCATCAATATGGTGCATAATATACACTTAAACTTAAATAAGTACACATGCATGATGTAATGTTTAATAATTGAAATTAAACAACAACAGAATGTAATTGTTATAAAATAAACATAATCACTTATTCCGCCGCTTTTTGATACTGGTATTTTTCAATTTTTTTTTTCAATCCTTAATTAACCTTTCTTGAGTGAAATCTAATCATCATGGGTACAAATATGTTAATCAACGCAGATAAATTAGAAATTAATTCATCGTTAAATTCAATTTAAATTTTCATTAAAATAACTTACCACAAATCTCTCTTTCTAAATACTTAATGTGAGATTTTTTACTTTGGTTATAATGCTTGATTCTACTATAGTCTTATTACATAACAATCCATTTTAAATTATTATAAAAATTACCTTTAAGAAATCAAAGTCGCTAAGACAATGTTTAATGTTACAAACTTCACCAATTATAATATAAGATGTATCGAATGTCGCTAAAGACAACATTGGACACAACAAACATTGTCGAAGTCGACATCAAATGCATCGTTTGATCATTAAAGGTAACATTGAGCATTCTACATTATAAATTAAATTTTCTAATTCTCTAAAATGATTGAACATTTTATTTAAATAACTTGCATCTTTTACCTCAATTTTTCTTCATCGCCGAACCGGACTTCTATCAATTTGATTTCTGCCTTTTGAACAATCATATACTACTGTTTCAATCAAAACTAAAATTTATGCATTTATTTCTTTTCTAAATTTAAATAAGCAAGATGAAAATGTAAACTTCCCTTTCGCTAGAAATGGAGGCTCACTTTTTTTCTTCCTTACAATGAGTTCTGATCTTTTGGCAATCTTAATAATAGAAAAATTTCCTCCTTCAAAATTTCTCTCTCTCACCCAATTTCCTTTCTTCCTATCAGTTACCGCCTCCTCTCAACTCCTTTCATTCGTGCAAGACTTTTGAAGAGGGAGGATATCTCACATGAGGAATCGTGTTTATATGCTTTCATTCGTGTTGGTTTGCTCATTCGGATTTCATGAATAAGGTCAATGACCAATTTGGCATCAAGTTTATTTTTTTCCCAACATTTATAAATTCTTATTTGCATTTGTACCCGTTGAATGTGTCGCATGATGCTTTAAGCTTATTTTCTTACAATTTTTTAGAAAAAAAAATTTCACTAGGTCTATTCCTTTTCCTTCCTAACCCTTCTACACCACATGAGGCATTTAAAAAGCATGGATAACAGGAAGACTGATAGAAGCTGGCCTAATATATTTTAGAGTCTAATGATAATAACTTTCTTAATTACTTCATTTTGAAAAAAAATTGCTTTTATTCATTTTGGTATTTGGATGTGGTAAGTAGGTCACGGATTCTCTTATGGTAAATGCTTATTTCGTGTCAATTTAAATTTACCTTCTTAAGTACTATATTTTAGCCTATTATTTGACAGTATTTATTTAGTGTATATGACTTACATAGGTATTTATCTTGGCCTCAGTTTACAGGTTACAAACTTGCTGTTGATCCTAGAAAACACACAGAAAGCATCCATTGGGAAAAATCCAATAAACCAATGCATTTAAATGCTCCCAGAGGAGGTTTGGCTGGAAGTTATGTTCCTGGTAATGCAAAATGATCCTAGCTGTAATAGATAACTACAGTAAGACGGAAATGCATTTCTTATAGCATTGTTCATTAGATGGAATGTTTCAGTTTTGTTTAATCACATAACTTATTTGCTTATTAGGTAGACAGTTTCCCTATGCGTATCTGTTTTTCTTATATGATTATTTTTAATATTAGTCTTTCTTTTAGGTATTTCTTATAAACTTTGAAGCATATGACAGTTACTGGCACTTTATTCTTAATATTACGGTCGTAGGGGAGAAAAACATGTCCGTCTCTCTTTCTGTAATTTTTTTTATTCAGATATCTAGTTTTTGAATGCTTTTTTTATTCAGATATCTAGTTTGTGAATGCTTTGTTACTAAATTCAAAATTTATGCTTCATAATTGAAAATTAGATTTGGCTTATGTTAAGGAAGGTAGAGGTACTCCTAAAAAGACTTGTTAGAAACTATTAGAAATGACCTTTCTTTATTAGATTTAAACAAGAATTTGACTCTTAACAAGACACATTGGAGAAAAAAAGATTCATGTAGCCGACCTCATGTAGTGGGATAAAAGCTTGATGTTGTTGTTGTTGTAATTGAAAATTTTAAATATCGGTGTTATGCTCATCAATCTTATTAACTCAGTCATGGTGTTGCACTGACTTTTGAATCGTTTACATCATCTTCATATCTAATAATTCTCTGAGGTGTATTTTGTTTATCAACAATGATGTGTTGGCTTATTTGCTTGCTTATTTTTACTTATTTATGAAAGCAAAAGAAATGAAGGAAAAGAAAAAAATATGTACAACCAGCTTATATTATGTAGGGTTGAGGTCAGATCAAAGGCAACTTATATGATATGCAATTACTGTTTATGATGTTATTATTATCAGTAAATTCTAATAGATTCTAAAATTTTACTCACTAGGTTTCGATTATCTTGGATCTTCTAACACTTAGTGGTTAACATGAAAAAGTGCTTTTAGAGTACTTGTGGTAATAGAATATTATGGAGATTTAAAGATGAATTATATAAAAATACAGTTAGTTTAGCTATGTTTTATGGATTTGAGAGTTGGGTAATAATGAAATCATTGATTTACGTGTTGAATGTTTTGAACATGAGTATGTTAAAATGGCTTGTGACTAAACTAGGAAATATAGATTGAGTATAATAGAAGAACAGTAAGAGTAGAATAGCGTCTATTAAAAAATGTTGTTGTCGAAAATAAACTTTTTTGGTTTGTGTTTGCACATTGTTTGCACATATATATTAAGTTATTGTCTTATGATTATGATGTAAATATGTTAGAGCAGAGGTAATGTGGATAAAGTTACACAAAATATTTGTGCAAATTAGGTTTGGAGCCGTATGCAACACTCAACGTGGATATGATTGGAGAAAGAGGTTTCATAAAACCAACCCGAAATCTTTATCTATACTACCTTAGAAAAGCTGCTTAGAATTTGACAGAAAAAATCTTGACCATTAGTTCTTTACTTATAATGTATATCGTCAATTTAACTTTCCTGTTCATCTTGCAAATCATTTAATGCAATTGCGCTCCTGCCTGGTGATTTTCAAAATATTTTAAAAAACCTATGCAATATTTGAATTTGAATCTTTCTAGTTCTTTACTTGTTATATGGAATTCTCAGCTGGCTAAGCAATCCCTCTATTGTTTTTCGTGCATTATAATCCTATTTTTATGGAAAAGTTATAATGCTGAACGATCTAAGTTCCAAATGTCTTATCAAATGTGTATTGGATGCTGAAATATTATGGATATACTAATACAAAAATTCTGTTGTTAATCATGTTTTCAATTAAATTTAAGGAATATGTTTTGTTAATTGCAATAATGAGAAAAATAAATTCATATTATTTTCTTTGATAAAAAATTCTTATGCACCATACCCTCTCTTGCAAAATGACACTTCAATATTTTTTTTTTAACTTTTTAAGTCTACTATCTTTTGAAATGAGACTTGGTCTTGGATCAATATGCTGATATTCTTTTTTCTATTTAAAATTTTGACTAGATGCCAGAATCAACAAACAGTTTCGCATTGTGCGGGACAATAGATTGAACCAAACTTTTAACAAGGATGCCAAGTCCGATTCCTTGCAGCACTCTCCACGAAATGAGCATGTTAACTCAAATATCTCTGAGAGGAGGTTCGGCATGGTTTCTTTTCAGAGTTATTTGGTGTAGTTGTTCTTTGTTCCTATGGTTATTTTTTAATCATTGTATCCCTACTTTTGTCAATGTTTCCTTTTTGTTTCTCATTTTCTATTTATATTGTACATAAGGAATGGCTTGACTGTGATGCAACAACATTTATCAATGATTAAGATACAATATTTCACATTTTTTTGTTTGTATTGTACATATTATGTATCTTATGACAACAACAACAACAACATCAAGCCTTTATCCCACTACGTGGGGTCGGCTTCACGATCACATCAATACAAGACTCACGTTTTAGTGGATAGTATGGATGATCTAGTTTAGTCTAGTTACAACTGAGCATATCTTGTTTATTCTAGTTTGATTTGATTTTATCATGATCATTTAGTTATTTATTCATGTTGTTTCAATTACTTTTAAGGGATGTTTAGTTTGAGGGGTTTTGGGTCTAGTGCTAAATATAGGGGCTTTAAAAATTGAAGTGTTTGGTTAGCTAAAAATAAGTTCTAAGTATTTCTTAGAGGACTTTAAAACTCACCGTTAGTTCATATTTGGTATATTCCATAATTGTATGAATTGGCCGATTTTAGAATACATCGCGTACTACAATTAGTGAACTCCTATTGTGACCTCTTCTTCACTAGCCTCATATCCCATCAATCCCTATTCTGAGTGAACTTCACTAACGATCTCATAGAAATAACACCCACAAAAGATCTCCTAGAAAGCTCAACAACCCATAGAAAACTCAATAGTAAGCGGCCCTCAACCCCAGTGGAATATTGTAGAATAGGAAATGATGCTGCAACAGTAAGGCGCTGTGGTCCTCCATCAGGTCCTTTTCCTACAAAATCTCCTTCGGGTAAGATGAGGCTTGGTTTTTAATACAATGTGTAGACACTTATATGAGCTAAAAGCCTATCGATCAGCAATAGTTCAAATATCTTCCAAGATCAAAACAGTATTGAGTTAATAGCAACAGTTCCGTAGCCTAAGAATTCGTCCCAAATGAATCATGAGAACCCTTTAAATATCATTTAATAAGGAATCTTCGAGAACTTGCCCCCTAATGAGGAATTTTTCTTGTTCTCAACCGAGTTCCCTAGCACTAAATGCTGAAAGGTAATTGAGCCCCTGGTAGGGTCAAAGCTTGTTGGCGGTCTGGAGTCCAACAACCTAACCTGGGTTAATCTACTGAATTAGTAGGACAATCACGATTCAATATTTAACAATCACAAATTAATATGTAATTGCAGCCAATTATTTTTGCTAGATATCTATATTGTGCCCTTCACTTAAAAGGATTGACTAGCTGTAGAGCCTTGATGATATTCAAATAGATGAACTCCACATTGATAAATGCCTAAAGATAACATCAGGTATGAGGGATCACCCATGCATTTCATGTCTACGGTTTTGACTTGCTGAAAATAAAATAGGTTTTTGACAATCATTAACTCGTCAAATTAGGCAGTAGTTATGTTAATTGGTTTTTTGCTATATTTGCAAGTATTTTAGGAGGGCTTTTTAGTTATATTTATTATAATATGGTTAGTGCTAGTTCTTCACTGGATCAGCTTCATCCATATGGCTTCTTGTATTGCACTTTTCTCATTATCTTACAACTGAAGATTTTTTTATTTTTTTTTATCTTACAACTGAAGATGGTTTCATCTAATTACATATTTTTCCATTGCAGATCGACAAGAATTGTAAATGATCAGAAGTTGCTTAATTCATGCATTTTGGACGGCCAGGGGATATCTCAAAACATGAATGCATCATGTTCTCATGGTTTGGATCATGAGAAAAATTTGTCCCGAGCTAGCAGATCTAGGGATTTGCCACTGCAAGAGATTATGATCATCCCTCAATCTACAAATTTAGAGCCTGAAAGAGCTGTTGTGAATAGTTCCGCCTTAAATTCTTCTTCAGTTTCAGTGAATTCTGTTATTGGTGTGTACTCTTCGTCCTCAGATCCGGTTCATGTTCCATCTGTAGCTTCCAGATCAGCTGGTTCTGTTGGTGCCATTCGACGTGAAGTTGGAGCTGTGGGTGTTAAAAAGCAGTCTTCTGATGTCCAGCCTACAACCTCAGAAGTTTCAAATCATTCTCAGTCTGTAATCTTGGGTGGGACGGTCATTTTATCCACAACAGAGTCACTTCAAGACTCAGCTTCAAATATAAAAAAGAGTCAGGTTAACACTCAAGACTCGGCTTCAAATATAAAAAAAAGTCAGGTTAACCAAGTGTCTAACTCAAATACTGTCATGCCTACAACATCGAATCGCAGAGGTGTGCAGAATAATAGCAAACAACACCTTCAAATTTTCAATCACCAAAGAGGTATGGCTTTCTTTTTTAATTTGAAATCTAATTCATGTCAGCTTAACATAGACAATGGTGGTTTTGTACATGTGAGCTATGAATGCATTTCTGGAAACTTATTGAAGTTGATGGCAGCAAAGTTCATGCGAGACTAGTGAATTCGGGGAACATTTGATTCAGCGGGATTTTCAATCTAAAGGCCAATCAAGGAAGGCATCTAGTTTGGTTAATTTCAACAGAATCAACTACATTAGGCTCAGCTGGCTAGGTCAAGCTATTTTACAATAACCTGACCAATGGGTTTGTTTGCATAGGTTCCATGAACTAGTTGAAATTACATTTCAAGGTTAGAAGACTTGAATTCAAGCTTCAAGGATGTGGGCTCCAAAAATTTATGCTCGACTCTTCTGAGAGAGTTTGTGTTTTAGATTAAATCTTCAAAGATAGATTAGATTGCATGTAGATATGACACTGCTTATCACCCTCATTTTGTAAGGGTTTATGATCTGGTTCTAATTTCTTGGCACTCCTATGGTTAACTATCCCTCTCGGTGATAAGATAAAACTTTCAATTAAATCTAGTCAATGGATTTTAATGCTTAGCCTATAATAGCAGGTATTTGATTTTAGGATAGAAATATTTATCACCATTAGTTTAAAGTAGATGATAGGAAAATGATGATGAACTTAATCAAAATCCTATGATTTCGTTGCCTAGGTTGCCATAAACTCGTCTACTTAGTGAGAAGAGCTCTAAATATTACTATTATTTAGTAGTGTCATTTGTGAGCAAAATCACCCAATTAGATGATATGTTGTCCTCATTGGTATGAGATTTTTTATGAGTTTGCATAGTGATATGCTTGATAAGTCATTGGATTTTTGTGGATAGGTTATTTCCTTAAATTTGGGTGATAGATTTTACTTGTTTTTTTAATTTATAATTTAGATTTCTTAAGCTTTATCAAAATTTATGCCCCAAATAATTTATTTTGGGATTTGGAGGCATTTTTTATTTTAGGGTTCTCTACGGTTCATATTCACCATCAATATAACCATCATCAAGGTTCATATTTTTTCAACTCCAATTTTTAACATGTGGAGGATCAAACTTGAAATGTGGGACGTACGACCTTGCCTTATAGGCAAGGTGAGTTGCTCTAAAACATGCGTATATGTTGATGAATTTAATTTTGAAAGAGAGGGTTGACAATTTTTAATAGAATTACACTATCTTTTTTAGTGTGGTTGCACATTTCTCAAAATTGGTAGATTTAAATTTAGTTATTTTCGATTTGTACAATATTCTCAGACTTCAAGTTTATGCATTTAAGATATTTGCTAGAACATATGAGGACATTTGACTTCAGCAATTTGATGCGTCTTTTGGATAACGTGTATGCCTTTTGGTGCATTTGCATTCTATGATGTATTTGCATGTTTTCTGTGCACATGTATGCTTTTTTATGGTGGGAGAAATTTCATTTCATTTTATTTCTCATCCATGCAATATTCGCTAACTTTAAGTTCAAATGTTTAGCAAGCTTGTTGAAGCACATGTGAACGAGGTTTGCTTTGACAAATTGGGCTGTTTTTCAATTATGTGCATACTTTTCAATGTGCTTATATGACTTCCAATGCTCATGCTTGCTTCCAAAGGCATTGTATTTAAGTTTGGAAGGTGTCTTTTGATGCATGAAAATAATTAGAAAATTATATGAATTTTAATTATATGCGTGAATGTTGTCGTTAATATGTGTGCAATATTTCATTCTGAATTTTAAAGATTGCATTCCATTTGCTTGCGTGTGTGTATTGCAGATTTAGTAACGATTTATAATTTAGTTGTGCGCTTAAAGCATTTTAATTCACTTGTATTTAGCTTACATTTTGTTCAAGTAGACCCCAGAGGGACTCTCATCTTGTCTCATAGGTAGTTGTAGTTCAATATTTAAGTGTTCTGAATAGATAGTGAGAAGTCTTGCTTGTGCTTGTTTGGCAAGCTATCAAGTCTTATTCTTACTCAATCTTGCTCGTAGCCGAGTTATTAACTCCATTGCAAGTCCCCTGCAATTTCAATTTTGCCAACTTTACAACATGTTTCATATCTTGAATTTTCATTTATTCTAATTTGATAATTTGTACTTATTCATTTCATTCCTTTTATTATTTCTACCACATATAGTCTCTAAATTCTTTATTTTGTTCTTTTAGAGTTTTGTAACTGAATTTTTTGGCAGCCTCTGGCAGCATAAGAACCTTATTTTTTGATATAATCTCAGACTTGTGAAATCCTTGGAGTGCCTCAAGTAACCCCAAATCAACACCCCCTTCATTTTAAGAGATTCCAACAAATCTGCAATAACTCTTTTCTCATTAGAGTTGCTGGAAACACAAACCCATATTTTAAGATCTAAGTCCTTTGTCATTTCATCTTGATGGAGATGTCGTTGGAGAGTTATCTTTCCCATACCACCTAGGCATACTATAAATAGCAGAAAAATGTTGCTGTACGTAGTAATCTGATATTCATTTGATGGATTCTGTAGATCCCTCTCCATGGCTGTGAAGCTCATAACTTTGCATTCTCCTCAAACTTAGATGTAAATTTAGGAACTTTCTCATTGGATATTTACTTTGCTTTCACTTTATCTATTCAAAATTATGTCAACGGCATCCAAGCTTGCTTGCCTTAGCAAACCCATCTCCTAGTCTAGTGTTGTGGTGAACTTGCTAGTTAAAATTGCGCCAGTACGGTGGTTGGTTTCCAGTGGTTTCATTAACAGAAGTGGCAGTGACAGTGGATGGTATGTATTGTTTCACTAGAAGTTGAGATTGGAGGGTGAGTGGTGGGAGGATTTTGTCACTTGTGGGATTTGTACAGGTTGTGGTTTTGTGCGGTGCTTGAGAAAGGGTGTCACCATTGATTGCTGCAATTTTTTCTAGAGAAATAAGATGAGTGAAAGCAAGAAAAAAAGAGGAAGGAGTTGTTCTTGTTGTATGCGTGTGTGCGGAAGGATTCGTAGAGCACTGAGCAAGAAAGAAAGAGTGTACATGGCCAAGGCGAGCACATTTGAGGGTTTGATGAGATGGGACAATTACACACGACAATGAGATTGAGGTGTGGTGGGATTTCAGGGATATAGAGAATATATTTGGGGATTTATAGGGAAATGTTTTTAAGTTTTAATTATAAAAAAATAAATAAATATGATCATATAAGAAATTATATAGTTTTTTGTATATTGATTGTGAGGAGTACATCCGACCTTGGAGGGTCTACCAGAGGCGTGACCGTCGATCTACGGCCACGATTGCTCCGCTTTACTTTTGATCGGCATTGTATTAGAAGTATTTGTATTAGTTTATTTTGTGTTATGAGTTATTATTGCATTTTTCATTTATACCCTCATTTGAGGACCTAGTCATGTGTAAGTCCGAGGGGCAAGTTGGTCTTTTATTTCTCTTTCATTGTAATGAGGCTCTTTAAAGGCCACCTCCTCCTTGGAGGCTAATGAATGATTATTATGAAAAATTTCAGCAATTGAGTTTTTGTGAGAGCTTGAGAGTTCTTGGAGAGAAATCACTAGGTGAGGGAATCAGAGCCGCAGGAAGCGTTCGGGCTCGTGGTTATTTTCTCCTTCTTTCCTCCCCTTTTTCTCCCTTATGCCGCCGGCCTCCCCACCAAACCCCCCTCCAACCGCCGGCCACAAAGGGCCTTGCCCCTTCCATAGCTGCCGACCCATTCATTCAACCACTTCCTAGCCGCCGGCCAACACATCCCTCCCCCACCTCCTCCTAGTTGTCGACTACCTAAAGTCCCTTCTCTAAATCATTAACTAAATCCCACCGCCACCTAACCCTAACCTAACCTAGCCGCCGGCCACCCAATCCCAATCTCCTTGCCTCCAAAATTCAAACCTCCCATCATCACTTTCCTTTCTCTACACAACCTCATTTGGAAAGCTTTGATTTCAATTATTCAATCAATTTTGAATTTTGAAATACTTCCTAAAATAGACAATATATTTTAGGAAAGTTCCTTAAATCAAGTCCAAATCAATTTCAATCCTCTTCCTCAATTAAAGGTCCTTGATTAGGCAAGCTTTAAACTCACCCCTCCATAACCCTATGCCACCTCACAAAGCCGTCCGCCCCTCTCCCTCTATCTCTCACTCTCTCTCCCCACATTAACTCCCCTCTTTTTAAATACCCCAATCAAATCTCTCATTTAGGAATAATTTTCATTTCCCTCCCTATTTGAAATTCAAAATTCAAAACCCCATAATCCCTCCCAATCTAATTTGAATTTAAAACTTCGGATTTTGGGAAATTAATCCCTTCTCTTTCTTTTTAGCCGCCCCCCTCCCTCTCTTTTTACTTCCTATTTGCTCTTTCACATTAGTGTCCCTCCAACTATCCTCCCTATGTCAATAACTTGGTTCTTCTTGATCTAGAACCATCCCATTGAAGATCGGAAGCCTACACCGTTGCTGTCCAGATTTCTGGACTTGGAAATTTCATTTGGTACTTTTTTCTTTGAATGTTGTCTGTGAAACATGGACACCAACATGAGGCATGGAAAATAATGTTTCATGGACGTGACATTTTCTTTTATAAATTATTAATATAAAATATATAATCAAAGCACCTAATATTTATTTTTTCTATCCAAAAGAATTACAAAATATAATATACTAACATATATATTATATTAAAGGCTTAAGGAAAAAAATATTGGTTTAACCATAATTATATTTCATTATCAAATGTATTTTTTTTAATCAAGTATACTTAATTGTCATTTACAATTGTCATTTACACACCATACTAATCATTAAACATTATTTTATCAATATTAACATTATATTATACACACAAAATGCCAAAATAAAAAAGAGTTAATAATCTTAAAAATGCCTAGAAAGATATGAAAACATTGATGTTCTACAAATTGGCCAAACACATTCAACATAATGATCAACCTCACCACTTGCACCAATGTACCTTTTAATAGAACCTTAGTCTTCATTGATAAAAAAAAATAATACTCTTACTTGGATCATCATTGCAAGTCTAAGCTGTCGGGGTGTGTTCTGATTATTTTCAATTATAATTTAAGTAATACATATACAATAAGCATTTATCTCACTATATGAGGACGATTACATGAATCATTTTTGTTTATCGTGTCCTATTAAGAGTCAATTCAAACTTAAATGTAATAAATAAGATCATTTTTAATAATTTCTAATCAAGTCTTTTCAGTTTTATGATGGGATCCAAAAGTTCTAAACCAAAGGAGAACACTTAAGAGAAAAGAGGACAACTCAATCCAAAACAAGTGAACAAACCACCAACAAAATCCAACTAGATGCAAAAACTTAAACAGCTTTAGAAAACAATAAAAACTTAAATTGAAGAGAATACCCTCAACAACCAACAAGTGGTCATCTCACATGTAACGATAAAATAAGAAAATAAGGTGCTCTAAAGAACATGCAAACCAGAGATCCACCACAGCAATCCTGATCCAACACCCGTCGCAACTCCTCCGGTAAATACCAACAAACAGGTCAACAACACCTCTCACGCTTGTAGAAGAAGGATACAATTGTAGAGAGAAGAACTAGATAGAAGACTTAGTAGAAGAAATTAATAGAGAAGAAGTAGCCCTCAAGCTTAGGAAGAAAACCCTCAGGTTTAGAGACAAATATCACTTCCACAGTTCCACCACACCCTCCATCAGCAGCCAACACCCCCTATAAATAGGGAAAGGAAACTAGCAATCACCTAAAACAGCCGCCCAATTCAACCAACCAAAACAGAGGGAAAAACCCAGGAAAAAAGGCACGACCAACCCAAGAACCGAACAGTTAAGCGACCCAACAGCCAGCCAGAATCGGAACAGCCAAGAATCCCAACATAAACCAAAGAAAAAGGGCACAGTAGGCTCAGGAACCAAGCAGCCAGGCGCCCAACAGCCAGCCATCCCAAACACCAAACAACAAAAGGGAATTGGGCCAAGCCCATTAAGCTAATTTCTGCCAAATAATAAATACCCAAGGAACCAAAGAATTCCAACAAACCAAAAGATTGATATGATTTAAGAGCACCTAACCTATTAATGATCATTGGTTGCCTTCTATCATTGGGTAAATAAAAATAAAACATAAAAATCCAAATTACAATATTCAGAACATGAAATGTTGTTTATTGAATGCATCAATTTTCCCCTGGTGGAGAATCTCATCTCCTGATTATAATGCTTCAATCATCTGCTAAGAGATATCAGGATGATGAAGCTGCAACTCCTCATCTTCAACAGTCAGTCAGTGGGGCGTCCATTCCATCCAACCAAGAGTTGTTGGTGCACTCCATGTTTTGCTTGGGTTGTACAGATATCCACAACATCATTAGGAACAATAAGAGGCAAGTACCACACAACTGTATGCTTTTAGCAACACCTTTACTTGACGCAACTAGATACATTAATTAAAGTTGTTCATTTTCTATAAGCTGCATGTTTCCTTCAATATTTTGATGAGCTATAAAGGTTTTATCAACAACTTCCTCTATGGTCATTATTCTCAATTACAGTTCTTCAGGTTGCGGCATTTTACAGCAGACAGGTTGATTAACATACTGCAATGTCACATCATCAGATTGGCTTTCAAGAATAACAGTTTCTCCATTGTGCCTTTCATGGTCTTGCATCTCTTTGTCTGTCGGTGTTTGCACCTCATTCTTTTTTTTAATACATTATTCCTCACATGCTACCAACCTATCCACGACTTCAACTTTGTCTACTGTTTGAGTCTAAAATTTATCTACAATATCATTGACTGGATAAATGATAAACTGAGCATTTTGAAGAGCATAAGCTGATTGTATTTCTTTTTTTTTTTTTTTTTTTAGGATGTTGCTTCCTAGAAGATAAACATGGCAACTTACTACCAAGTTCATGAATTGAATCAGGATTAATTGAAGAACCAACTTCTTCAATAGGCGTTCTCCAAAGTGAGTTTTGCATATAGCTAGAACTTGCTCGTTGGAATATAGATTTCATCTTATTAGATCCCGCATTTTGTTTCAAAATAGGTTTGCCTTTTGAACTTAGTGCAGCCATGGTATTAGTCACTGTTTCTATTTGTTGTTGTAGGTTAACCATTTGTTGCATAAACATACGTTGCCATTTAGCTTGCTGATTATCCTTTTTTTTTTAAAGGAGACTCGCATGCTAACCAAGAGCTCTGGTACCAAATTGATGGGATTCAAAAATTCTAAACCAAAGTAGGACACTTAAGAGAAACAGGAGACAACTCAATCCAAAAAATAAGTGAACAAACCACTGACAAAATCCAATCATATGCAAAAACAAAAACAACTTTAGGAAATAACAAAACTTAAATTAAAGAGAAATATCCTCAGAACAACCAACAAGTTGTCACCTCATATGTAACGATAAAATAGAAAAAATAAAGTGCTCTAAAGAACATGCAAACCAGTGGTCCATCACAACAATTCTGATCCAACACCTATCACAAGTCCTCCGGCAAATACCAACAAACCGGCCAACAACAACTGGCCAACAACACTGCTCACACTTGTAGAAGAAGGATACAATGAAAGGGTAACTTGTGGAGAGAAAAACTAGATAGAAGACTTAGAAGAAGAAATAAGTAGAGAGGAAGAAGCTCTTAAGCTTTGGAAGAAATCCCTTAGGTTTGGAGTCAAAATAATGTTCAACAACCTCCTCCATCAGCAACCAACAACCCCATAAATAGGGAAAGGAAACCAACAATCACCTAAAGCAGCCGCTCAAATCAGCCAACCAAAACAGAGGAAAAAACCCAGGAAAAAAGGCATGGCTAGCCCAAGAACCGAATAGTCAAGCAGCCCAACAGCCAGCCATAATCGGAACAACCAAGAATCCCAACAGAAACCAAGGAAAAAGGGCACGGTAGGCTCAGGAACCAAGCAGCCAGGTGCCCAACAGCCAGCCATCCCAAACACCAAACAACAAAAGGGAATTGGGCCAAGCCATTAAAGATAATTGTAGCCCAACAATAAATACCCAAGGAACTAAAGAATGCTAGCAAACCAAAAGATCGACATGACTTAAGAGCACTTAACCTACTCATGATCATTGATTGTCTTCCATCATTGGGCAAAATAAAACATAAACTTCAATTACAATAGGTTCTAAATATTCAAAACATAAACATAAAATGAAGGCTATTGAATGCATCAATGTACTTCTACCTTTCTTAACATAGGCCGGATCTAATGTTTGTACTCTCCTAGCATGGTCATTGTATATCATACACATATATGTCAATTTGCGAGCTATAGCATGTAATGTTGCGAGTCGGAGGTGTGCTCATTCCTGATAACGATGCAAAAGGCTTTTTAAAGAGTCAATAGTTACAATGATATTAATGGTTTTTCCATGGTTATGTAGCCTAAGTAATCAAATCAATACATGTTTTCATTTGCTTATTAATTAACCTTTTGTGATTAGCAAATGTGATTATGTAAATATATTTACATATGGATTGTAGTGCTAAGTTTAGTATATTATTCTCCGTCCATGGATTTTCTTTAGTTTTGATATTAAGGTGCATCGAAAGCTTGTGCATGGCTGCACGCCCTAGGTCTATTGAGAGAGTATAGTTTTTGGGGTTAAATTTTCAAAAGGTAGATTACAGGTTTTTAAGATACTACTCAGAAATTTCATTCTCATTTTGCGAGGACTTTATGATTTGGTTATAGGTTTTATATAAGCATAAGACTATGATTTATTACCTCACTCGATGATAAGAGAATTTTTTATTAAGGTTAGTCATTAGAAGTTTAGTGCTTAGCATACATTAGCAACAAATTTGGTCTATGGTTAGAAATTTATCAACTTAAACTTAATGCAGATGGCAGAAAGAATGATGATGAACTCGATCAAGATTTCATGATTTTGTCATCCCTAGTTGTCATGAATTCCGCTCTACTTAATCAGGGAGATGTTGACCCAATTTAACTAAAGGCTTCTTAGTAATCATAGTTTGCTTCATCCAAGGGAATTTTATATACTTGCAATAGATGTTTATCTAAAGGGAGAAATTTGAATCAATCTTTTGCTAATAGAGAATTTTGTGTCATATTTAGTCATGACAATAATTTAATAGTGTCATGTTACAGCAAAATCACTCGATTAGAGGGTCACGATCATAATCGTTTACGTTTGATACCATTTTGCGACAAATCTACCGATTTAAGACATGTATCACATCCTTCATAATGAGAGACCATTTGAGAATGAATTGTAAGGACTTGTATGCTTTGCAACTTGTGCATGCATTTTTTTATGCACATACGAATGCACTTGCACATTTGAATAGTATATTCACATGCTTTTCAATGTATTTTACTTGATGCACTTGCGTATGTTTGGAGTGGTGGCATGCTTCCCAGAATAGTTGTACACTTTTTCGAGGCAGCTACACGTTCCTCAAAACAACAACATGCTTCTCAATATGGCTACACACTCCTCGATACATCACACTTGAATTAAATTATTATGTTTTGATGTGCATAGGATTTGAACATGTCTAAATTTTGGTTGTATGCACGAGCATTTACCAATAAAATACACGTAAAATCTTATTTTAAGATTTTAAGGTATGCCTTATGTCACTTGTGTTGCATCTGTTTGTTGCAGATTCAGTAGCATCAAATGTGAATAGGAATTCTTATGATATATTACAATTTCATCATGCTATGTTTGTATTTTAGTTAGGTGCCCCCACAAGGAATCATTCTCTTTCCCATAAATAGGAAGGGTATTGTCTTACTCATTTTTCATATTTTAGTTCACAACGTTTTGAGAGTTCTTTCATTTTGGAGAGTTCTAGAAATTGTGAGGGGCCTCCATTCACTCCCATAGGTGCATTATTGTGTTCATTGCAAGTCCCTTGTAAGTCTTTTTTCTGTTTAGTTTCTTTGTTTATGTTCATTCTTACATTGCTTTTTATTTCTTTTATTTTTACATGTTTATGCGTAAAAAAAATCCTTCTGTTTTTTTTTTTTTTTTCTTTTCCAAGTTTGTTTGCTAATAAATTAGGCATCCTTTTGGAATCTCCCCTATTTAAGGGACGTTGTTGGGGTTGCTAAGCTTTCTCACCATGTTTAAAAAGTATGCCATGTTCAATGTAATGCAAAACTGTGGCTAGGAGCCTTTTATCCCTCCACACTTAAAAAAGTGCGCATAAGCTAAGCAAAAAAGACAATTTCACTGCCACATCGAAGCAACTTGCAGGGGTATTTATTTTGTAAATTTCACCACCTTGTTGGAACAATATGCACAGTTTTTTCCTCTTTTCTTTTGCTTATATATATATATATATATATATATATATATATATATATATATATAGAGAGAGAGAGAGAGAGAGAGAGAGAGAGAGAGAGAGAGAGAGAGAGAGAGAGAGAGAGAGAGAGAGAGAGAGAGAGAGAGAAATATCTCTTATTTAGGGAGTGAAGAGGAAGGAGGGAGTGAGGTGGTGGGTGCTGACATCGAGGTGGTGGCAAAAGCTAGGGTAGTGGTGGTTGACAGGGCAGAGGAGGGTTGTGTGTACAAGGATCGGTGAGAGAGAGTTGGAGTGCAAAGAAGGTTCTGCTGGGTGGGTTGGGTTGATGCTAGGAGGTATTTCATGATTAGGCAAGGAGAAGGGAGAGTTTCAGACTGGAGTGGGGAGTGGGGGTTATGTGTACAAGGTGTTTCATTGATGACTAGCAACTATTAATCATTCCTCGACTATTCAAATATGGTTAATTTAGTCTAAGAGTATCGGATTGCTCTAATTTAGTCCAACAGTATTACGCTGCTCCAATTTAGTTCTTCAACTATACAAAATTGATTCAAAAAAGTCCACTTGGGACTAAATTGGATTAATTTTGTGTAGCCGTGGGACTAAATTGGAGTAGCATGACACTCTGGAATAAATTGGCCACACACTAGTCTAGGGACTATTTGGGGATTTTTTTTCTCTATCTATATATATAATCATTTAAAATTTAACCATAATTATTGTAGTAATCTTAATTTTAATTTTAGTTAAAATTTATTTAGGTCTAATAAAAATGCAATAATTAAGTGATAATTTTAATATGAAAATTATAATTTATTTAAATTTAAGTTATGATAACTGAAATAATCTTTTTCTTAGATACATGTGCCGGTTTGCTCTCGCAGTTTTTTGTTACCCATCTAAGTTAGATTTTAAATATTGTTGTTGCAAGGTCCTAAGGCCTGGATGAGAAAAAATTGAGGGTTGTGTTAGGTAGTCAACAAGTAGCATAAAACTTGCCCATTTATCATAACATTAATCATTTAATATAATGTGTTAATGCCAGTGCATTCCCTGAAAGCAACGTCTTGTACAGCCTGAATAGAGCGAGAAGTGTGCAAGGGCCGCTGCACCAGCATACAGGTGCAATATTAAAGAAATTAGGGTTCCCACATCATGGAAAAATGTGGGCAAAGAAGTTAATCTATGAAGCTAGTAGTAAGATAAAAACTTGGAATATAAGATACTTATCAATGGTGAATGGCGCACCACTGCGCAAAGTTCCTCGTTGAGCCATGACGCATAGTGCACAGCGAGGTGTGTGTCATTTTGAACATAAACAAAAAAAAAAAATTATTATATAGATCATATTTTAGAGTATCAATCAAGTTGGGTAAGGCTTGGTTGAATATGTTTTTGGTCCAAAGTCCAAACCATTAAAGTGAGCTTTAATTTCGTCCAAAAATTTCTACTAAAATAAAGTCTGATGAAACATAACTAAACTATTTTAATCATATCAAATAATTTTAAAATTAATTATTATATTATTTTACAAATTAATTATATAAATATTAAAAACTATTTATAATTTTATCAAAAACAATTCCTAAAATTCAAATTGCGCGCGCTATGCGCCATTCCACACACATATCGCAAATGGTGCGCGCTAACTTGAACATGTGCCCCACGCCATGTAGCTGGCGTTGTAGGTGCACCCACCATTTTGTGCCATTGATAAGTATTGAATATAGGTTCTATTACAGACAAATTAATTAAATTAATAGATATTATGATTAATAGGAAGATAATATTCTATGATAGTTTAGGATTTAAACTATGATATTCCTGTAGGAGTCGTACTAGAAATAACGTAGTTGTGATTAGGGATAATAGTTTGAAAGATAATGTTATAGAAATTAATAGAATTGGAGATATAATTATAGTTTTAAAAATTATTATTGATGCTAAGATTATTAATATTATAGTGCTTATGCTATGCAATTAGTTTTTAATGTGCTCAAAATTAAAATTTGGAATGGCTTGGAATAATTAATACAAAGGATACGATTAGAAGAAAAAATTTTTATTGGAGGAGATTTAAATGAACAAGTTGGTAAAGTGGTAGAAGATTTTAAAAATATTCATGGTGGTTATGGATTTGAAATGACTAATGATGGTTGTAGGACCAATTAGATTTTGCTCTAGCTTATGATATTGTAATTGCTAATATCTTATTTAAGAAAAGAGATGAGCATCTCATCACTTATAAAAATGAATAGTAAAATTTAGATTGATTTTGTTCAAGTTATCCAAGCAAAGAGATAGGAGAAGTAAGGATTTAGTTCAAGTGAAGTGCATTAAGGATGAAGATAAAAAAATATTTTTATTTGAAGAGAATATTCAACATAGATGGAGGAGATATTTGGATAAGCTTTCCAATGAAGATTGTGAGAATACATTTAGTGACTTTAGTACCCTAAATGAAAATAGAGATTTTTGTATTTATCATCATATTAGTAAAACTCAAGTTAGAGAGACTTTAAAGAAAATGAAGTGTGGAAAAAGCTATTAGACCTGATGATATTCCAATAAAGTTGTGAAAATGTTTAATGAAGGATTTTTTTTTGCTTATGATGCTTTTTAATATCATTTGGAAGACTAAGAAGATGTCAGATGAATGGAGAAAGAGTATGTTGATTTCTATTTTTAAGAATAAAGGTGATGCACAAGAGTGTGTGAATTATAGAGGAATTAAATTAATGTGTCATACATTAAAACTATGGGAGAGAGTTACTGAGTATAGGTTACAACATTATATTAATGTTTCTCGAAATCAATTTGGATTCATGCCGGGTAGATCTACTATGGAAGCTAGATATTTATTGAGAAGTTTAATGGAGAAGTATACAGAGAATAAGGAGCATCTTCATATGATATTTATTGATTTACAAGGAGCATATGATAAAGTTGCAAGAGAAGTTCTTTGGAAAGTTCTAAGAAAAAAAGTAGTTAATAATGCTTATATTCAGGTCATTAAGGATATATATGCATGTGTTGTTACTTGTGTTCAAACACAAGGTGATTTGACCAAGTATTTTCCTATTTCAGTTGGATTACATATGTATTAATCCCTTCTCTTTTTGTTTTGGTAATGAATGTTCTTACTAGACATTTGCAAGAGGATATACCCTGGTGTATGCTTTTTGCTGATGATCTTCTTCTTTTTGATAAGTCTATAGAGGGAGTTGAAGGAAAAATTGAATTATGGAGGTCAACCTTAGAGTCTTAAAGGTTTTTGTTTGAGTAGATCTAAAACTGAATACATTGAGTGTAATTTTAGTAGTAATAGATCTAGTGGAGGGATTGTGATGTTAGGCGATCAAGTCATTAAAAAGAGTATACGTTTTAGATATCTTGGGTCTATTGTTCAAATTGATTGTGAAATAGATGGGATATTATTAGTAGAATTCAAGTTGGATGGTTGAAGTGGAGGAATGCATCAAGTCTGTTGTATGATAGAAAAGTACCCTTCAAACTTAAGTGAAAATTTTATAAGATGGTGGTGAGACTTGCAATGCTTTATGATGCAGAATGTTGGCCATTAAAAGAGAAGAATAAAATTAAGTTTAAGTGTTGTAGAGACGAGGATGCTTAGATGGATGAGTGGCTTTACTCTTAGAGACTGAATGCGAAACAAGTATGTATGTGATAAGGTTGGAGTAGCTCCAGTTAAGATTGGAGAGATTGGCCTTCCGATAACCCGGTTAGGAGAGTAGATGTATTAGATTTGTCTTATGTTAAGAGAGGTAGAGGTTGACCTATAAAGACTTGGTTAGAAAGTATTAGAAATGACCTTTGATTTTTAGATTTGAATAAGAATTCAACTCTTAATATGACATAATAGAGAAAAATGATTCATGTTGCCGACCCCCATAGTGGGATAAAGGCTTGATGTTGTTGATGTTGTAAACAATTTAGTCTTAAAATGTTGTGAATTTTATTGTTTTTGTATGACTTTTATATTTGAACATTTTTACCTTTCTTGTATGTATGTTTTCAATCTGTGAAGCATGATAATTCATACTGCCAATTTACTATAAAAGAAAAAAAAGTTTAGATAATGTTTCTCCCAATTAATTAATTTTATTGCCTTGACATCTAACTTTATTATTAGTTCACTTTCATAAGTTAGGTAATTTTTTATTATTATAAATCAGGAATATGCTTATAATGCATTTATTCTATTATCATCCAGCCTCGCAGCCCAACATGGAGTGGAAGCCTAAAAGCCAAAAGCTGAAAAATGATAGCTCTAGCACACTTGAAACATTTTCTGTCCTTGAATCTTCCACTGACAATGCCTTTAGCTCAAGCCTGGTGAATGCTATTGATCTGACAGATAAGCTTTCAAATGTCAATATTCGTGGAGAACAGCATGTTATCATTCCTCAACATCTTAGAGTGCCAGAGGCTGAATGCACAAAGTTCACGTTTGGTAGTTTTGGGGAAGGACCTGTTTCTAGCCCAGGCTTCCTGTCTACTCAACAAACAATTGGAAGTGTCGAACAGCCAGAAGTGACAACTTCTGTCAGGTTATCGCCATTTCACCATTATTCACTTTTGTAAATTTTCTAATTTCACTTGTCTATTTTTATTCATTATGTTGTATAATTGCATGGCATTTTTTTTTCTGTTCTGCAACTGTTGATATTCTATTTCAGTTTCCATTTTATTTAGCTTGGATGAGTAATGTATAGCATTTTCATACGATTTGTTTGTTGGGAACTGTCTTATTAGTATTCAACACATGTATTCACTTCATGAAGTCTAAGTTTTACCCTCCTTAAAAATGTATGAGATTTGTAAGACATCATCTTTTTGTCTTTGCTCTTGATGTAAATTCATTAGAGCATTCATATTTTTAGTCTTTGAGCATTTTTCTATAAAATGTGGAAATTTTGAAATCAGCCCTCCTCAATTCCAGCTCCTGCAATCAATGCACATCAACTACAGCCCTTGCAATCAAATATGGCAGCCCACCTACTGCCAACTCATGCAAGGCCGTAGCTCACTGATCAAAGTTTCCGCCAATCCACATGAGGCCGCTACCCACATGCAGCCAGCTTGCTCGCCATCTGTCGCCTGCATCTCCACAAGCCTTTCCATCTGCTATCCACTAATTCCATTTTTAATTTTCTTTTTTTCCTTTTTAAATAACACTAACAAAAATATTTTTGAGAATAAGATTCAATATCTTAAGATTATGACTTTACATGAGGAAGTTCATGTTATGTGGAAAAAGTAGTTAATGATATTAAGAATGTTTCAAAGAATGTACTTGGAGTATCAAAAGGAAAAAGCTCGTAATAGTAAAAATAGTTGGTGGTTAAATCAAAATGTGCAAGAAAAGATAAAAAGTAAGAAACTTTGTTATAAAAATTGGTTTAGATGTAAAAACTCGGAATATTGGGAAAAATATAAAGAGACCCGTAAGGAGTCTAAGGAAGCAATGTGATGTAAAGAATTTAGATTTTAATGATTTATATAATAGATTAGATACTAAGGAGGTAGAAATATATATATGTATAAGTTAGCCATACAAAAAGATAGGAGAAGTAAGGATTTAGTTCAAGTTAAGTGCATTAAGGATGGAGATCAGAAAATGCTTTTATTAAAAGAGGATATTCAACAAAATCGGATGAAATATTTTTGATACTCTATTCAATGAAGATTGTGAGAATACGATTAAATTTAGTGACATTAGCACCTTAAATGAAAATAGAGATTTTTCTTTTTATCGATATATTAGTAAAACCGAAGTTAGAGAGGCTTTAAAGAAAATGAAGTGTGGAAATGCTCCAATGGCAGAAAAGATTAGCGAGAGTCACCTCAGATGGTTTGGTCACATAAAACGTTGGCCTTCGATGACCCGGTTAGGAGAGTAGATGTATTAGATTTGGCTTATGTTGAGAGAGGTAGAGATAAACCTAAAAAGACTTGGTTAGAAAATATTAAAACTAATATTTTTTTGCTTAGATTTAAATGAAAAATTGACTCTTAACATGACACAATAGAGAAAATAGATTCATGTAGCTAACCCAATCGGGATAAAGGCTTGATGTTGTTATTTTATCGGTCTAGTTATGGCCTGATTTTATTCTTTATCTGATGAGGACATCCATAGGAGATTTCGGCACACTTACCATCAAAGGGGTCGTCGAGCGACAGCCATGATTCATAGTCTTTATTTTTGATGTTTTATTTTATTCATGTCATTTATATTTTATGTTTTTTCATTTGTACCCCTATGAGGGAGTTAGTGCTTATTGTAGCCCAAGGGCAATGTCGTCTTTATGGTTTTATTTTCGAATGGCCTATATATAGGCATAATCATTGTATTTGAGTTTAGTTTTGATGAATGAAAAAAAATTGCTCTTTGTTCTCTTTGTGAGTTCATTCCTCCTAGATCTCTTAGTGAGTTCGTCGGAGAAAATAGATCTCTTTGTGAGTTCTAGTTTTTATCCAAGCTAATTTTGTGGAATTCCGGATTGAAGATAATTGAGGTGAGTGAATTCGTAGCCGCTCGAATCCCTAGAAAATTCCCTTTCTCCCTCCCCTTGCCATTTGCCGCCGCCTCTCCCTAAACCTCCCAGGCCGCCGGCCACCTGGCTGCCGCCTCCCGCTGACCGGCCAACCCCACGCCTTGGCCCGCCCCTTGCCCCTTCCTCTAGCCGCCGGCCGCCCCCTCCTTTGAGTTTCAAATTTGAAATTTCAAATTTTCATGAGCCATTAAAGGTTTCCTAATCAATGTTTAAAATTCCGTATTCGGGTATTAAGACGTTTTTCATTCGTGAGGCCAGGCGTAAGCCTTAAAAACAAAAGATTGCGTAAACATAAAATGACAAATTTTTTATATACTAATGAGTGAATAATATAAAACAAAAAAAAAAAACATAAGATATGAAGTGAAATCAAAATATCCCAATAATAAGACAACATTAAATATAGTTCAACTCAAAATTCTATCTTTCCCAAATCCAGTATTCTTTTCATTAACATATAATTCCAATTTCCAAAAATAAATAGCAATGACATATCACATAAGAACTCATAAGTCATCAACACTGTCATCACTAAGGGGTTCTTCATTTGAATCATCATTATGATGAACTACTCTCTCTCCTTCCTCCTCTCCTATAGAGTCCAATGTCGGACATTTACTTCAAGATTTATGTAAGTTTTAATATATATAGCTTGAGGCGTAAGCCTCATGCCAGTGAGGCGAGGTAGGCCTCAAGGCGGGCCTCAACCAAGTTGAGGCGCAAGCCTCATAAAAAAAACTCGAGCGTAAGCATCGAGGCGTTTTATACTGGAATTGCACAAAGGCGGGCCTCAAGGCGAGCCTCATATTGTGCAATTTTAAACCATGTTCCTAATTTAACTCCCTAATTTATGCAATCAATTTAATTGAATTTCAATTTCAATTTTGAAATTCAAATTGATCCAATTGATTGTCTTCATATAAGGAAGTTTTCTCCTCTTAAGAAAACTGAAATTTTATTTCATATTTTTTGTTAAATCTGTGATTAAGATTGTGGTCCCTACTTAATTAAAACTCAAGCCCCTCTCTCCTATTTATGTGGCCGGCCCCCTTAATGGGCCCTCTCTCTCCCCAAATTACATTATTAGCTCTACTAAATCAGCCCCAAACTTCTCCATGTTGCCACCCCCCCTCAATCCTTCATGGAATTAATTTGAAACCTTCAAATTTATTCCCTCCCACCCAAATAAAACTGAAATAATTTCAGAATTTTTTCAGTTTTAATTCTTGGAGTCTTTCTCTAGTCAATCCTCTCAAGTACCCAAGCCAATCCAACCTTCCTCCTCCAACCCGCCACCTCCTTCCTCCCTATTCCCCTCTTTGTGTTTCTTCCCTTCCGGCAAGGATGCATGGTGGATCCCGAGCTTGAGAGCGGATTGGTTTTCGACATCTACGGAGACATTCACCTCACCCGTTCATCATTCTTCGACGTCGGATTTGGCTCCGACGACACGGTTGAAGATTATTTGAACCTCATCCTTCCCACTCTCGTGGACGTCATAGACGACCAATTCCAAGACTACGACTAGACCATTAACGAACATCCACCCGCTTCCCCACCTTCACCACCGCCGCTTCCCTCGCCATCACTATGGATCATCTGCGCCGTCTACCTTGGAGTGATCTCGTTTCTCGTATGGTTCTTCTTCCTCCGACAATCCTAGAAGTAGAAGAGTGAATTTGAGCCTCAAGGTGAGACGATTACTTTGTTAACCGGCGGATTCTAGTTGGCTAATCATTTCATTACGTTTGCTTAAATTGTTATTTTAAGGAACTTACAAATTTAGTAGTAATAGATTGCCTAATGCATTGTGGACTTCTTAGATCTTTCTTGAGTTTTCAACTTTGAGAAGCTTTGAATTTATTTTTATCATTGCTCCAACAAATTTTATTAATTTCTAAAAAAACAATTCCTAGTTTCACATCATTATCTTTCTTCTATACTAGACTCATAACATAGGTTGTAAACGTTGTACCTTTTCTATCTATTGGAATAAGAAAATGCAGTATTCTTCTCTTATATATATATATATATATATATATTTTTATCATGGTAATAGAGATCCTTGTTTAACTTCTATCTCAGTTCCTCTCAAATTTCTACTTCTTTCTTATAATTCATCTAAAGGTTTTTGTCTAATATGATGATGATTAAAGACAAAATGGTCTTAAAAAAAACTCCTCTAGTACCTCCTTCCATGAATCAAGATCCCATGACAACTATGCTAGGCAAGAAGCTTTCTCCATGCCACTAATTATTTGGCTCAAACCAAAACTCTCATTGCCAGAGATCAACATTGAAGCGGTTGCTCAAAAAAGTATGGACTTGGATGCCTTTAGAAAATCTGGCTTCTCTAATTATATGACATGGAATGCTTTCTTAATGCAAACTCTTCATCTATACTAAAAGAACTGTACAATCAAAATTACAAATGAGCCATCACCATAACTAATTACTATTGGCACTGATTTACCGGTTCTTAGCTTTGTTTCCTTGTTCCTAAGCTTTATTACAACTTTTATCAATAAGCAAAAGTTTCAAAAATATGAATTGTAATATTAAATTTCTTCTTACTCATTATGAATTTCATGATAGTGTCTCGGGAAGAGTATTTGAAAATGTCAAGGAAAATGTTGGTTTCTACTTCATGAATGGGGAAGGGAATCTTGAAAGGCAAGAGAAATATGCTTAGTATGTATTTGTCTTTAAAAAATGTACAATAATATTGAGGCTTTTTCATCTTAATCATCCATGTTTCATGTATCTAAAAAAATTGTTCCCTTCTCTTCTTGTCTACAAAATTCTGAAGTGTCTCTATGTGAAATCTGTCAATTGTCATTTTTATAAAGTCTCCCAACCATTTGAAATCATCCATACTAATATTTGAGGATATCTTGAGTGATTGGCGGTTTATATCCATTGTTGAAGACCATATTAGAACCTGATGCGGACATCGGTACGAAGATTTGGCGCATCTATCACAGGAGGCGTCGTAAATCGACGGCTATCATTTAAACCTTCAATTATGATTTATTTTTCTGAATTTTAGTTCTAAATTAATGTATTTCCTGTTTTACCCCTAGGATAGTTTATTTGAGTGTTGTGGCCCAAGGGACAATTTTGTAATTTCAAATTTTTTTCTCATATTGGGGCCTATAAATGATGCGGACATCGGTACGAAGATTTGACGCATCTTTCACAGGAGGCGTCGTAAATCGATGGCTATCATTTAAACCTTCAATTATGATTTATTTTTCTGAATTTTAGTTCTAAATTAATGTATTTCCTGTTTTACCCCTAGAATAGTTTATTTGAGTGTTGTGGCTCAGGGACAATTTTGTAATTTCGATTTTTTTTCTCATATTGGGGCCTATAAATTAGGGCCTTAAGTTATTGTAAGAGGATGGTTAATGGATATGAAAATTTGGTGTTCCACACTTGTGTACTTGGGAGAGAATGAGAGTGAGATTCCTATGGGAAGAAATCGCAGTTGTCACCAGCCGCAGGATGGGTCCGGGCTCGTGATTTGAAGTCCCTTGTAGAAGGGAAATCGGATCACCCGTCAGTCTTCTGAAGAGTCCGAGGCTCGCGGTTCTTGTCTTCTATCTTTAGTTTTATCTTTGTTTTGTTTTGATTTCTTCCTTCTTATATCTCCCCGTCGTCGTTTTCATATTCTTCCTACTCCCTCAACCTCTCGGGACCAACATCCCACCCAAGCTCCCATACCGCCGGCCAACCCTCTAACCGCCGGTTCCCCATCCACCTCCTCATCCCCATTAATTCCTTGCTTAATTTGGGTAATTTAATTTTGGGTGGTTTTCAAAATTCAAATCCAACTAATTTGAAATTTGAAATTTTTCCTAATTTGTCGTTCTATTTTTGGAAAGTTGTAAATGAGTTCTATTTGAATTTTAAATTCAAATGGATCTAAATAATTCTTTCCTAAATCCCAAAACCCAAATTAGGTAACCCAATTGATTGCTCTAGACCCATCTTTCCCTTTGGATGCTGCCGGCCTCTTCCTCTATTTATTGTCTTTGATTAAAATTTATTTCCTAATTCTCCACTATTGCTTTGGGAAATAATTTTAAATCTCTATCCTGGCCCCTACCCGAAATTCCCTAAATCCGATCTCTGGTTTTATTTCCTAAATCTGGAATTGGGAATAGGAAGTACATTCTTTTTCCCTAACTCACCTAATATAGCCGCCTCCCTCTTATGCCTGCTTATTTCTTTCTCCATGCTCCTCTCTCTCACGGTCAAGACTTGCTGGACTAAAGACTAAATCCCCTCTATGATTTTCCTTCCCAGTACTGAAGCTGGAATTGATTTTTTCTGATTTCTTAGAGGCGAGAGCAAATCTGAAAACTTCAGATTTCGTTCTACATCAGAACCACATAGGTCTTTCTAATGAAAAAAAGAAAAGAAACCAATTATTATTTCGTTTTTTTTTCATTTATATAAACTCAATTCAAAATTAAAATTAAATTTTATAGACTGACAATATAAAAGAATATTTACATTCCTTTCTTGGTTAATATCAGTATATCTCCAACTAGGAATTATTTTCTTAGGTTCTTAGATCCATATTCAATAAAAGAAAGAAAAAATAAACATCTCATAGAGTTTGCTTGATTAATTATGATCTCCGGTAATGTATTAGAACATTATTGAGGGGAGGTTTTTCTTACTGCTACATTTTCATTATTAGTATGCCATCACGAATTCTAAAATTCAAAAATCCTATTCAAACTCTGAGCCAAGCCTATCCCAAAAGTAGACTTATCTCCACTATTCCTCTCAAAGTGATTGGTTGCTCTGTCTTTGTGCATATTGCGCCTCACTAGAGAAAAAAATTGGGATCAAAAGCAAAAAAAATATATTTTTATTGGCTACTCTCCTCATTAACGTGGACAATAATAAAGTATTATTTTTCCCATAATAAAAAGTATTACACCTACATGGATGTAAAATTCTTTAGTTCAAAATGCATGTACCAAAAATTGAAGTCACCCAAATTGTGTTTGTTTGTGAAATGAATTGTGCCAGTGTGTTTGAGATGCCACAAATAATTTAAATAAACCCCCATTTTGCTTTGGTTGTTGCATGAGAAGACTTTAAAAAGATTAATTACTTGGGAAGTGATGAGACGCACAAACAATAAGAATTCGAGATTCGATTACTCCTATTACTTTCATTTGTTTTAGTTTTATAAAAGAAGATTAATAATAAAAAATATACATATCATGTCTTTCCCATGTCACTGTCTCAGACCGTTCTCAAAATCGAATGCCTGGTCATTCTAAAAAATCCTTAAAACAATTATGTGGGTCTAGGAATTGATGATCTAACTGTAGTTGCAACTGTGGTATTTAGGCGGTTCTACTGAAGTGATTATTCATGCATCCTTGATGATGCTAGGAATGCAGCCAATGATAGCAAATAAAGAGAGGACGCAGAACTCCTGCTGTCACCAAAGGAAGAAGGCCGGTTGATAAAATGAGGTTACTTAGTCTGTGTTGCATATTGAAGTAATGTGGAATTCGAAGGGCTATTTAATAGTAATGGAGCGGTTATTACTATAGAAAGAATGGATGGTTGGATAATATTATTGATAGAGTTTCAAATAACTTATTAATGGTATAAATATGCATATATTTCTTCATTGTAGAACCTTTTAAGTTTCTTTCTTCTTTATGTGAGTAAACTGCATTTTGTCTTCATTTAAATGGCGTATGGATGCATTGGCTAATATGCTAACCTTAGGTTATCTTCTATCAGTAATTCAGCATTTGTTCCAGTTGGATCTAATAACGGAACTTCTGTTGAAGTTGGACATTTGGTTGATTGTCAAGCAGGGACTTCCAGGTCTACCTCCTCTGCTTCAGCTGAAGAATTAGAGCGGCCTCCTTCTGGAAACAATCAACCTTTGAACTCTCAAAGCATCGAGAGTTACGCAGATATTGGGTTGGTCCAAAGTCATAGCCCTCCATTCAATTCTCAACAATCACAAAGAATACAGGAAACCCCAACCATGCCAAGTTTTTTAGTGAGTACATCTATTCTTTGACGTAGTAGCTGAAAAAATCTACATTATCTCCTTTGAGTGTAAAAACACTAATTGTACTCGTCAGAGTTTAATAAAACAAATATAGTATTATTCTGCTTTTATATGATTTTAAATGTTATATTTAACTTTCATTAACTTTAATTTTAACCCTTTCAAAGTGGATTTGCTGGTCTCACTAATATGCCTTTTTTCTTGTTTAAAGCAGCCATATGATACTGAAACGAGTTATGTTACTCCTTTTTTTCAAACAAGCATGGACGATAATATTCGTGGGCAAAGCTTAGCCTCTCAACCTGAGGTATCCTTTCTATCAGGAACATTCAGATCATTCTGATTCATTCATTTTTTATTATGCATTTTCTATTTTCTTGGGCTCATGAAAAAGGGCATGTTAGTTAAAAAAAAAAAAAAAAGACTATTTCCAACTCACAAGTATTCTTGTCTGGAAACTTATGATATTTTTCTCACAAGGCGTATTGATATGTATATATGACCAGGTTCCATGCTTGATATCAAAGGTTTTGCTTATGACACGAGGTGGTTTGACCAAGTATTTTTTTATTTCTATTGGATTACATCAAGGATCAGCCTTAAGCCCATATCTTCTTGCTTTGGTCATGAATGTTGTCACTAGACATTTGCAAGAGGTTGTACCCTGGTGTATGCTTTTTGCTGATGATATTCTTCTTGATAAGACTAGATAGGGAGTTGAAGGTAAACTTGAATTATGGAGGTCAACCTTAGAGTCTAAAGGCTTCGTTTGAGTAGATCTAAAACTGAATATATGGAGTGTAAGTTTAATAATAATAGATCTAGTGGGGGGATTGTGACTTTGGGCGAGCAAGTCATTAATAAGAGTACACATTTTAGATATCATGGGTCTGTTGTTCAGAGTGATGGTGAAATATATAGAAATATTATTAGTAGAATTCAAGTTGAATGGTTGAAGTGGGGGAATGCATCGGGCTTCGTGTGTGATTAAAGTCCCCCTCAAACTTAAGAGAAAATTCTATAAAATGGTGGTGAGACCTGCAATGCTTTATGGTGAAGAATGTTGGACATTAAAAGTGTAGCATAATATTAAGTTAAGTATTGGAAAGATGAGGATGCTCAAGTGAATGAGTGGCTTTACTCTTAGAGACATGATACGAAATGAGCATATACGTGAAATGTTTGGAGTAGCTCCAATGGAAGATAAGATTAGAGAGAGTCACCTTAGATGGTTTGGTCACATAAAACCACAGCATTCTGATGACCTAGTTAGGAAAGTAGATGTATTGGATTTGACTTATGTTAACAGAGATAGAGGTAGACCTAAAAAGACTTGGTTAGAAAATATTAGAAATGGCCTTTCTTTTTTAGATTTAAATGAGAATTTGACTCTTAATAGGACACAATGGAGAAAAAATATTCATGCATCCGACCACTTATAGTGGGATAAAGGCTTGATGTTGTTGTTGTTGTCGTCCATGATTCATTGAAGTTTCTCAAGGGAGCTAGGGAGGACCATCCATGACAGAGTAGCAGGTAGTGCAACTAGTTTCTTCGGGCTTTGTTGGAGAGAAAAATGCTTACTAATTGAGAATCCCAAGTTGCTATTCCTTCACTATCATGAAATGTTTAGTCAAACTTTGATGGATTATGTTGACATGAGATTTTTGGAACGTTAAGCTTTACAGGAGCATTTGCCAATGTTCACCCATTTTCCAGGAGCTTTTGGTTCAGCTTCTTTTCACCCAAGCATGGTAGAGCAATTGGTTTTAGACCTCCTTTGAATTATGTGGAATGTTGTAGGAAATGTTTAGAAGTTGTTGGGCTTACTGTTAGTTGAATTAAAATTAAATGCATGATGTACTATTTTTATAGCTTTGAAATTGTTGATTGAGATAACGTTTTAAAAATATTATGTTATAATCTAACAAGACATGTTTAAGCATCTTTGATCTTGGGTTGAGGAATTGTATAAGTAGCATCATTTGAAAATTAGATAGTAGAAACTAGACTTTTATTCATTTGGACATGTACAATATGGGTAGAAGAAACACCAATAAGAGGGGTATATAAATTAATGTGAATGGATTTGGAAGGCTAATTGGTAGCTAGAATAAAGGTGACATGTTTAGACAAAAATAGAAGGCAAAAATAAATAAAGAAGAAGGTTTTGTAAAGCCGATTCATTTATTTGGATAAGGTTAATGATGATGATGATAATGAGAATTCAGTAGTGGTGTCATTTTGTTCCAACTTTTGTGCGATTTTTAAGTATTCTATAATTTAATTTATGTGTGCTATTTCAAACATGGCTAACCCATAACTTTAGTTTGTTTGTGGTGTCAATGTCTAAAGCAAATGCTTTCCATAATTGCGCCTGCACTTCTAGCATTGAGTTCCTTCATCCATCCTATTTGAGTAGGAGCTGAATGTAGCACTTCAGAGCTTTGAGGAATTTTACTTTTTAAATACACTTATTGGTGTCCATCTTACCTGATTGCTTTAAGTTAGCTAATCATATATGTATTTTTAATATGCTTCCATTATTTCACTTCCATTTAAAATTGAGTAGCACATAAAAACTCACTACTGCTGATATTTCATGCTATCCTAGGTATGTTCTTTTACTGGATATAGCTGGCGTTATGTGTCTAAGGCTTTGTTTGGGACGGCTTTCTTTCTGCTTTTTAAAGCAGTTCTCAAAAATTTTAATTTTTGTACTAGAAAGCTGCTTTAAGAAGCAATAAAAAAGCCGTCCCAAATGAAGCCTATGCTCTATCCTTGACCAGCGTTATGCTTGGTTCTGATATTCTGAATAACGGATATTAAGGAGCTAGAGATGCCTTATCAAATTTTCTATGCTCTTTTTCGCTGCAGATTCTGAATTTACATTCAGCAAATAGCAACCCCTTGGCCCCAACTGCCATTACTCAGCAGCAGCAGCAACAACAGCAGGCATTGACACAAATTTACCCACAGGTTCATATCCCCCACTACCCGAATTTCATGCCATATCGTCACATCCTTTCACCCGTGTATGTCCCTCCTATGGCCTTGCCAAGCTACTCAAGCAACCCTGCTTATGCCCACCCCTCAACCGGCAATAGCTACCTTATGATGACTGGAGGAAGTTCACATTTACCTACTGGTGGAATGAAGTATGCCCCTTCCCAATATAAGCCTTTGCCTGCAGGGAGCCCCAGTGCTTATGGGAATTATTCCAGTCCGGCCACCTTTGCAATTGGTACCCCTAGCCCCATTGGTGGTGCCACAGGGCTTGAGGACATGATGAGGATCAAGTACAAGGACAATAATCTTTATGTTCCAAATCAACAGGTATGGTTTTAGCTGGCTTCTATCAACCAAGGTTAAAAATAGCTTTGGTAACTTAACGCTGCCTTTCCAACAATTTATAGATCTATTCGTGATTGCTCTTGTGTGTGAAGTTTAGTAATATGATATTTATAACTGGAAAGGTTTATACAGTCAAAGCAAATAAATTGTTCCTTGTTTTTAATTGCAGAAGAAGGATTTCATACATTTGATTGCTTTGCTGTTTTTAATAATTTGTTTTCATATTTGTTGTTGTCAACCTGGGAGATTTTTTTGCCGTTATGCAAAACTAAGCCCCTTCTATGCTGATAAATTAAATTAAACTTAATTTAGTGGTATTAGTGGAATAATATTCCTCGTCTTGCTTGAAGATATAGCCAACCTTAGCAAAGAAGTTAAGATTTATCTTAATTTTAGACCTTCGCGTCTTTCTGTGCTACAGCCCCAATAGGCTCTTCCAGTGGTTTGCTAAACTAAAGCTTTAATTTCCATTTTTTATGATAAACTTTAAAAAAAAATTTTTTTTTTTTGAAAGTTTTTAAAGATTTTTTGACTGATAATATCCTTAGAACAGTAAATTTGAGAGCTGAATACAGATCAGTTGAGACTACTTCACGAAGACTATTTTGTCTGCATATCCTCTTTTAAATGCAAATGGTCAAGTAAAGTCCATTGGGGCATCTAACGCTCTTTCCATTGAACTGAACTTGCTTTTAAATCTAACTAGCAATAATAAGTGATATTTATGTTCAAGCATTTAAACCAAAAAAATTGGATTAAATTTATTGCTGCTCAACTTTGAGAAAATGAGCTATCAAACTCATTCTGATATGCATCTTAAATATTGTGGCTGTTTTTGTAGGCTGAGCCCTCTGATATGTGGATACAGACCCCTCGAGAACTCCCAAGCCTTCAGTCAATGCCATATTACAACTTATCAGGACACACAGCTCATCCACCTGCTTTCGTCTCAGCACATGCCGCCGCCGCCGCCGCCAGTGGCCATGCCTCCTTTAATGCCGTCGCTGCCACAGCACAACCATCTCCTCTGCAATACCCTGGCATGTACCACCAACCGCAGCCAGCTTCTATTGCTGCTCCCCACCACCTTGTACACCAGCAGGTACCTCCTTCTGTAGGTTTGGCTGCTGGAGGTCCCCAAGTTGGGGCATTTCAACAATCCCAGCTTGGTCGCCTTAACTGGACAACCAACTTCTAACTCCATCAAATGGGATGAAACTATTAGCTTTTTCTGCTTCCATAGTATGCAGATATTAAGTCGCAAGATTTATCTGTAACAAAAGCTATGATTTTCGTAAATACAATGAAAGATGCTATTATATATTCAGCAAAAGGGCTTCTTTTTTTCCTTGAAATTTCATATCAGGTCCAAACTCCTTTAAAATTGATATCATAGCATTGCTGCCTCCTGCTTGAGCATATTTTACTCCTTTAAAATTAAGCTAAGTATTATGCATTTGATTCGGTAATTTTTATTTTTTTTTAAAAAATAATTAGAAATATATACTAACTAATTGTTCTTTAATTGAAATAAAAAATAAAAGTGATTTTAAACAGGCTCCTTTTTTATTTTCATGTGAGTAGATGTTGAATTGGTGCATGATTTAGGCTTTGTTTGGGACTGCTTTCTTGCTGCTTCTTAAAACAGTTTTCTAGTATAAAATTTTTAATTTTTGTACTATAAGCTGCTTTAAGAAGCAGTAAGAAAATCGTCTCAAATGAAACCTTATTCGGCCCTGTCCTTCTGGAACAGACCTTAGATATTTACCTGTTTATTGCTACTTAGCTTTTTGATTCCCTGTGCAGATATTTACCTGTTTATGTTTCGAAGCGCTAATTCCTTAGAGATTCTTTGGTGTGTTGCGCAATGTTTTGTTGTCCATTTACAGAAGTTACTCGTAGAGAAAGCAAGGCTATTTCAAGGTGCTCATCAAGAACCCATCAGGTTTTGAGCCATTCCGGAAATGGGAAAAGCAGGTAAACACTGCGGTGAGGGCCTCAATGGGGAGGCGAGGAAATTCCAATTAGCAGAAAGATTAACTTTCTCGGCTATGGCTTGGAATCACTGAAGAACTTGTTTGTCAGAATCACAGCCATACAAGCATTTTACACATGTTGGTTGCCGTTTTTGGGGCTGTTTGGTAGCACCCCGGATTTGATTTAAGTAGGATTTTGTAAATCCGGATTTCGAAAATCTTGATGGGCTTAAATCATGAAAATTGTTTGGTAACATTCATGATAAATCCTCTTAAATCTCATGTTACTGTTTAGCAATAGAGCAAGATTTATTGAGCGGACTCTTCCTCTAACGTCATGGATTTCGTAAATCTAGCAAAATACAAGATTTTGGAAATTCGGGATTTAGAACGAATCGGCGGAATTTTCTGTCTATAGCAGATTTTGTTTGCCGTGAGATTTGGTTTTGCATTTGAGGCTGTTTGACTAGATTTCGCTCAAATCCGGCCTAAATCTTGCTACCAAACAGCCCCTTAGAATATGAAATTGTTCTTTGCCGACCAATTGTTTCATATCAGCTAAGCTATATAGAATTGAATTTGTTGGGACTATCTGAAGGGAAAGACTAGATTTTCACTGCATTAGGCCATGAATAGGGAAATTACAATTGATATTACTTATAATAAGGCTTTCACAATGGATGGGCATTTTATAAGAGACGACCGAAATTTCAAGTAATGCTGGACTTCCGCTAGACCACCAAGTGACGCCAGATTTTTATCCCTGTTTGTCATCAGATCTCAACCATACGATTAACATTTGTAATCTGATCAGCCTTAGGGATGAGTCAACCCATTGTAATCTACCCAAACACTAGCATAATCATTTCAGACTGGGCCATACCCTGTGATTTTTCCCATTTACAGGGTTTTCCAGGTAAAAAATCTTGTGTTCTTTATGTGTGAGCTGGACATATATGCAAACGCTAAAACTTAGGATTTTAACTCTATCGCCGCGTATATTCTAACCCGCAACAATTATATAAATTAAATAAACATTAAATTAATTCATATAAAAGTAATTTAATTCTAATTATTCATAAAAAATGAAATATATTTATCGTTATTTAATACATTAAAATCAATCAGAGAATAAATAATCCATGATGATTGAGATTAGATAGAAAATTGATTATTTTTCAATAAAAAATAAATATCATAAAAAAGCATAAGTAAATGGAGTTGATTAAAGTAATAAAACTAATATTAAAGTAAATATTCTAAAATATGAGAGAATAAATGAGTAAATTTAAATATTTATATATTATATTTTTAAAATTAAAAATTTATTATTCATAATACATATACCAAACACACTTTCACAAATTTTTTATTAGCTTGCTTTCATCATCATCATCGTCATTCATCAAATGTCATAGTGAACAACAAGATAGGCTGCTACAAATAAAGCAGTATTTTTGTTGCATTTAGGCTTCGTTTGAAACGGCTTTTTTATTTTTGTATTAGAAAGCTGCTTTAGGAAGCAGAAAAAAAAGTTGTTCCCAAACGAAACCTTAGTTCAATTCAGATAAACTTATACATGCATCACATGCATAATATTTGAACTCAAAATTTCTGAGTAGATAGAATCTCTCACGTGCGGAGTTTAGACCAGAGAACTGTCCGGATTCTATGAGTGCGTTTTAACTGCACACACTCATAAAAATTAGACACAGCTCCGATCCTAACTCTGCACTTAATAATTTCTGGCAACCAAGAGAACAAAATGGGCTGCGTGGCTGGAAATAAAGCAGTCTCTTTGTCGTTTTACCGCAAAAGATGAATGATTGTGTGGTCATCATCGAAAGGAAAAAAAAAAAAGGAAGAAGACCACTTGACTCTAACGAAGTTTTTTAATTGAATAGTTTTATATTCAGGGTACAGTTCAATATTGTGAAAAAATCTTTGGAATTAGTAGCCCTTAGCTCTTTTTACGATTTTTTTTTTGTTTTCGGAAAAAAAAAATCTGATTCAAGCTTTTTAAAATTTGAAAGTTTTAAGTAATATAAAATTGTCTTTCTTTTATAATTATTAAATCTTAGAAACTTGAGCGAGTAATCTTAAAAATTAGAAAGAGCTTTATTTTTAAGTGGAAACTCTTCATGTCTGTATATTTGTATTTTTTTTTCTCTCCTCTAATTTGTTACTGTGGGGATATTTGATTTGTTGAAAAAGGAATATATAGTATAATAAAATGCAATATAAAAAATATATAGTGTATTTAAAATATTTAGAGGTGATATATTTTCAAATAATTTTTATGATCAGATACAAATCTCAATGTAATTTTAAATTGAAAATATTTAGAGGTGATACATCATCAAATATTTAGAGGTGTTACATCATCGTCGCCCGCTAATTACGGTTCTCTCCCACCTCCGTCGCTCGCCGACTACAGTCCTTCTGATCTCTGTCACCAGCCAACTATGATCTCTTCGACTACCATCTCCATATTATAGTCTCCCCGACCGTTGTCACCAGACTACGGTCTTTTGCGACCTCTACCGCCTGCCGACTACGATCATTTCGACTACCGTCATCCGACTACTGTCCTTCTGACCTATATATCTCGCCGATTATGATCCTACCAACCAAACAAATATGTCAACAATAATTCTTCAAACTCTCATCATGGAATACAATATATATAATATATATTGGCTACATTTAGCCTTCCCCTTAAGGAAGAGCTTCATTTGTAATCAACTGCAAATAATAGTGGATTCATTGAAACTGGACAAGCCCCGTGATTTTTCCCCCTTTCAGGACTTTCCACATAAAAATATGGTGTCTCTTATGAGCAATATACCTTTATCTTTCATTTGTTTGTGTGCTAGATCTTCGTACAAAGGTAAGACGTTGAACTTTATATTTTTCTATTGTCGTGAATATTCCAGGATGCAATAAAAAGTTATTTGGATTAGTATAAGATATATTTAGGTTATTGTTATTATTATTTTTGGATTGAAATGCAATGAATGCAATGAAAGTCTAATGATAGTGGTGTACTGATGGTTGATAGGCAACAACTGTTGAGGGTTGTGTGGCGAAGGCTAGCAGTCGGTGATGATCAATGGCTAGTAGTGACTCTTGATAGCGATGATATGCAGCCGATGAGGATCAAGGATTGTAGCATTTGATTGGAGGTGACAAAGGTGATGATTCTCAATAATAAACGAGGTTTATAACAAAGAATTTCATAATATACTTTATTTTAAATGATAATTTGATTTTTTAATATATTTAAACTTTTAAACATATTTTTAATTGATTTAAATGATAATTTGATTTTTAATATAACCCAATGGAGTGAAAAAATTATGTAGCAGTCTTATTATTTATGTAGTATATAAATTTTAATAAATGCATAGATATAGACAATTAGGGCTGTCAAAACCGGGTCACGGGTCGGGTTTGGGTCCAACCCGAAATTGACCCGACACTGTTCAACCGGATCGTTTTTCAAACGGGTCGGTTTCCTGAACCTGAACCCGACCCGCTTCGGGTCCGGGTCAACCCGAACCTGACCCGATTCGGGTATATTTTATTAAATTTTTTTATTTAATTCAATATATTTAAATCTAAATATAATTAATGTAAGATTTACTTCAATTAATTTAAAATAAATCAAGATTAATTTAATTTGGGCAATAATGTTTATAGTTTTTTTTAAATATCATTTACTTATTTCATAAAAATCCTTTAAAATCCTCCTAAATTAATTAAAAACGGGTCAAACCGGGTTGATTTCGGATTTTCGGGTCAATCCGAACCCTACCCGATTTTACAAATGGGTCGTAATCCCTAATCCGAACCCAAAATTTTTGGGTCGAATTTTCGGATCGGGTCAAATATTGACAGGTCTATAGACAATATGTCCTACGAGCACAATATTTTTTTCCCAAAAAAATAAAAAAAATATATATCCCAACGTTCAAACTTCAAGACTCCAAAGGCCGGACTTGCAAATCTCTCAATTACAGTTAAACCGTCATATTTCTAAGTCCGACCCACGTCTTTCCTTTCTTCCTCTCTCTCTCTCTCTCTCTCTTTCTGGCAAAATTGAAAATTTCTCACTCCTTTCAAACCGTTCATTCCTTTGCTCTCCCTCCATCGTTGTTGCGGTCTCTCCCGGTGGCGAAAGTAGCTCTGGATCTCTCTCCGTAGCCGGAACAATGGACGGTGGAGCGCCGCAATACAACCCACGGACGGTAGAGGAAGTCTTCGGAGACTATAAGGCACGGCGCGCCGCGCTTATCAAGGCTCTTACCACTGGTGCTCTATCCTCTTCCTAAATCCTCTTCCCCCTCTTCTCTTCCTAGGGCTTTCCTCTTCTAGGGGAAGGAGAAGGGGACCCTTTGTCCTATTTGGGCATTTCCGTAGTTTCGGAAAACTTTTCTCAGTTTTCTGACCGATGTCTTTTTACTTGATGTAGATGTGGATGAATTCTTCCAGCAGTGCGACCCGGGTGAGGGCCTCTTGTTCCTCTTTTTTTTTTTTTTTTGGCATATCTGGTGTAATTAGAAGATATTTGGCTTTGTCACAGTCATACGCGTGGCATTTTCCTTATCATCAGACGGAACTGAAGCCCCTGAATTTTATATTTTAACATTTAATAAATAAAAAAAACCAAATTTGATAAAAAATTAAAGAAATTATGATGTTCATAACTATATGATTCATATTCAGTTTCCAATTGATAATGTCCAAACCAAATTACAAAAGTAAAATAAGACACCCTCAAAGTCCTTATTCCTAAAGCTCTCAATTTTTCTTCTCCAATGGAAACAACCGAGTCATACGCAATTGCAATTTCAGAAACAAGTTGTACCTGAATCAAGTAATTATTATCATATTCTAAGGCGTTGACACTTTATATTTCTTCGATTTTGTTGCCTGTGTAAGAGAGATTATATTAGAACATGCTATCGAGCATACTCTCATTTAGTAAGAGAGATGAAAGTAACCTTCTTTACTTAGCTACTTAAGAACTACCCCAAATATGAAAAGCTTAAGCCGAACACAAGCTATTCTTGAGTAGTGAGCTTTTTATGCTCCTAACTGAGAGTTTCAGGTGCTTTGAGTGCATATGATGATTATAAGTTGATTATTTTTGTGTGTGAAAGGTCCTTGGACCACTTTATATAGGCATTGATGGCATCTAGAATTTTAAGTAAAACACTATTGTTTTGCTTTGATTTTTGCTATAAAGGTACTGAGAACATCTAGAATTCAAGCCAAACACTTGTTTTTCTTTCTAGCCTCTTCCATTGCATCACATTTTCTCTATTGTTTGAAGTTGTGATAAATCAAAGATGAATTAGTGGTCGTAAAACACAATGTTTTGGTCAATTTGCGAAGTGCTGTTTTTTTTGGTTTAATATAGAACATACCCTATTAAAACTATTTTTTCTTACAATATAATAATTGCATGACACTGTTTTAAATCATGAACGGACTAAGGCCTTCTCCAACCAAACTCCAAACGCATGAATGACGTCGCTTATGAGCTCCAAAAGAATGACAAAGCTTACGGTATTTGGTTGCGGGTGAACAGTGCAACATCAATATTGGCGTTGTACTGTTCACCTGCGTTATTTTTCTGTCTCTACCGGATTTGCCGAAGATACGCGTGAAGGAGAAAGACGGTTACCTGGACTCAAAATGGAGTTCGATTGGAGAAGAATCATGCCATTTTTTTGTTACACTGAATTTTGGAGTGAAATTGAGATTTTCGGTTGGAGTTTCCCTAAGGGGAAGTTAGTCTAATCATGACATGTGGTGTTTATCCATCTATCCAAAAAAAAAAGAAAGAAGAAAAAGCCAAGGCAACTCCCCCCTCATTTCATCTCCCACCAATTCAGAACACCATCTAGTTTCTTTTGCTTATGGTTTCTTACTTGAGGCCACATGCTTATTTCTAAACCTAAGCTATAAACTCTAAGGCTTCGTTTGAGACAACTTTTTATTGTTTTGATTTTTGGATCACAATCATAGTTTTTGTCTAGCCATTGCTTTTTCTCACTATTTTCAAGAAATTTTTATATTAGGAAGTTGTTTTCTATAGCAGCTTTAAAAAAAGTTACTTTCTTTACAGCAACTTCACAAAAAGCTGTAGCCTACCCAAGCGGACCTTAAAACTATAAGTTTTGACCTTCTCCCAACATGGATTACCACTCTTCGTCAATTGCCCAATTTTTTATCCTTGCAACCTATGCTAACTGCTGATGGCAATCTGATCCAACCTTATGCTTGAATTTGACGGCATGGTTGATTAGATATTTTTTGCTTAAAAAAAAATTATGTTTAGGGAATATTTAGATATACTTCATCTTTTATTATATTAGACTTTATTTCCTATCTATTTCATGCTATTTTATTTTTCTTTAGCCCTAGGTTTCCTTCCATTATAAATGGGCCCCTGAGCTTGGCTTATGGATTATTGTGGAATGAAATATTTTGAATTGTGAGCAGCTCCTTGCCTCATACGTGTCTCTCTCTCTTCTTCCCCTAGGGTACCTCGTATGTACCTTTTTAACTTCTTTCTTTCAATTCTAATGGACCATGCTGTGTATTTCAATGGCTTGTCGTATCTAAAGAATCATGATATAACATGGTTTTATCAGCTATATATCTTATTGATGATGGTTCTATGATTTGCTTGTCTATATGGTTTTCTGATCTAGTATTTTTTTTATTCAGTTCATGTTTGTTTTCCCTTGCTGTTCTCAACTATATATACATATTGCAGAGAAGGAAAACTTGTGCCTTTATGGCCATCCAAATGAACAATGGGAAGTTAATTTGCCTGCAGAGGAGGTTCCTCCCGAGATTCCTGAACCTGCTCTGGGCATTAACTTTGCTAGGGACGGAATGCAAGAAAAAGATTGGTTAGCATTGGTGGCTGTCCATAGCGATGCATGGTTACTTGCTGTGGCATTTTATTTTGGTGCTAGATTTGGCTTTGATAAAGTTGGCAGGTAATTGTTTATCCAAGTCAGCATAAACATTTTATATAATTGTTTATTTTTTGTATATCAGGATATTTTTAGATTTACTTTCTTCTTAATGAATTGTTTTAATCATTTAATTCTTTTGCAATTATTTCCATCTTGCTATTGAAACAGTTCAGATGCGTGAGTAATGTTTTGCATATTATTTTTGTTGCTGCGTTGGATCTTTTTGTTTATCAGCATCATTCCTCAAGTTTAGCAGAGATTATGGAGTGATATTCTCCGATTTGTCACTTAATGTGAGTAGATAACTGGGTTGGGAAAATCATGCCAATGGTTTTCTTTTTGCATACACAATGATGCATCTAGCATATCTTCTTGGTTTTATTGTCGCTGAATGCCTTTTACTATATTAACGCAAATTGGAATATCTAGTAATTGCATGAGTGCTTTCTTTGAGAGGTTAGAAGATCTGTCTTGTAGGATATTCAGTTTTGTATGAGGCAAATTAGATGGGTGGTTTGTACCGAGGTTTAAAAAGGCGAAATCAGGATTCGTGGTATTTTGTCGAATTAAGGCGAGGCGTAAGCCTCAAAATGGGAAAGTAAAGTACTAGAAAATTATAAATAACTCATAAAAATGAAAAAAAAAAAATTAGTAAATTATGAATATAATGACTTGTTTGAAAGTAAATATAATTGAAACATAAGATTCAAAATAAATACTCATTGTTTGCCTATAGATCTAAAATTTTCCATGCTAAAGAAAGTTTAAAACACATAATAGTTTAATTTAGCATCTTAAAAATGGAATAAACAATTTCAAGAATTGTACTTTTGATGTAGTTTGAAACATCAAATTTTTTTGATTTTTAGGCAGTCCTTCCATTTTGCTCAAAGTTCTCAGAGTTTTTTATTCCACAGTTTTGAAAAAATAATGACATAACTTCTGATATCTAATTAATAGGAAAAGCAATTTATCTAAGTATAATTATGTACCAATTTTCTGCTACTTATATAATATGTAGAAGCTATGTTTCAGTATTGCTGGGCACATGCAAGTGCTATTGAGAAATGCATAAATGGAATTAAAATCAAATTTTGAAATAATATTTATACTCTTGATCAGATAGTTCAAGAAAATAAAAACTCAACTTTGCACAAAGAAGGAAAAATAGGTTGAAAGGGAAGAAAGCTCCTTACCTTCACAGTTCACACAATGCAAGCAAAGCCAAAGCAACACTCGAAAGGTTGAAAGGTCGTTACATTCGTTGCGAGCTTTGGTTGGAATGAAACTTTCAAAACTTTATTTCTCACGAAGTAGTCGAAGCCGACATAGGGTTGAAAGGGAAAAAAGATCGTTACCTTCGCTAGAAAGAACTTGACCAGATGCAAAGAAGCGAAGTTGAAGCAGGCGAAGCCGAAGCAATTTACATGAAGCAAGAGATTGTTATTTTCGTTGAGAGTTGCCAGAAGAGGCGAAGGAACTTTTTGATCGACTGTCTAAGCAGCCCTAAATCTAAAACATGGTGGCCCTAAATCTAATATGCGCGTCTAGGCCGAATAAAAAAAAAATGACAATTGAAACGAGTCAGGGCTCAAACTGCATCGAGGCATACACTTCAATGAAAAAAAAGCCTCGCCCGATCCAGTGAGGCTTAAGCCTCAAGGCGTCCAAGCTGCTCCTCGAATCTAGGCGTACGCCCAAATGCCTTTTTAAATCATGGTCTGTACAGTACTAATGGTGGTTTGAACTTGATTACAAATCTTTTGTCTTTTCTTTTGGGATTTGATTATTTATTTTCCTCATTGATGATGATATCAATGTTCTTAGGTTTACCTATTAAAGTGTCCATCAAAAGTTTCTTTATATTAACGTCTATGAAGAAATAGCATAAGAATATACTTTTTTATTCAATTTAAAGTCATTTGTACTGATAATGCTTTTAGTATTGTCCTTAAATCACAATGTCTATATTCATTTTAGTAAAATGGATTGGTTGAGCATAAGCATTGACATCTTCTTAATATTGCTTAGACTTTAATGTTTTACATGCACGTCTCTTGATATTTTTGTGGAGATGATATTCTAACAACTTGCTATTTAATTAATCATGTGTTCTTTATTGTTTTGCGATGTGTTGCTCCATTTCAATTCTTTATCCTAACAAAATTCCTTTTCATCTTATTCTTAAAGTTTTTTGAAATAATTTTTTTGTTCTTTCTCTTCGCCCAAGTTATGAACTTTTACTTCACGCCATTCAGTGCATCTTTCTAGGCTATTCTTATGCTCATAAAGGTTATCAATGTTATGAACGTTCTGCACGTTGATTATAAGTCTATGTTGATAGTACCTTTCATAAGGCATCTCCTTACCTTCTCTCCTACTTCATCTCCTAGCAGTAGTGCTCTGTTAGCTATTCTACTGCCTATAGTTACTATATGTGCTCTTCTTTCTTTAAGGGTTTATACTTATAGAGCTATAAGGCCATTTTTGTCCTTTGTTTAAACACCCCTCCATCTTTATTCTATAAATGAGTATTTGCCTAAAGCTGAACTATTATATTTACATCTTTCTTTTGAACTGCAAAAAGGTAAACACCAATATATTGACCATTAGTTGCTTTTTTTGTCTTTTTATCATTTATCCTATTCCTTTCATCAATTTGCTCCATTGTCTCAATTCCCTGAAGATTTAAGAGGCTCAATTCCATTGTCTCAATTCCTAGGACATATTAGGAAGCTCTACTCTGACAACTTAACTTGATGCACACAATAGACTCTAAAATGGTTACTCTTATTAATAGTCATACTTGGGATTTGGTTACAACTCCATTTCGGGTTAAAGTCATTTTATATATTTGGATTTTCACTGTTAAGTTCCATCTTGTTGGATCTATTGAATATTACAAGGCTTGATTGACGGCGAAATGATATAAATAGGTCCATGGCATAGATGACTTTGAGAATTTTCTCCCTTGTTATTTGACTTATTTGTTAAACTTCTTCCACCTATTGCCATTAATCAAGGATGAACTCTTTCATCTATGCATTTTCTACAAATTATTTTCAGTTTTAAGTATTTGATCTTGTATGTTTGCGAGTTCTTTCATCTACATCCTTTGTATTTTTTTTTTTTTTTTGCTTAGTTTTAAGATTTTTAAAAATTTTATTGAAGCTCAGTTTTGTGTTGCAATCCTCAATTTTTATTAAAGGAAACTTTATTTATATGTTATTATTATTACAATAATATCAAGTCTTTATCCCACTACGTGGGGTTGACTACATGAATCCTTTTTCTCCATTGTGTCCTGTTAAGAATCAAATTGTCATTTAAATTTATATGTGATATTATTGGTTATAAATATTTTTAATTTGTGAAATCCTAATTGATCTTTTCTAGATGTATTGTGAAAATATTTCTTGATGTTGATTGTTTGAAAAACATTAGAGTGACATTGATGGGGACATCAGTTGGAAAGTCTACAGTCGACGTGGCCGTAAATCAACGGCCACGATTTACCCGATGTACTTTTGATTTTATTATTGTCTACTTATTGATGTAATCTTTTTATTTCAGCATTTTTCGTTTTTACCCTTGCTTGAGGGATTGAGTCTTGTAGCCCATTAAGGGTATTTGAGTCCATTTTGCTTTAAGTCATTGTATGAGGCTATTTATAGCCTTGATCTTGTTATTTTGTAGTTAATGAATGATTAAGAAAATTTTCCTGCATTTGTCTTCCTGCATGAGCTCTTGTGAGAGCTTGATTGTTTGATGGAGAGAGATCCCTAGGAGAGGGAAGCTTGCGCACTACCCACCAACCTTGGAGACGGCCGGGTTTGTGGTCTTTCTTTATCTTTGTCTTTGTTTTTCCTCCTTCCACCACCACCACCGGACATCTTTATATCCAAAACCCTCCTCCATCTCCAAGCAATCGTCACCCCCCAATCAAACTTCCCCTCCCACATTCTCCACCATAAGCCGCCGGTCACCTCACTCGACCCCTCCTCCTCCCTCAACCCACGGCCAACACTCCACCCGACCCCTCATACCCCTGGCCCAATCTCTAGCCGCCGGCCACCATCTACCTCCTTCTCCCTATTGAAATCCTTGCCAAATTTGGGTGATTTAATTTTGGACAGATTTTCAAAATTCAAATCCAACTAATTTGAATTTGAAATCTTTCCTAATTTGTCATTTTATGTTTGGAAAGTTCTTAAATCAATTCTTTTGAATTTCAAATTCAATTGAATTTGGTTAATTACTTTCCTAATTATAAATTTACATTTATGCAAGCATGACACCTCATCCCCAAATTCCCTCTTGCCCATTAATGCCGCCGGCCCCTTCATTGGCTTGGATTTAGATTTATTTCCTTAAGCTAAGTATCTCTTTTGGAAATATTTCAAATTCCCCAAATCTCCTCTTAACCGAATTTTCCCCAAAGTCCTAAGCTTTAATTTTATTTCCTAAAACCTTAAATCAGATTTTGGAAATAAAATTCCCTCTTCTCAATCCCGCCTAGGGGTGCAAGTGAGCCGAGCTGGCTCGCGAGCCGGCTCGGGCTCGACTCGTTTATGGGCTTGCGAGCCGAGCTTATCGAGCTCACGAGTCGAGCTCGAGCTCGAGTTCGAGCTCGTTTGGTAAACGAGCTCGAGTTCGAGCTTGAGCCGGCTCGGCTCGTGAGCTCGCGAGCCGGCTCGAATAATTATTAAATATAAAAATAAAAAAATAATATTAAATGTTATTCAACTCTGTATTTCAAAATTATCACCTCACCCAAAAATTTTTCCCGCGTGCCTCTCTCTTTCTCTTCTCTCTCATGATATAAACAGCTGTTACAGCACTGAACATCTGACATTTTTTTTTGGGAAAACAAACAGCTGAATAATAATAAATGATGATGTAAAACAAACAACATTTAGTAGTTCTGCTATCTCTCTCTCTTTTAAAAAAGCTGCGCGCCTCTCTCTCTTTTTTTTCTCTCGTTTTAAAAAGCCGTGCCATCTCTCTCTCTCGTTTTAAAAAGCCACGCTACACTTGAATAGTTGAACTCGGTGAACCGGAGTTCGGACTGTGCAGAAGGTTAGACGAGCGGCTCGAACTCGATTATAATGGAACGAGTCGAGCTCGAGCTTGGTATTTGACAGTTGAGCTCGGCTCAAACACCCCCTAGCTCGAGCTCGACTCGACTCGTTTGCACCCCTAATCCCGCCAGCCCTCTCTCCCACCCATCTCCCCCCTTATCTCCCACCCGTCTCCCCCCCCTCTCTCTCTCCAGCCCCTCTCTCTCACGTTCACCTCTTGCTGGAGGAATGCTTGAATTCCCCTTCCAATTTTCTTTACTCCTAAGCATAGAAAACTGAAGGTTTTCTCAGATTTTGGGCTCAGATTTTGGTTCCAAAATCTGAAACATTTTTCTGGATTTTGGAAGAACACTTGGGACGTAACCTCTCTCCGCTTATAAAAGAATATTCTTTCTTTTGCTATCATCCGAGAGGTGTATTAAGACGATTTTCCTTTCCGCAAAGGTGATACTCTTCATTGATTCGTGTACTTTCCTATTCTACTACCTTGTAGAGAGATTGTTCAAGTAAGAGATTTTGTTTCACTATCACCACTCATTAGTAATGTAGGATTGCTACTTCTTTGGTTTTAGACCTCTTGTTAGATCAAGGTTGTAATGAAAGCTACTTCGTACGCATTGCTTTAATTTTCTTAAATATTTTGACTTTGTTTAGTCTCTCACATAGTTTAGCCTAAATGGAAGTGACCATTTATTAGTTTTACTTTGTTGTTTTAATCGCTAATAACGAAAATCTGAAATTGTTCTTTAACTATTTTGTGCAAGCTTCCTACTTCGCATGTAGTCTTGCATCAGACATTATACTGTTTAATTTTTGTGGGCATCATTCATTACTTAAAAACAGTTGCATTAAAATGATTTTATATCAGTTTCGTGATATTTAAATGAAATCGAAGAATTTTTTGTCATTTAATGAACAGCTGCACTAATGCAGGAATCCTCCAATCAATATTTATTTTTCTAATTCAAAAAAATCACCTAATAAAGCTTTATTCGGGACAGTTTTTGCTTTTCTATTTTAACTTTTATAAGCTTCTTTCTCAACCACTGTTTCAAATATGCTTTCTCAAAAACAACTTTTTTAAGCCAACTTTGAAACTATGAAAAAGATGCATCCAAATGAACATTACTTTCATTGGCTGATTTTCCTAATAACAAAAGTAATTAAAAATTTATCCTAAATGATGCCTAAGTTGAATCCAAAGAAAAGCTTCAAAAACAACTTCTAAACTTAGCTTTTTCCACAACTGACATTGGGCTCGTGTAGGGCGGATCTAGTTTTATATTGAAGTAGTTGTTAAGTTGTTGCAGGAAGAGTAAATTTTTTGAAAATTTGTTGGTGCCATAAGTATTTCCATTTTTGAGAAAATTGAATAGTATCTTTCTTACAACTACTATGCTATAGTAGATTAGGTTATAAAAGCAACTTTCTATCATAAAATTTTTTAAAAAATAGCACAGAAAATAAAAGCCAAACGACAATGTTGCAACAGTCTGAAATGCAAATCAGTGAGAATGTTGCCTCAAACAAACCCTTTATAACCCGTCACTATTTCCCCAAATGCACTCTTAGCCAAAGGCTTACAAAACTTTTCTCCAAACAACATTTCATCTAGAGCAAGTGCAAATAATGCAAAGCAAAATTTTAATTTAGGGCATTTTTGTAAAGGTGGTTATGAAGCTATTATGAGGAAATTAACTTTTATGAAAGCTGATGTAGATAACTAGATATTATAAAGATATTCTTTTTTAAAAAAAATTGAACAACTGGTTTATTGAAGTCATCGCGCATTAGCAATTTTGATTATAAAAAGTAACTTCCCATTGTAGAAATTTCTGAAAAGCAATAGCCAAGCATAGTTGTAAAGCAAAATAGTGAGGAAGCTATCCCAAATTTCCCTTAGTCATGACCTAAAAAGTTAGTTTACCACAAACTTTTAAAGTTTCTTGCACTGCATGTCTTTCAATGCTTATAATTACGAGTGCCTTCATCAATGTGTTGCAATAACAAAATGTCCTTAATAGCATGACCATTGATCAAAACAACAAAGATAAAATCTATTTTTTTCCTCGAGCATATTTTAAAATAGGGATTTTTACATAACACTTAAAACAATTCAAATTACATATCTAACACCTAAACTATTATATTTACTTACATACCACTTAAAACTCTCTTTTACATCATTTCTAACACTCCATTAATATAGCGTTAGAAAATCACATCTTCCGTCTCCCTGCGACAATGGAGGCAGACTCCCAGTTGTTCGTGCACAAATCGTGTTCGGTTCCCCTTCGCGAGTTGTGGCATTCTCATTGAAAAAGCAATCAGAAAAGCATTTCAGAACTGAATGACCCACAGTTAAGGGTGAATCTCAAATCTACATACAATCACAAAAGCAAAATGACCTCCAATTACGGCACCCGCTTGCGATTTCTGCACTAGTCGGCCGATTAGACGAGTCCCATTCTCCGCCGAAATGAAACTCGACGCTGCAGAAGGAAGCCAAACCCAGCTTCTTTTCCGATTTCTCCTCCGCCTGGATCTTGCATTTGCCTATAAGCAGAACCCAAAGAAGACCCGACTCTTCCTCTTGCATGCTAACAGAGCCTCACGCCTTACCTCCCTCTCATTAATTCAAACGGACCTCACCAACAAGCCGCACGTCCGCCTGCATTCGTTCTGCCATTTCTTGAAACGTGGGTGAGCAAAGCAGCATAAGAGGCTATAACAGTCGGTAAAGTAAAATTATTGTAAAAAAGTTGTTTTTTGATATTGCTATATAGCAGGAAGAATTTAATATGGCCTCGCAGAGTAAGCTTTTGAACAGGACGCTTTTGATGGAGAAGGCATTTCCTTCGGACGGGAAGACAATCCTCGCCAAACGAACGGGAGACGAAAGGGACGAAAGGAAACCTCGCACACGAACGAGAGACTGAAGAATGAAAGGGCAGCTCGCACACGAACGGGAGACGGAAGATAACGCTTATTAAATAGAGTGTTAAAAATGATGTAAAAGAGGGTTTTAAGTGGTATGTGTGTAAATATAATAGTTTAGGTGTTAGATATGTAATTTGAATTGTTTTGAGTGTTATGTATGTAAAAATACCCTTTAAAATATGGTGCTTTTGTTGGATTCAAGAAAGAACAAAAAACCCTTTAAGGCGACTTGGGAATAAAATCATTTTGTTATTATTTTATTTCTGCATATCCTATGCTATACTTGTAATACATACTCATCATCCATAACACTTTTGTTATTAAACAATTAGTCTATTAGAGAAGTATCATGCTAGTGCACAACTAGAATATACACAAATTGATGTAGGCAAGGGGGGGGGGGGGGGGGGGGGGGGGGGGGGGGGGGGGGGGGGGGGGGGGGGGGGGGCAAAATATTTTGGGTTTTAATTTTTGGTGAGCTTTTAAAATCAGCTCATTAAGGCTTGAGTTGTTGTTTTTCAGCTTATTTTATGGGTAGTTTTCTTCCTTAAAAGCTCATAAAATTAGGATTTATTTGGTTCATCCCCCCTAGCCTTTGGCCCTTTGATTCCCTCCCCCTGGTTCTCCTTCCCGTGGCCTGTTCCGATCTCCCTGGCTGCTAGTTCTGATTCCCTGTGCTGCCCCTTTCGGTTCCTCCTTTGGCTGCTGTTCCGCATATTATTTTTGGGTGCTATTTCTGGATTGACTTATGGCCTTCTATATCCTCTATTTTAATTGGTTTATATGGAGGTTATGGTGGCTGTTTGGCTTCCCCCTTTTTTCCTATATATATGAGATGTTTTGTAATAAAAAAGAGAGCTTATGATGAGATTTTTGGAGCAAAAAACTGAGGGTTTTTCTTCCTTCTTTGAAAAAGCTTGCAAGCTTGTTTTATGCTTCCTCTCCCTCTAGGAAAGCTTACGAGCTTGTCCTCTCTTCGTCACGACTTCTAATCTCTTTCTTCTCTCCGCAAGTTCGACGCAAATTGTATCTTTCTTCTTAAGGAAATGCAAGTTTATGAATTTTATGTCAAAGTTTGTATCCGTAGTTTTATAATATGAAAATTGTCTTTTGTTCAAGTGTTGTGTAATTTTAGTTAAGTTTTTTGTGTCGTTGTATAGTTGTAAGTGTGAAAGTCTTAGTTTTTACTATTATTTTCTTGGAAGTTTAAATCTTGTAATTTGCTTGCAAATATTGGGGTCTCCCTATATTTTTGCTTGCATCAATTTGGTATCAGAGCCTAGGTTTGTGTTTTCCTAGTTTTTTTCATGTTTTTTTTAAAAGTGTTTTAAAAAATGGGAAAGACAAAATTGCTTTGAATCACATTAATTTAAATTGCTTGAGATGGGAGGGCATTGCGTAATTAATTTAAATTAATGAGGAAAATTCAACCTCGTATTAATTTGAAATTCAAATTTTGAAATTCCTAAATTGCTTTGAATCAAATTAGGAAAGTAATAAAAGGATGATTGGGAATTGGAGCCTTGGAGAATTGGTGGGGTGGTCTACGGCTAAGCTAGGGTGCATGGCCGGCTGGTAGGGAAAGGGGAAGGGGATTGGGCCTGGGGTTAGGTGTGGGAATGGGACTTGGTCGGCGGTGGGGAATGGGTAAATGTTGGCTGGCGGTTTGAGGTGGCGATGGGGAGGACACCGACGGTTGGAAGAAGGGGAGGGTTGGTGGCCAACGTTTGAGAGGAAAGGGGCTGGGCGGTAGAAAGCCGACGGCTAGGGGAAGATTTAGCCGGCGGTTAAAGGAGGAGGTGGGGAATTAGAGGAAGAAAATAAACCGTGAGCCCGGACACTTCTTGCGGCTGACGGGTGATGCGTTGTTCTTCACCAAGGGACTTCAACTACGAGCCCGGACACATCCTGTGGCTGGTGGGTATTTCATTGCCCTCACATAGGAATTCCACTCTCCTAAGAACTCCCATCGCTCTCAAGAACAAAGTGTAGAAACAATTTTTTTATTAATTCATCATTCATCTAATACAAGAGCAATGACCTCTATATATAGGCCTTAAAGGAAATTAAAAGACAACTTTGCCCCTTAGACTTACATAAGACAATACCCTTAAGTAAGGGTAAAAACGGAAAATGTATAATTAAATCAAAAATACAATTAATAAACTAAGATAAAATGATGGGATCTAAGCCGTCGATCTTCGTCTATTCCTTTGATTAACGTCCACCGTCAGATGTCCGCATCAATATCATAAGTTTAGAACAAGTGGTTGGTGAGGGGATTGGTTGTTACCCTCCTTTATGAGGATTGGCTGTGTAAGTGGTATGCTACATTATCAAGAATTTAAAATCTTCCTAATGTCTTTAACTTCAATATGTCTCCATATATATTATTTTCTTTTCACACTTAAGAAAAAAAAAAACGTTAAAGGAATGCAGATATGCTATGGGAAACAATGACCATTTTCTTGATAAGGAAAAAAGAGAAAATCGGAATTTATTGACCATTGTCAATTTTTTTTATTATCCACTGATAACTGATAGATCATAGATGATATCTCTCGTTGAAAATATGCGGAAACTAGCTTTCTTGCAAGTTTTAACATAAAGAAACAGACTTCTGGTCGCACACAGTTGATAAGTTTTGCTGTTGGGTCAATGAATTAGCAAAGGATAAATTGCTAGCGGAACAGTAAATAATCCCATATTTAAATAATATGAAGCTTGAATAAACATAGAAAACGTTATGAAAATTATGATGTTCTTTGTTGCCTATATCTTAGCACAGAAAACAAAAATCAAAGTGGTTGTTTGGGTCTATTGCATCTCATTTGCATTTATTTTAAACTTTTTGTCGTTTGGTTTAAGGCAAAGGAAACAGAATAAAATTTGGTGGCATTAGAAATACCTCAAAAGTGTCATTTATCTTAAAATTTAAAATCGTCTGATTGACAAAAATTTGGAATTCCATGTTTCTCCTGATCTTGTACCTCTGTGATTCTATTCCTCTGGTGATCCTATCATCCCATGTCTCTTTCCTGATCCCTTGCCTTTCTGATTCCTTTTTTCTTTCATAATCATATAATGCTAGTCACAGCTCCCATTGACACCATCGTTTCCTAGCCTCCTGACATCAATGTAGCCCCCATTACCGCCCTAGCCGGTCATCTATCAGCTTTGTTTTTTTTTTTTTTAATTTCTCTTGTGATGAAAACTATAAAGGTGATTGGCTATTGGTGTAGGATTTATAATCTCATCGATAAATTGAGGACCCTAAGTCTTTATTTTAATGTTCTTAGCATAGCAAAGCATTGCGCTAGTACTTGAAATCATCCATCAAAGTTGTAAAATACTAAGTGTTTATACCTTCGCTGAGAAATAGGTTCAAATACAGATTTGCAAGTTGAAGTGCCACATGAAAAGGGTATTTTTTAGCATTTCTATAAAACTTGTTAGTTTATAATCTAATAGATGAACACCTTGCTTACATTTGAATCTAAATCTTATTGTTAATGATGGTTTTATATTAGTTCAGATAATCTTTATAATAGATATTCTTGTTTTAAAAAATATTTTTTTCAATTACATGGGTGTGTAAAGATTATTGAGTGGTTACAAGATAATGAACGATCATCTGATTAGCATGAGTTTTGGAGTGACTCAAAATTAAGCAGAAACCAAAGTTATTCAATTGCTCATGGAATCATTATTGTTGGACTGTGTGGTATATTTGTATTGTTAGATGAATTAAAAAAGGAAAGATAACGTAAACCTGAACAAAATATCTAAAGTTGATTGTACCTCTTTAGAGTATATCTTGAAGTTGATCATGACTGTGTTTATATCGTCAAAATAAGGAGAGAACTTTTCTTTTTCAAATTATGTGATTTATAAAATCTAAGGAAATACCTGTAAACAAAATCAATGCAAACATTGTAGAACAAGAAGTTACTTAATAGCCTACTCATGAGTATAGTTTTCATAATTGGGTCATTCTATTTAACTTTTAACAATATAGAGAGTGCAAGTCAATGCTTCAATGTGTAGTTATATGCCATGAGATTATTAAGCATCCAATGCTGTGAACTCCATATAAGATACAATCAAACGATAAATTCATGGCTTCTTAAAATGAAACTCTAACTCACATAATTGTTCTTATTAATATAGTCTATAAAATTGGGATTCTGTTGGTGCTAAATGTGAAACTCACACCAAAATGAGGGTCCTTGGAGCATGAGTATGCTTTTAGAGGAAGAAAATCATACTCACATTAGAATGTGTTAGCATCAATGTAGTTTAACTTTAGATTCACATATGTCCTAAATAGTTGGAAGGACAATACATGATGCAACGGTGCTCCAAAATGCATTAGAACTACATGAAGCTTTACGTGTTTCAAAAGGTATAACATCGTCTTTGTCACGACCCGACCCGGATGCTCGACTTAACGAGGCGGGAACTCAAAGTTGGACGGTAGAATTAATTCAGTACAATTCATAAGCAATATAACATACAACTTTCTCGTTTTAATTGAAGAGCCACTATATATACTTAGTCCAAAAATCTATTCATTTCACCTTTTGAAAAAAAAAAACTTAAAATTAACATTAGTCGATTTACCTTTTTTTATTATTGTGTTGTCTTCTATAAATAAACTCTTCTCTTCCAATCATTTCTAATTCTGGAATTTACCTGAAACATTAATTTGGTGGGTTGAGTTTACTAAATAAATTCAGTGGGTAATTTTTACATATAAACAATTTAACATGGATAAGTACAATACATATAATCTTTGATATAGGTTTATTCATTTAACATTTGATATACATTTTCTTTCTTTGTTTCGTTTCATTTTATTTATTCATTTGTACATATCATATCACATTCATGTATAACATTTATAACACTTTAATACATATTCCTTTTCCACTTTAAAATGTATTCATTTTTCCAATTTCATTACTACAGGAGCAGCGTCTAAATATACCAAATGTACAACCATTTCTATTTTACGTGCATGGGTATGTTGCTTTCCCAGCAAGTATCATACGTGGGTGAACTCCTGTAATTTGCAATACTTTTTCCTTGTTATATTTATGTCTATTTATTTTCATATATGTATAACTTTTGTCTTTCCTTTTCTTTTTCATTTTTTCATTTAATCATTATTTATACATTTGCATATATTGCATATGAATATCTATAAATATTACCTTTCACTTTAATGAAACTTTCAAACATTTGTAACGAATGCAATTAATCAAAAGACTATATAATCATGAAATATTTATACCTTCAACATTTGTAATTTATGCAAATAATTAAATATTTAGAAGAATGTATGAATAAAATATAATCATGAAATAACATCATTTACCCACTTCAGTTTTCTCTTATAATCTTCGTCTTGTATTGAGGATATTTAATTGTTTAAAATAATATAATAATTTAATTAATATTATATCTCAATTTGAATGCCTCAACAAATATTTGATTCCTTCTATAAGATTACCTCACAACAATTTTGTCTTCCTTTCATGCAATTTCTTTCCTTCTCTATTGATCAATTGAACTAATGTTTACATTAATTAAATCCTTCCTACAATAATATTTTCTTCAAATAGAAAATAAGAATATAAATTCATATCTAAATCAAACTCAATTAATAGTTTACTTACTCGTTATTCCACTTTTAGAAGAAAAGATTATCGAATTCTTTCATCTTTCTTTCCTGATCTCTTCCTTTCCGCTTTCAATCTCTACTTTTATCTTCAATTAAGTATTCCTCATTGATTAGATGAATAAGGAGGGATTTATACAAAAAAAAGAGAAAGAATTAACAAACCTTCGTTTACTTTCCTCTCAGCCGTTCCTCTCGACAGAACTTTCTTCTTATTGCGTTTCCTTCCAAATCTCCACTTCTTTAGCGATAAGAATGAGGAGTTGGAAATTCTTATCCCTAAACACAATCAATTTCTAAAAATAGTGAAATGATTCTCCAATTCTTCTCCACGCATGCCCTTCGATTCCGCCTCTGTCCGTCTTCTGTTTGGTTCACGAATGGGGAGTGTAGTTACGATGGGGCGTATTAAAGATTGGCCGGCTCAATTGAACTTGCCAGACAGTGACCCAAACTGGTCTGTTACAGTCTTATTATGTATCATTTCATTATTAGTTGTGATATTTCAAACATACACATATGAATCAAACATCACAGGTAAATATTATTCAATGGATATAAGTTATTACTAAGAAGAGTTTTTCATTTACATATTCTGCTACAAGATATCATGATTTCATGGCATCCAACTTGCAAATTATGAGTTATTTAATCTTTGACATTCATTGATACACCATCGTGGACCATGCATTCAGCTCTTTAAAGAATTGTTTTACAATCATAAAGTATGATCCTTATTTTCCATTTGAAATCAAAGTTGATATTGTGCGTGATTTTTATATAGTTGGATTATTATAAAAGGTAGTGATGGTTTAATCCTCTTAGATGATGATTGGGAAAAAAGTCATGACATGAGAGGTAAAGAAAATTCAAATAATTCACAAGTATAGTTGGAAAAAAGACAACACATTAATTAGAGGTGTCAAAGTGAATTTTTGGGACGGGTTTGGATTTAACTCGAAAATGACCGGCCATTATTTGACCTGAAAACGGGTTAGAAATCTGAACTCGAACCCTACTCGACCCAAACCCGGATCAACTCGACCTAACACGTTGACTCAGGCGTAAAGTAGTCGAGCGAGGGCGAGCTATGGGGTGTAGGGTCTAGTGCGAGTGCGAGGCTAGTAGCGCATGCTGGTGTAAGGTTGGCAATGTGCGCATGGGCCTCTGGTCAAGCGCTGGGGGCCCCAGGGCGAGACAGGTCTTAGGCGAGGGTAGGAATGCGGGACGTAGTGCAGGTTGGGCTAGGGTTCGGGGATCCAGGTCATTTCTGGGTCACATTCAGGTTTTCGGGTTAGCTCGAACCCAACCCGTTTGCCAATCAGGTTAACCCGAACCCATAATTTTTCGAGTCGGGTCTGGTTCGAGTTTCGGGTCGGATCAAATATTGAAACCTTTAACATTAATAATGTCATGTGGAATCATATGAATAATATTGTTTATTAATTGTCATTGTGATACTTTTTTTTTGTTATAGAGCCATATGCTGTATGTTATATATTTTTATGTATTAACTTTATAATAATTATTTATTAAAAAAGTACTAACTATGCTTTTTCACATGGTCCCATCACACTATGTGATATTTTTGCTCATTTGAACCCAAAAAATAGTATAAATAATACAAACATATAGTGCGTAAGTGATGTTGAACTAAAAAATAAATATGACGTTTTCAAGTTTACTACACATGCACTATATATTTTTACGCATTTTTCAATAAAATTTTTGTAATGTGAATAATATTTAATTTTTTGTTGATGATATTTAAGTTTTTATCTAATTTTATTTATTTATATAATATAAAAATAAACTTTTAATAATAAATGAAATAACATGAATTTATAGATGTAATTTTATAATATAAATTTTGTATACAAATTATAAATATAAATTGTATCTAAACCTATAACATAAATTAGAAATTTTTTATATTAAATTTATAAACTTACATGTAAACTAATTTTATGTTAAATATAAATTAAATTTAAAGATTGAATATGCTTATATTTAAAATTATATAATATATTATTTATGTATGTGTATTACATATTTTTTAGTCACGAATTTTATTATTGCATAATTATGATATTTATTACGTCATCCGGTTCAATTCCGGTCAAACCATTGAACCTTGAACCTCTTCTTATTCTGGTTCCATATCCGATTCGTTTTTCACAACCTTGGCTTAAATGTTTTGGCGATGTGGTGCAAGTGAAACTAAGCTTACATGGACTCACTTAAAAAAAAAAATTAAAAAGAAATATCTATCATTTGGTAAATATATGGATCAACTGCATGAAGAAGCTAAACATTATAAAACAGGTGAAGATGGTGTATATGAATATTATGGTAGATTTATGAGTCTTGTAGTAGGGAGGCACTATCAGTTTGACTAAATATCAGTTCTCTTAGACATGTTTGTAAGTAGGTATTTAAATTGCATAAAAAACTGTTTTTTTAGTTTGATTTTTCCATTGTCCATGTCCGCTATTAAATTTGGTTAGAGAACTATCTTGTAAACCTTGTGAGTTTCCTAAATCTTTGCACAATATTTGTATCTGTCGGAAACTTAATATTACATCTGAGAATTACGAATCTGTTGAAGATTGTGCATAAATCTGTTCAAAATCTGTTCAAAGAAGGTTTCATGGTTTCCGTGCACCTACATCACGAGAAGTTTCCATTAGGGCCGCTCAAGAAAATTGGAGCAGAAATACATGCTCGTACAAAAAACATGGAGCATTGGTGCAAATGCATACAAGTTGGATATGTGCATCAGTATCATCTCTTTTGAAGTTTGCTCTTGAAATCTGTCTTGACAATTTGTTACGAGCCAGTAGTAGGTTCCTTGAACTATCCTTCATCCAGTATTCTTGTTTCTGCATCCACATTTCTACCTCCGTCAATACCTCACTGGCTCACTTCTTCTACCATTCTAACAACATTGGTTGCAGACTGCACATCTCACTTCACCCTAACTCCACTTTGTCCCATAAGGAGTTTTATTTTGTCTTCGTATGTGTAAGTTTTATTCATTATTTGCATGTTCAAAATGCGAGCTACTTTTTAGCCCTTAATTGTATGTTGCAGTTCAGAAGTCCTTGCTGAACATGAGAAGTGGCTAAATGATGTTCTTCTGTGAAACCTGCAAGGGCCTGTGGATGTTTGGAAGACATTTATTCAGCAAATTTATTTTTATTTAATTTTTTTTCTTTCTTTTAGCTTCTCAGGTTTGCTATTTTGAGACTAGAGCTTAGAGCTTAGAGAGGGTGATTATTTTGATGTTAAGTGCAACATATAGTGCCTAATTAGTATTACCATGAGGAGCTTCCTTCCATGGCCCCAAACTTATCTCGTATGACTTTGAGTATAAAATTGCTTTAAAGGGACTATTCCTGAAGTGATTACCTTTTTATGATAAAAAATATCAATATAAACTAATTTCAATATAAGTTAAGAAAGGATATATATACTTCATCTTCTTTTATCTTCTTGTGTTTTTTCAATTGTCTTGTGTGTAGTTTACAATATGTTATGCATGTATTAATTTAAAAGAAATTCATAATCATTTTCATATGCATTTGCTTCTTGAGTTCTGTTCCTTTACATACCTCTTTTATAGCTTACTATTGTAGATTTTAGTATAGTTTGTTAGGATAGAGCTATCCCAACAGTTTGTATAAGGCTGTGGTTGCTGCTGCTGCTTCTGATGATGACTCTCATGCAGGAAGCGCCTGTTTAGCATGATAAACGACCTGCCTACAGTTTATGAAGTCATGAATGGGAAAAACAAAGCGGGGACATCAAATAACCACCACAGCACCAAATCAAAATCGAATTCCAAAGTGGTGCACAAGATATTTCCCTCTACATATTTGTGGTTTTTTGCTTTATCTATGTAAAATCTATGAAAGTTTCTGTATTCAATACCTTGGCCATATAATATCATTTCATACTTTTGTTTGCTATTTACCATTGCTAGATTTCTCAAAGCTGATTAATAGAATTGCCATATAGTATCATTTTTTAGTTTTTACATGTTCCATCTAGTATCATGCAAGTTTCTTTATCTTCAATATCATGGCCATATAGTAACATTTCATACATATTTCCTATGCTACCAATTACGGTTTTTTGGCTAGGCATCAACAATAAGCGATGCACCATAATTTAACATGAGCGTGATAAAAAAGTGAACAAGGGTTGTCTGGGGTGTGCGAGAACTTTTATTTATTACGATAAATAGTAGGCTAGGATTGTCTGAGGATGCACTTGCAAGTGGCATGCCACAATTTATGACCCAATTTTGATGAAAATATGAGCAAGGATTGAATAATTCTAAATTTAAGATTTGATTTAATACGTGAATTAGGGGATTTTGAATGTGAAGTCCATAGAATGGGTGGACAATAATTAGAAGAAGGCTAAATATTCTTATTTGCTATAAAGTAATTGGAGTGAAAAAAATCCAATGATGTTGAGGAATATTAGATGCTATTGTGTGTTTGAAATGTCAAAAATGAAAATGCTAAAGGGATAGTTGATATAGAGTTGAAAGGTTTGTTGAAGTTAATAGAATTCAATGATGGGGTATTTGCCCAAGTTTAATTATTGTTGAGGATATTATTATTGTATAGTTATTAGTTATGTTCTAAAGTTAGATTAGAAGGTAAGAAGTTAGTTTTGGGAAGATAGGGACTATCTATTATATTGTATACTTGAGGGAGAAAGGAAATTTTCTGGGTGACTTAAATGGATATATAGGCACAATAGGATAGATTATGAGAAGCTTTATGGTGGATATGAAATTAGAGATAAAAACGCAATTTGAGAAAACCATGGCTTGATTTCGTTGTAACCTATGATCTTGCAATAACAAATACATACTTTAAAGAATGAGAAAAGCCACCAAATCTCAAGTAGACATTTTTTTTTACTTAGGAGGAAATAATTTTTTGGTTTTTTAACGAATATTATAAGGTCATCTTTGAAAATGTTTGTCTACATCACACATAATATTTATGGATAATATAAAAAAATTATTATCTTTGGTAAGATGGTGGAATTTGAATGTTAGAAATTGTTAATCCCTTAGGATATGTTTCTCAGAGCTGCAAATTAGAATTCCATGTTTGAGTCAAATTGATGTAGGGATAAAATGACTAAGTCTCATTGAGAAGATTGCGGTAGAAGCTTGAAAAATCTAAAAATAGACATATAGTGATGAGTTTTGGTGGATTGATGTGGCATAAAAGGGCGTGAAGAAAAAATGTGCTTTTAAAAGATGAAGAAAGATAAATATTATTTGAGTTTTATTATGATTATAAGAAAGTTTTAAGTCTTGCAAAGAGGTTAGGGAGCAAATCTAAACCTGTAATATCTGATGACCTATAAAATATGCTTGATACTAAGGAAAATGAGATATATAGAATAGTTAAGGTAAAATATAAGTGCTTTATGGAATTTGTTAAAATCGGATGCATTAGAAGCAGAGAGAAAGATTTTAGTTAACGATGATGGCATTAAAGAAATATTAAAAATTGACTTGAGAAAATGTTAAATGAGAGCTTTAAAGAAATTAATTTAGAAGAGAATAATAAACAAAATGATGTGTTATATTATAATTAGATTAAAAAATGAATTGGAGTTTTCTATTAAGGAAATGCATAAGCATAAAGCTTTTATTCCATATGGATAAATATTGTGACTTTGATAATTTTGGGGATTACTAGATTGTTGTAAAATCTTTCAAATGAAAATTTGAACACTCAGTTGATGCCCTTGTAATTGAAAAATTATTTTGTTATCAATATTTAATAACATAAGAGATATTACTATTTTGATAATTATAGAGGAATAAAATTTATGATATATATGATGACGATATTGGAGTAAGCAATGAAGCGTAGTCTTAAAAAATTTATGTTAGTTTTAGGGAATCATTTTGATTTCATGATAGGAAGATTCACCATAAAAGTGAATTTTGTATTGAGCTGACTAATGAAAAAATATAGAAATCTGAGAAATCATCATATGTTTTTTATTGTTCTTGACAAGGTGCATATGATTTAGTATATGGGAATTGATTTAATGCGTACTAAGGAAATATTTGTCTTAAAGGTATGGTGAAGTTATTAAAGTTATGTGTGTGATGGAGCATTTGACTAATATTAGAGGTAATTTTGGTGTGATCACAAAGTTTTCAATTATATTAGGGTTTTTGTTAAGGATCAACATTGAGTCCATATTTTTTTATATTGGTTATTGATGCCGGAGCTGAGCCATTAATTGTATTAACTTCAGGATAGTTTAATCCATTTCATAATTTATATGGCTACATAGGATTAGTGTTTGACTATGTTGTCTATAGCCTAGTAGGTTGCTATGATTTGTCTATAAATACATAGCCATTAAGTGTAATGAGGGGATTTTTTAGAAATGAATAAAATTTGAGTTTACTCTCTGGTGAATTTCTGTATCCTAAGATTTGTTCTTAGGTGGTGGGTTCTTGCTCCAAGGAGTTCTTGGAGTGGTGTCCGGCAACCGTCACCGGATCGTCGACGTGGATTCGTCGAGCCCCTCTGGTTCAGTGTCATTTGGTATCAGAGACGGCAAGATGGCGGAGAGAATTTTGCCCTTTTTTTTTTTTTTTGAGAGAGAGATTTCTCTCTTCCTGTATCTTGAATTTATTCAAGTGGTGGTTTCTTGGTTTTACGTCTCTACCCAATAGGTCAAGAAAGGGAGGAGGCTTCCGGTTGTTACAAACATGTTTTTTGATTATGATTTTGATGATAACAAACAAATATTGTTTCACTACGACTACTTTTTTCTACTTACTTTTCAGGACTCAAAGATCGAACGGAAATCGGAATCAGCTCAAGATGGGGTAGATTAGGGTTGAGTCATTCTGTAATTTTATTTTTCCCTTCTTGAGTCAATTGTAATCTTTGGTGTGACTGATGCAAAGTAATCTTACACACACACACACTTGAGAGACTTAGAATTTCGATTTTTACTCAAATCGGCCAGGACGATATTTACATCGGCCTGGACGATCGGGCTTAAAACAGGAAATCTAATCAGGGGTTCTTAATTAAGGCAACCGTCATTAGCCAATCGGCCGGGACGATACTTGTATCGGCCTGGACGATAGGCTCAAAACAGAAAGAAATTGCCGCCATAAACAATTAAGATATTCTGTATTTTTGGTAATCGGCCAGGACGATGTAGGATCGGCCTGGACGATATTCACAAATTATGCCTTAATTGATCAGACAATCAAGACAGTAATTAAGGATGATTGATACGATCACATCGTCCTGGACGATATCAGGATCGGCCAGGACGATCTAGTCAAAAAACCTTAGTTACTCTTGGACGATCTGAATCGGACAGCTTGAATTCTGGGCGATGCTCTGGACGATTTTCCTCTTATTTGAACTGATTGGCCGGGACGATCGTGAGATCGTCCTGGACGATCAAGCCAATTTTCAATCGTTCAGTTTGCATTCAGGGCGATGCTCTGGCCCATCTCATGGGATTTGTACTGATCGGTTACATATCGTCCTAGACGATAAAGTCGGCAACTTGCAATTAATGAGCTCCTTTGAAGCTCTTCTTTAAGAGCTCTTGTTCAACGTTTTTGAACATTCTTGACTGCTGTCTTGACCTGAGAAAACCTAAAGGAGAGAGAGAGAGAGGAAAAGAGAGAGAGGATCTTGTGAGGGGGAGCTTGTGGGGGGATTCACAAGGGTTGCTCCAAGCATTGTTCCACTTCTTCTTCCCTAGAGTCTCTTGTCCTTGGAAGAGTTGGGAGAGGTAAGTTCCAGCAAGCAATCGAGGTTCTCTGCCTGCTTCAAGAGGAAGCAAAAGGAGGAAGGTTCTCTGCCTTGCCGGGTGTGGCAAAAAGAGGTGTTTGTAAAGGCTTCTCTGCCTAGCTGTGGGGCCTAAAGGAGAGTCATGATTGTAGTGCAATACTCGGAGGGCGCCTCCGGGGAGTGGACGTAGGTCGAGTTGACCGAACCACTATAAACCCTTGTGTTCTTGTTTTCTACTGCTTCCGCATTTATTTTCTTCCGCACTTATTTTTTGTGGTGATTTGGTTTGTATTCGTGCTTTGCCTAAATAATTTTTTAAAATACCAATTCACCCCCCTCTTGGTTAGCCTTGGGCCAGTTATATAGGGCTTAACATCCCTAACGAACTTTCACCGGTGACATCCGTGACTGGAAGGCAAAATCGCATCACCGGCTAGGAGCGAGCGAAGGCGGATCAAGACTGGGTCGCTTGTTAAGCGATTGCACATGTCTGTAGGCGGGAGTCGGGCCTGGAGCGGACATCGTCGGCCTCGTAGCTGGTGCTTCTTGATTCAAGATTGGGAACAGATCAGAGATCTCAGGCCTTGTTCGCACAAAGTAGACCGAAGGCAGGGTGGAGCGGCACGACGCCAGAGCCGAAGTGGACGTGTACGGAGAAGGTGCAGTCCGGAGGCGTGGCAGGAGTCGCGGACATAGTCAGGATTCTTGTTCCCAGCAGCCAACCGTTTCCGCCCATGGAGACTTCTGATCGCAAGCCTGGGACGGTGTTCTCTCACGTTCTGTATCTTGATTCTTTTCATGTGGTGGTATCGCTACCTTGTTCTTGGATCAGCCAACCGTCTCAGCTAGTGGAGACTTCTGATCGCAAGACTGGGACGGTGTGAGGTGGTATCACATAATAGCATATCCAGTAAGAGAATTTCATAGAAGGAAGAATACAAAAGCTTCTAATTGGCTTTCAGACATTGATCTTGGCAGAATACAAAAGCTTTTAAAAGCAGGTGGCCTTTGTATTGGAAGAAATGACAAGGAAGCAAAAAGAATAAGCAGAATTTCTCCGCTCATATTGTCCACCCAAAGAAAAATAGAGCATGTTCTTCTCGATGGACGTTGCAGGGACCAATTCAAGAAGTCGAAATTGAAGATCTTCAACAAGAAATTATTAGACTCAAACAAATATTGTGAAGGCTTGAACGAAGGACAGACTGGAGCACCGTCAGCCAAAACTTTGATGGTTTCCAATCGTGGGATAATTATGCTTCCATGATGGATTCAAGATCCTTTGTTCCAACAAAATTCTTACGAACTGCGACGATGACGAGGGCATTGCAGATGATCAAATCTTTTCCACCCCACCCTCGATCGAGTTCAACTTCGAAGAATTTGAAGATCAGTTGCCGAAATCGTCGTCTTTGCCTATCTTTGATGAACCCGTGTATGACGTGTACGATGACGACATGTTCTTTGAAGTTCTTGATGTTGATACGCTTGTGAATAATGATTATAAGAGCAAGCCAATTCAAGAGGTCATTGTTGAAAAGAATAATGGTGGAGACAAATGCACGGGAAATGTTAATGCCATGGAGTTCTTGTTAAAGTCTCTTGGATTTGCAGATTGCAAGGACGCGTTGCCTGTTTATATTGGTGACGATCTAACAGATGAAGATGCTTTCTCAATCACAAGTATTCCATCTGCTTATGCTACTCTTGAGAGATTGAAGATTGGTAGGCAAGTTGATACCGGATGGACCTATCCAGACCGATTTAGCTAACCAAACCTGCCTCCTTCTTGTGGCCAATCGGACATCTTTCCACGAGCCTGAAGTTCCTCCTACCCCGATAAAATGACGCCGGAGCTGAGCAATTAATTGCATTAACTTCAGGATAGTTTAATCCATTTGGTAGTTTATATGGCTACATAGGATTAGTGTTTGCCTGTGTTGTCTATAGCTTAGTAGGTTGCTATGGTTTGTCTATAAATACATAGCCATTAAGTGTAATGATGGGATTTTTTAGAAATGAATAAAATTTGAGTTTACTCTCTGGTGAATTCCTGTATCCTAAGATTTGTTCTTAGGTGGTGGGTTCTTGCTCCAAGGAGTTCTTGGAGTGGTGTCCGGCAACCGTCACCGGATCGTCAATGTGGATTCGTCGAGCCCCTCCGGTCCGGTGTCAGTTATGTTAATGCTTGCAAATCATCTTCAAATTAAAATGCATTGGCATTTACTCATCACAAATGATATAGTTCTAATTGATGAGACATCTTTTAAAATAAGTAGAGAATTGGAACATTGGAGACATGTAATTTATTTACTATAAAATAGAAGATGAAGGCTTAGAATTACTAAAATAAAAGTTTAGTATATGTTATAATATTTAATTGACGTAATATTAAAAATTATTAGTCAATATAATTAGTAGGTAAAACAATATCTATATAAGTTTGATTGAAATATTTTTTATCCATAAGACAACAAATTAGGGATATAGATGATGATATAGCTTCTAGAGTTAATATTAAGTTAAAATAGAGATGTGTCTTAGCTCTATTATGTGATTCATGAGACTTAAAGGTGAATTTTATAAAATTATAATTAAACATGCTATGTTATTGATCCAGATATTGGATAGTAAATGGTTGTTGAAAACTTAGTTGAGTATGTTAAGAAATGATTATATTAGAGGGATGGTCGGAGTAGCATCTATTGAAGATAAGATTATTGAAAAGTGACTTTAGGTGGCTTGTGCATGTCAACAAAGGGTAAGCAATGCATTTATTATATAGATCAATAAAACTAATCTCGAAAGATTACGAAGGAAAACCACTAGAAATTAAGTTAGCATGGATGGAAGTTTTTAAAAAATATTTGCGAAGTTTAGATTTAAGCCTTCTGGAACGAAAATGTTGATTTATCAAGTAAATTGTAAATAGTTGGGATGAGGTTAATGGTGATAATGTTGCTGGTTAAAGCCATATAAACTTTTATGTCCAAGTCAATTTCTGACAGGAAATTTGACTGATTGAAAGAGAGACTTCATTTATCTCAAAAATTTTATTCATGTTGCTTATTATGTTGAAGAAGTAATTTGTTAGTATTACCTTCCTCATATAATTATTTGTTGCTAGGTTTCACTTTTACCATTCTGGACATCATCATTTGCTATTGTCTAAACATATTATATGCTTCGATGCATTTACAATATTTTCACACCAGATTTAGGGTTCTTTTGGGACGGCTTTCTTATTGCTTCAAGAAAGCTGCTTTAAGAAGCAGTAAGAAAGCCGTCAAGAAAGCTGCTTTAAGAAGCAGTAAGAATGTTGATGTATTTTCCCTATTCAAATCAAGTGCACTCTTCGATCATGTAAATTCACTTGCTGGCATTGCCTGTGTTACTCTTTCATGCACCGGTTAACTACATGGTTCAATTTGTCATCCCGGTCTTCTTTATTCATGAAAATGTAGCAGAAACCATCTGAGTTTCAGTCCAAGTACCCAAATGAAGATCATACCAAGGAAGAGGAGGAAGGTTTGGCTGAAGATGATCATGGCGAAACTCTATGCGGTGCATGTGGAGAGAACTACGCAGCAGATGCTGATGAATTTTGGATCTGCTGCGATGTCTGTGAGAAGTGGTTCCATGGAAATTGTGTCAAGATCACACCAGCGAGGGCCGAACACATCAAACAATACAAGTGCCCCTCATGCAGCAGCAACAAGAGATCTCGGCCCTCCTGATGCAGAAATGACCAGTCGGCAAGTATTTTTTTTTTCCGTCTTGTATTATTGTGGCCTTTTTCATACTTTGTAAGGGAGATTGCCGTCTTGCTCTCTTTAGCTTGTGGGTGTAGGCTTAGGTGATTAGTGTTTGTTATTTTTAAGCTTTTATGTATCGCTGATTTAGTTGTCTATTATTTATTTATATATTCCACATAAATGCTTCAGATCACGCATAGGCTAAATGTGCTTATCATTTCGTGCTTCATAGTATCTCTTACTTTGATAGACAAGTTAAGGTTTTGAATTTTGATGTGTTACCAGCATTCTTGTTGCATTATATTATAAAAGTGTCCACTCTTTTGTTTGAGACTTAGGCCTCGTTTGGAATGGCTTTCTTACTGCTTCTTAAAGCAGCTTTCTAGTAAAAAAATTACATTTTTTACTAGAAAGCTGCTTTAATAAGCAATGAGAAAGCCGTCCCAAACGAAGCTTTAGTCTTCGTGGCTTCGTTTGTGACGACTTTCTTATTATTTTATAAGTTATTTAATTTCAAAAATCTCATAAAATATTGGAAAAAATAATGATATAAAATTGTTCCAAATGAAGCCTTAAAATACTCATGACCAATAGAATGTTCTATTTTATCCATGTGGGCAAAAAATTACAGGGGATTTATATATTGAATACATAAAACGAACAACTTAAATATTTAACACATAAAACTTACTATTAATTTTATCTGCTACTCTATTAGCCTTGCCTCTTACTCATGCAAAAGATATTGATGAGACCACAACATGTGCAGAGTAGAAGTCATGAAGATTTCTTGTTAGCGGAAGGCCATTGATCGAACCGAATTGTTTACTTGTGTAGTCTCATAACTCTTGATGACAAAGAAGAGAATAGGACGTTGCGGCGAGATCTTTATAAGTAGGCATCAATAATGCTAGCAATGTGTGCACCCAATATCTTCTATAAAGAAGAGTTGATAATGTTATGAACAAATTGCTTTTGGGGAAGGGAGAAGACCATTGCTCATGTGTTAATGTCTTAATGATAAATGTGAGGAAGATTATGTTACTTCAAAAATTGAAGGATATGTGAGAAAATAGTAAAGTTTAGATGTTAAATATATAAAATATGAGAGTTTAAATGATATGGAACGTAAAGCTCTCAAATTTTAAATAGGCATAATGCTCATGAGGGTGAATTGGTTGCTTTAGATGAAAGAAAATGGTCTTTATTACAGGACGTTGAATGTCGTCTTAAAACCAACCAGAATGTGTCACGTCATTCCTTCGCTTAGTACTACTTAGTATCGTGATTTGATATTATTGATGTGACGCATTTTTTATTGGTCTTTGAACGATATTTTACGTTTGACCTTCACACATAATAATTTCTCAAAAGGCGACTCATAAGTGATGTATTTTATGAACTTTGTATTTTTTACTATTTGCTGCTCCAAAATCCATTCTGTTGAATTAGCTCTTGCGTTTTGATAGCCTCTCCAAACATATTAATACTTTAATAGCTAATCAATTTTATGAATTTGGTATGCTTTATTTGGTGGGAGACAGGAAATTCACCATTTACAGAAGTAGTAGAACAGAAATCGTACCAGAAAATGAGAAGAAAAATGTGGGGCAACGTGCTGCACATATGGTCCCAACCATGTTTTATTTTTTATTTTTTATTTTTATTTTTTTTATGATGAGGAAGCACTGTCCTTTGGTCAGTAAAAACTCCGGTCGACCTAGCATTCAGCCCCACATCAATTTACACGAGCCAACACTTAAGGCTTTTACTGCTTGCCAAGCCCCAACCATGTAAGTTTACGAAAGCTTTCACAACGCTCAATCGATTTAGGGTTTTGTTGTGCTATTTGTGGTGTTAAATCGAATTAGGAATTCCTCGGCGAATTGTTTCCCTAAATTTATGGGCTTTATGTGATTATTTGTTTTTTTTTTTTTTTTTGTTCTTTTATTTTTCAATCTTTTTTTGTTTTGATTACATTTTAATATAAAATAAAATATGTTTGCTATTTAAAAATCTGTTATTTTTGTTATTTTTTGTTTGAATATTTGAATTTGTTAATTTAGGTTTTGTTTGAGATAACTTTCTTAATGTTTTTTAGAAAAATTTTTTTGTAAAAAAAAAAAAATCTTGAACTATTTTTTTTTTACTAAAAAATTATTTTAAAAAGCATTAAGAAAGCTGTCCCAAACAAAACCTTTTTTTCATTATAATTTAGTGTAAAATAACTTAAAAAGCAATCAATTTTATTTGATGATGATGATGAAACAATATAAGTCGGGTGGCTGCGATGGGGTGATGGTCAAATCATAATAGTTTGATGATAATGATGAAGCAATATCGAACAAAATGCAACATTTAGGCGCGACATAGTTGAAGGTGGCGAGACAACAATTGTTAGATTATAGTAGATGGTCACCAACGATTAGATGATGATGATGATTGTTGGCTGTGATCATTAATATAAATGTTAGATATAGCTATAGAGTTCTTTGAATTTGTAAGCTTTCTTCAATTTGAAGTCAATATTTATTTAATGCAAAGAGTGCTTATTTAAAACTTTAGTGTCAATTTTATAAATGTTGTCAAAATTTTAGAACACTTTATTAGATGACTCATTCCGATTTTATTGATCATACATTATTTTGTTCAATATTTTATGCTACTTAATCATCACAAAATTGAATGAACTTTGTTGTTTGTTGGAATCCTATCACTAATTTCATTATTTTGACTAGAAGCATGCAAAAATTAAAGATTATTTGATCCTTCAATTAAAGTTCTAGAGTTTCAGCTATACTTTTAAATGTTTTAATTGAGCTCATTGGGGCTCGAATCATATTACTTTTAATGTCATTAGATTCGTTTTATCTAAATGTTCAATTTGATTATAGAATTAGTGAAATTAGTGTTTGAATGTTCATGAATTTTATTTCATATTCTATTGAATATCATTTGCCCCTTTTTTCGATCATGAAGATCTGCATCATATGAACATATGTCAGGTTTTGAAAAAAAACTTGCGACATAAAGTTATAATCCTGATTTTCAACTAATCTTCTTGTATGATATACATCGCACAATTTGATTAGTTCATCTTGTATTAATTATCACAATTAATAGTTTTAATTATTTTTTGATTAGCTGATCATATAATACGATATTGATCATACAATACGATTATTTTAGAAAATCTTTAACATTGTCACTAACTCACTCACTTGAGTGTGTGTGTGCATGGTTACCAAGCTTAGTATCCACCAAATATATGATTTGACTTAAAAAAAATAAAAATACATAAGAATTGAAGATACAAACTCTTCACGACATACTTAACCCTAATCTACCTAATCTTGAGTTGATCAAACTTGCAAGTGTACGGTGGACCTGAAATGTTAGTGCATAGGAAAAACAAATATGCAATAATAGCAATTAACAAGAGATAATACAGTAAGAAATCCAATAATATTTGTTATCATCAAGATCATAGGACTTGAGTCCAGATTTGCAATATGATCTTTTAAGGTATAGGGACTCCAGTTTCTTCCTGACTTCTATGGCATAACCTTAAATACTTCCCTCAAGACTACATCACCGTATGATAATAAGATTACACTATGATCCTTCAACTTTGTATTCTTTACCCTTTCTAGATCTGTTACAGCACCAAGATCTTTCCTGGAAATCACCTCGGAAGTTCCTTGATGAACAAGGATGACCTTTTTCTTGATTCTCCATAGTACGAAGTCATTTTCACCACTAAACTTATTGATTTTTAACTTTTGCATCAACATGTTCAAGAATCTTTAGCTATCAAACCTTCACCTGCTTCTGAATGCAACTCAAAGCCTTTACGACTCATGTGCTTTAACCAAATTCTTGCTGATCACAAATCATTATAATTCTGGTTAGTTCCTGAACCCAGCTCCACATCTACCTCTAGCCAAAGCCCAACCCATGCACCCCGTGCATCTCGCTCGCAGCCTTCGTGAGCTATCACGCTTGCGACCCGCCAAATGCAAATATAGTAGCTGCGTGCTCCACCCAAATTCGACCATCCCAGGTGCCCATATAGCCTTTAGGCTTGAGCAGCCTTTTTCCCTCGCGCTTAGCCGAATTTCATGCTTTGTGATCGTTTTTTTGCCCCTGCTCCTATATTTTGTATGCCCTCCCCTATGGTCCTACGAGCTCCGCCGCACACCTTCGCGCATTCAAACACTGTGCACCCATGCGCCCCTGCTCCTATAATGCGTATGCCCGCCCCTACGGTCCTATGAGCTCCACCTGCCGCCCTACAAGCACCATGACCTTCTACACTCCCCGTGTGCCTCATGCGCACTCACAACTGTTCTCCCATACACTCCTCTCGAGTGCTATTGACTACGCAAAATCCATCGTGATCGTCTACTTCAGCTCGACAATGGCACCGAGCCTCCCACCTTTTGAGTCATTTTATTTGGATAAGAAAACCTACTTAAGCTTAATCTAACTTTGATACCAGTTATAAAATCTTTGATGAGAGGAAGAAGAACTTTCTCTTGAGCTTCTTAAGAGAGAGGAGAGAGGGAAGAGGGGATAGATATAAACAAAAATCTAAAACTTTATTTGCTTTGGCTTGGAATCATTTCAAACACAATCAAGCCTTATTTAAGAGCTTCTAATGGTAGCATAAGAAGCTACACAAGAAACAAAACAGGAAATACAAATTGCTACAAAAGAACCTAACTAAAAGAAATTACAAATCTTGGGCCAATCACAACATTTCACGCATTTTTTTTCAATGGCCATTTGATTCTCATTTTTCTTTTCATGTACAAGTTTTATTGATATTATAACTTGATAGTGATAAGTTTTGTATATGTCGCAATCTTAACCAAATTTTTATGATATGTCCTAAGAAGGTTCATGAAGAACATTCTTTGATATTTTGGCTGCTATAGGTTATTAGAATGGGATATCAGCCCAAATCTTAACATGCGATGAGAGATGTATAAAGAAAACTATTTTTGATATATTTAATATTATTTGTTAGAGTATTACAAAATGACATTAATCTATGATGAAATATGTCAAATCAAATTCTCTTGGGATCTATTATACGTTGATTGAAATAACCATATATCCCAAATTGAAGGTGAAAATTTTATTCTTCAGACTATTATCGCCCATTTGATAATGATCACTATGCCAAAACATAAGTTAGAAGGTGTCCCCATTGAAGTTCTTGATGTAGTGTGATAAGCTAAGAGTATGTTGAAAAGCTTTTCAGGCCAATGCTTCCGAAATGTTTTTAAGGCTTGATTTTTGTTCACTAAGAATGGGTTGCTTTGTGACTTCATGACAACCATTCATTTTAGGATGTGTGATAGCCATATGATCTAATTGAATATAAATATTTTTGTAAAAATGATGTAAATATCTTTTTTTTTAGTAAATTGGGTCTTAATACTAGTAATAACTTCATATGGAGTCCAACACAATAAATGACGCATTATTCCAAATAAATTATGTAGCATTAGCCTCAATAATTTTTATAAGTGGTTAAGCTTCTACCCACTTGGAAAAATAGTTAACATCTAAAATAATAAGCTTTTGCCATCCGGTGGCTATTGGAAAAAGGTCTCATAATGTCAATACAATAACCTTCCTCGTAAGTGCACACTCATTTAAGCAAACATCTCGGTTAAGTGCACAAAAAATTAACAAAAACTTAGGGTTCAATATTTATAACTTGAACATGTAATAAATGGTCATTTGATGTAAGTTTTGTAATTTTTTACGTTTAATATTGAGGGTTACTGCCCGAATATTTATTTAAAATAATTCAAATGATTTTCTAAGATTATCGAATTGACCAACTGATGCACAAATTTTTTTTCTTTAGTTTCTTCAGACATCAACACGAAGCGTTTAAGGATTTTCTCTCTACTATCCCACACCTTTCAGATGGAGCTTTCACTCATGCCATACTCTTGCGCCAGAGCATGTTTAATGGGAGTATTCATCTTAATTGCTCAGCTTTGAGATGATCTCACATCATTGAGACTCATTCATTTTTTGTTTGGTTTATTCAACATCTTCCAAAAGATAGGATTCGAACTCATTTTTTGTTTGGTTTATTCAACATCGCCCGACTGCCTGCCCGTGCTGCCCCACTACCATGGGATTCGAACTCATATCAAAAGAAACATCAAACATTCATCCATTTTGATGGGAAGGAAAATGCATTAAAAATTTTACTCTTTTATATTTAAACTATAGTAATACAAAAATTTAAATTTACAACTTATTTAATTAAAATTTTAAAATTAATAATTAATTAAATTAAGTTAGTTAATCAATAATTAATTAAAATAAGTTATTAAATTAATAGTTAATTAAAATAAATTATTGAATTTATAATTAATAAAAATAATGTTTTAAACTATATAGAAAAATACATAAAATTAATAATCAAGTTAAAAATGAAAATGAAAATTTATAATTAACTTAAAATGAAAATTAATAATTAATTAAAATAAAGTATTAAAATTAAAAAATAATTAAATAAAATATTAACTTAATAATTAATTAAAATAAACTATTAAAATTACTAATTACTGAAAATAAATTTTAAATAGTTAAATTTTAAATCAACAAAAAAATTCCAACATAAAGAAATTCGCCGGAAAAGTTATCTCATTGTATTCTATTGAAAAATCGCTGGAAAATTGACCGCCGGTAATAATTAATTATCCTATAGTTTATGTTTGTGTTAGATATATGCTAATTATATGATTGAAAAATATTTGTTGTGAGTTATAATTAAGGGGCTAAAATCTTTTGAGATTTTATATCAAGGATTATTTTGATACTCTTTAAGACATGTTCTGGTGGCTATGAGCTATGTTATGGGGCTTGTGGGCATGTTTTATTGCTAAAGCACAAAAGGGAAATATAAGAAACCAAAATCCCTTGAGATTTTCTTTGCGACTGATATATATATAGGTGATATGAGCTGTTTTTTGATATAAACTTTTCTATAATTTATTTGTCAAGTATTGTTATTTAAATAAAATTTATAATTAATATGATTTTATTACCTTTCAGTATAAATAATGATTTATTTGATTATATTAATTGCATTTAAATATTCAATAAAATATTTAATAAAATAAAAGAATTTAAAAATTTAGATTGGTTTGTGTAGCATGCTGAGCTGTGGTAGTTCATTGTGGTTTGCTTGTGATATTCAAGATCTGGGAAAGGCAAGTAGACTATCGATTAGCAGTTCAAAATCAGATATGAGATTATAGACATTTCTCTTTTTTGATTTTTATACATTCATTTTTAGTTTACTATTCAGTTATGTAGCTTCTGCATGTAGCAATATACTGTAGTATAGATATATATATATGTGAAATTAAAGAAACTCGGTAGATAAGTTTGTTTTCAGTACTTGAATGTTTTAGTAGTTATGTAGTTTATAGTTTAATTTAAAATAAAATTTGAAAAAAAATCTAAAACATTTCAAAACTAGATTTTGGGAATAATTTGTCACAGCTCAACACGATGGGACATGTCCTGATCGGGTTAAGATGTGACAAGGTGTGTTCTTCTTGTAGCTTTCATTGAGCCATCCATTGAAGAAGGATAGCCTTAGTTAACAAGAACTGTTGAGGGAAGCAAATCATCTTGAGGCGAGTGCTCCTTAGGGTTAGGGGCTGTTGAGGCGTGTCAACTGGACTCCCAATATGTTATGGTTCCATATATTCAATTTAGGCTGTTAAGCGCAATGCCTATATATCAAACCTCTGGTGGCGTTTGCGACAGTGATGTCTAACGATGAAAAAGAAATCTCATTTTTGATAGAAAATGAAATTTCACCAAGTTTTTCATATGAGCGATTCTTCTGCAATTCCCTGTCATCCTCAATTATATAATGTATTAATGAAATGACGGTGATCTGTTGCTCTCTGTGATCCACCTCTTGATTGTAATAGAAAATCTGGATGGATTTTTCATGACAGTTTGGTGACATTTTCCTCATTGATTTTAATGGATAGAAGCTGCAGTTGGTACGTTTTTATACAGCTAATTTAATGCTTCCTTTGTGTTAGTTTTTTTTGCTACTTTCTAAAATAGTTTTGAATACATTACCGGAGAGTTTTTCTGGTGGCTTTCCGTTTCCGGAAAAATATCCCTGGAAATATTTTTTCCTATGCGGGTTTTTCAGGCGAAAAATTTGCCGCCGGTAAATTTCAAAACAGCCGGAAATGACCGATTGCTGCCTGTAATAAATGATTTTCGTGCAGTGCATAAGTTTTTTGAACTAAAAAGCTACTTAAAAAAGAAATAAAAAGGCTGTCAAAATGAAACTATAGGGGGGTCATGAAAATAAATTCTGAACATTTTTGCAGAATAGAAACAGGCTAGCTAGTCTTTGTTTTTGGTGGGTAATGGTAAAGGTTTATGGGGCCAGTCTCTATTAAAGATTCATTTTACAATGAAACATTCTTTCTAAGTTTACGTGGAACAAACTCTGACCCCAAAAAAGAAATTCTTCCTATGAAATATTTTGATGGTCTATTTTATGAGAATATTATGAGGGATAAGTATGATATTTTCAACTCTTCTATGATGCTCAAGGTCAAGTTTTCATATGGCCTCATCAAATTGTAATTAAATTAATATAATCATATGGCAGTGAATGTAAAGGGAATAATATTTGAACTATGTAAAATTTATATTATTTAATGATTTTTTTTTTTTTTTTTGCATTTTCATTCTTAAAAGCTTGCAACATATTAGAATGATCGACTAATTAAGAGGTTGTTTAGTTTGTTGATAACTAGAAATACAATATAAATGGAATGTAATATATCTTACAAATTTAAAATTATTTGGATAAATGTAAAAGAAAATATTGTGTTTACTTTTTGTTGTTGGCTTGAAATAAAATGAATGCATTGTAAATTTCAATGATGGTAGTGATTGGTGGTTGCGGGTGGCAAGGGCGATGACAAGCTGTAGCCGGTGGCGACCACAAAAAGTTAGCTTGTGGTGCATTTTGAAATTCGGTAAAAACGGGCAAGTTTTGAATTCATCAAAATTCAACACAGTGTGATTTTAGAATTCACCAAATTTTTACTATGAATTCTTTTTTCATCAAATCATATATCAATATTTTTGAAATACTTTTCACTTACTTTTCATCAAACCAAATAGTTCATAAATCAAACTCAATGTAGTGATAAACATCTTATAGCAATGATAATAATTACTATAAATAATAAATTTTATATGAATTTTACAAAAATAAAAAAATAGAGAAATATTTTCTTATCATTTTCTTTCCAATATCAAAATTATGGACCACCACTGATATTATCATTGGCAAGCAACCAACACAATTAATTATTATGTAGTTATATTTTATGAAGTCACTCTTCTGCAACCAAACAGTTCATAGCATAAATGCTAAGCATTATTAGAAAAAAAGAATTAAAACACTTACAGATGCATGCAATCATTAAACCTGTAAGCAAAAAATTTTATGATAAAATACTAAACCTGCATGACTTAATTATAATAATTAAGTTTCAACAAAAGCACGTACACTAAACTATTTAAACAAAGCTTACATTAAAAAAAAAAAAAAAAAAAAAAAAAAAAAAAAAAAAAAAAAAAAAAAAAAAAAAAAAAAAAAAAAAAGCTTACATTAACTGTTTTGAATGTAGATATAAACTGAGCTCTTGAGATAACTACCTGATTATCTTCTCGCGCTATAAAATTAGGCAAACCGCACAGATTACATTGAAGGCTGAAGGTGAAGTAAACATGAAACGAATTAATTCTTATGCTTATTAATTGATGATATTTTTGTCAAATAGATATTATTTTGCGTTATGGTCAACCCGGACCCGAAACAGGTCGGGTTTGGTTTCAACAAATCGACATGTTTTAAAAAATCGGGTCGGATTCTATTGACCCAAAAACCTGAAATTGATCTGTTTTTTTTGACCCAAAAACTTGAAATTGACCTATTTTTTACCTGAAAATCGGAGATTGATCCGTTTCTTGACCTGAAAACTAGTAATTTTTTGTTTTCCCGAGTCATTCGGGTCGTGTCGGGTTGACCCGGACCCAAAGAGGATCAGGTTCGGATCCAAAAAATCAACTCGTTTGCAAAAGGGTTAGGTTTGGATTGACCCGAATAGTGCGGGGTAAGTTTCGGGTTCCACCCGAACCCAACCCATGACCCGAAATTAATTAATGCCCCACGTTGGCTGGTGACTACCTAACTCAGCCTTTCATTTTTCTTATCCAAGACTTAGAACTTGATAGCGACAGTGTTGACGACCCCACATTGTGGGATAAAGACTTGTTGTTGTTGTAGATAGGAAAAAGTGTGAACTAAACCCTAAACTTTGGATTTATTCTTTTATTTAATTATGGCTATAGGACCCATCCATGCATGAAAATAATAATAAGCAGCATGCATGTTTTTAGCTATTGCATGGCAGCAGTCTGCTTCCCTTTTAAAAGTAGAAGAGTTGAGCCCATAATGAATTAAGTAGATGAACAAAATATGATGCATTTCTACCCTTTTATATGTAATCTGGTTGTTGTTATTTCTCTTATAGTATATTTGTCTTCCTCAGCAAGCCTTAAACATAAAGATGAACTTCTCCTTTTTTAATCTGAAGCCACGTCCCCTCCTTTATTGTTTTGTTAGAAATGGTTAAGGATTAAGGGGAAAACCATCTGTGCTTCTGACCCCTTGAGCTGTACCAAGAAGGGTGGATATGACCACTTCAGGAGCTACTGTGAAATTTAGCTCATTTAAGTGGACCACAAAGAGACTGTGGTCCTTCCTTTGATAGATTAATTTCTCTGTGAACTTTATTAGAGTTGTCTTGGCCCTATGAGGTTCATTATGAACACAGAGCCCTAGAATAGTAAGCAGCAAAGTTATAATTTTTGCATGAAAATAACAAGTACAGCACATGATAGCCAACCAACTCATTGATCACTCTCTATTATCAAAGATGTAATTAGGCTTTGTTTGAGACGTCTTTCTTACTGCTTCTTAAAACAGTTTTTTGATAAAAAAATTAAAATATTTGTACTAAAAAACTGCTTTAAGAAGCAGTAAAAAGCTGTTCTAAACAAAGCCTTAATTAGGCAATTAAAAGAAATATTTACTTACATAAATTTAAGTTATTATCACAAATTACTTTATAAATATCAATCAATATTTAATTTTGGATAAATTATATATACTATTCTTCTTTATAGATGAAAAAAATTATACATAGATCTCCTATATATTTTTGCAAATAATTTTTATTTTCTTGAGTTTTGCATTTAACTATTCCATTACTTCTTATAATCTCTCTATAATTCGAAGCTCCTTGTACTCTCTTGAAGTCATCATCGTACTCATGTAGAAACTTCTTTTCCTCTTTCGACTTGAGTGCTATAGTTAACTGGCGGAGTGAGAAACCCAAGCAGGTATTTTGTGATGCTTCAATTTATAGAAGAAGATGATAGAGGAATTATATGTGAAAGAAAAGGGCAAAAGTGCTTCATAAAAACTGGCAGCTCCAACTATATATCAAATGAGGGCACAATAGCAAAAGTAAAATATGCTAAATGTGTATTTTATCATCTTCCTAACAAGCTACTTGATAAACGGAAAATTAACATGTTGTTAGTCTGTGTGGAATCTGATTGTATCGAACAATCAAGTTGCACCGTTACCTCAATTCAATTTGTCAGGTTGTGTTCGCGTGCTTTGCACATGAAATTTTTTTTGTAATATGCACTCCCCTCCCGGGAATTTTATTTTTTGCCCTTAGTCGACATTTTTTTCACGCAATTTGCCCTTCAAAAATTGGAAAGCCTCTTGGCCTCCGGTTATTTTCATCCGATTATTTTGAACTTCTCGAACACTAACAAATAAGTATGTGAAAAATGATTATTTGCAAAATAAATTGTTTTTGCATCATAATATATATTTTTTTTTTTTTTTTAAAATTTGTCACTTGCCCCCCTGAGAAGTAAGGCTAGTTCCACCGTACCCCTGTTTCAACTAATATCATATTTTCTTAATAATAATTAAATATATGTAGTAAATTTTTTTAATAAGATAAAGGAAAGAATTCCACAATTTAATACAAACAACAAAACAAGTAAAATAGAGTTTATCAATATGAAACAAACTAATAATGTGCTTTTTAGTTTCATTACTGAAACAAGGCTGATTGTAACAAATAAAAAAATATTATAATAAAATATCATAAATGATTACTTTGGCTTATATTTCCTAATAAAAATATAACTAATTAAAATCCATATTTATCATAATTTTAAAATAAAAACAGCATACCATAAAATTCTACTAATATTAATTAATAAAAATGTTAATATGCTAAGTCCAGTGGACCACTAAGACAAATTTAGTTCAGTTGCTCATCATGATTTCACCAATTATGTGACCCTTAAGGTCCACCATCAACGTACCATCATCCAATTGGTGTGCAATGCAGTGAAGGGTCCACTTGTGCTAGCTATATTGCTAATAAATGATGATTCTGTTCTATCCAAATCCAACCACCAGATTGGGGGAAATGAAAAGATATCAAGGTATTGCTTTGCTTCTCTTTAAAAGGGCTTCTATAATAGGTTGAGAGGTACTCAAGGACTCAAGGTCACATGGCACAATAGTGATGAATCAATGCAACTGAATACTTAGTTGTTTGTTGCTCCACAGAGCTTAGAAAAGAAACAAGTCAATTGAACAACCTTTTTTTTTTTTTTGGAGTAGAGATTGACTGGGAGTCATAAGGATATATTAACTCTCCTAAATCAAATAAAATCTTTTAATTTTATAAGATTTTAATGTGTAACTTTTGATATATTATATATTTAATCATTCTAAATAATTTTCTATGATTTATTGTATTTTCACTAGTTAAATATGTGTAAATTTTTTTTGGGTAAAATGAGTAGGGAAAGGATGATTGGAAATGAGTTAAAAAAATCTGTACTGTGATTTGGCATGATAAGATTATAAAATAATATATATTGAAATGATTGATATATATGATTGAGTTATGTAAGAATATAATATTGCTACAAGTCTAAATATGATATGATGTATGAATATGATATGCTGATATATGACATAATATTCTTAAAATCCACGTAGTCCACTCACAGAAGTCAGTGGATATGAGTCATAAAGAGTTTGAGATAAATAAAGTTATAAGGAGTCAGGGTGATTAATTCAATGATTCAAGGGGAGTTATGAGGAGTTTATTAAATGAGAGTTAGAAGAGGCGATTGACTGGGAGTCATAAGGATAGGAGAAATATCAAGATCAAGATACTCTCATCTAAACATCTAATTGAATACTAATTTTGACTATTAATACTTATTACTAATCGATTACTTATTACTATTACTAATAATATTATTTACACTATAGTACTGATGCTATTTAATATCAACACTATTACTATTGTTGAGATTGTTCATTGTTACTAATATTGTGACTAATATTGACACTGATTAATATCACTAGTATGGATCATTGTTAATGATACCATTACTGATGATATAATATAATGAGATGTGACGTGTTATAAATTGAGTTGGTACAGATGACCAGCATAAATATTAAGGTATATATTTCTTTATATAATTTACAACATATTATTTCTTTTCATTGCATTAATTTTAGTTGTAAGATTTTAGTTATTGCTGGACTTTTATGCTACTTTTGTGATTTTATATGTTTTTAGGAAAGGATAAGGTCCCTACGATGTGAGACTTCATATAGCATGTTTAGTTTTCCTTTTTGGCACCTATAGTTCATTTTGTAGTCATGATATATTTATAGTGATGTAGCTAATTTTTTGAATCATAACTATTATATATATATGATATTTTTTTTTTGTTTGTAATAGCTGTACATATTGATGAATATAAATGCAATCATATTTCTTTCCATTTTTTATATGAAGTACAAAATTTGTGGATTAAAAAAAGAAAGTAAGATAGATCCAAATCTTCTAGTATAGATCTAGGGCATGACAATATCACTTTAGAGTACAATGTTTATGTTACAAAGCTCTTTTATAGATTTTCGATTCAAGCATTATGAATGATCTAAACATATTGTGAATCAACAAAACTTTAGGTGATTTTTTTTGCAGTCATTTTATTTTTTGTGTCACTATTTATGTGAGGAAGTTTATTGCCTTAAATTTATAGAAAAGTTCAAAAACATACATAAGTAGGCTACAACTCATAAGGGATTCAATTTTTTTTAATTTGGAAAATCTTGAAGAGAAAAAATATTATAGGATCTAACCCAATTCAAATAATTTCATTATAAAGGTTGAAAGCTATAATGATTCACTCATCTCTACCATTAAACAAGATAGAATTATAAGATAAGGCAACATGCATCAGCATTAGTCAGTAAAGGATGACAATTGACACTGTAGAAAAAACGTCATTTTCTAGCGGCCATTTTAGTCGGAAAAATAGCCAAAATCCTTAGAAAATTGCATTTCCGGCGGATTTCCGATGGAAATATTTTCGCCGGCTCCACGCGCGTCGGAAAAGGACTTCCAGCGCAAAACAATTCGTCAAAAACATTTTTGGCAAATTTTCGATGGATTTTTCACTGGAAAAATATTTTCGTCAAATTTTTAAAGCGCTGGAATGTCAAGAAAAATAATAATAAAAAAAATCATTTCCAGTTGACCGGACGGCTGCTCCCCCATCCGCTCTCCACCCAAGGTCCCCAGCCCGCCCCGACCGCCCAGAAAATTGCATTTCCGACGGATTTCCGATGGAAATATTTTCGTCGGTTCCACGCGCGTCGGAAAAGGACTTCCAACGCAAAATAATTCGTCGGAAACATTTTTGGTGAATTTCCGACAGATTTTACACTGGAAAAATATTTCCGTCGAATTTTTAAAGCGCCGGAATGTCAAGAAAAAAATAATAATAAAAAAATCATTTCCAACTGACCGGACTGCTGCTCCCCCATCCGCTCTCCACCCAAGGTCCCCAGCCCGCCCCAACCGCCCCGACCGCATGCTCGTGCCAGCCTCCCCACCCCGCCCTGACCGCCTTCCTGCGTGAACCGTGGCCTGTCGCCTTCGGCGGGGTTCGAACTCCGCCCACCTCTCCTCTCGCAAGTGTTGCCGCGGCTTCTGACATGTAGTCATGAAACAAAAAACTGTTAAATTTGTTACTTTTTTTATTTAACCTATTATGTATTAATTATTAAAACAATTAATTTAATTTAACAAAGAAATTTAAAATTATTTAACTTAATTTAACAAAATAAATAATTTTAAAATTTTATTGTAATTTAAGTTTAAATTTAAATCATATAATTTTTTGTTATTAAATAATTAAATTATAATTTATTTTATTATGATTTAAGTTATTAAATTTAATAATCTAAGTTAGTAAATTCAATAATTTAAATTATATTTTAAAATAAAAAATATTTAATTTGACAATAAGTTATTACAATATAACTTAATTTTTTAATTTCAGTCAGAAATCCGCCTGAAAGTCCGTCGGAAATGCCCTCGAAAAAAAAACCGTCAAAAAACCAGTCAAAAAATATGTCAGAAAAATCGTTGGATAATTTTCGTCGGAAATCCGCCGAAATTTGTGACGAATTTACTTCCGCCTGAAATTCTATCGGAAATGAGCTATTTTCTTGTAGTGTGATAGTGGTTTGTAATATCATTTCATGGAAGTATACTATGGATGGTAGAAGTTAAGATCATTTGATGGTTGGTATTAACAATGACTGATGGTGGGCATTAATGCTGGACAAATATAGAAATTGGTATTTGATGATGGTAGGCATCGATAATGGTTGATAGTTGGTGCCATGGTGCTTGATGACAGACATCTGGTGTTGGTAGATAGAGCATTGGTACTATCTATAACATTAAATTATTATTTCTAAAATCCTCATAAGTGTAGGAGTAGCGATTATTTACAGATTTCAAGAAGGAAAATCCTAGTCATTTTTTTCATAATCATGGACACCCAATCTAATGATCTAGATGGATCTCTTTTGATCATTTAATATATTTTTGGACTTCTAAGTCATAGTAAATTCAAAATTGAGTAATATTATTTTCATAAAATTTTTCTTGTTTAGGTTTCTTTGGATTGGATCAATTTAAATCTATATCATCATAATATTTATTCGATAATAATTTGCTTAAAATATAACTCTAATATTCTCTAACCGATTAACCGTTAGGTTTCGAGCCGGTTCAGCCGACACACCATAGTGCTTGTCTTTTTATTGATTTTGACCATATATGTCTTTGTAAAGTTTTTTTTTGGGGAAAATAAGGGCAATGCTCGTATATTAATTGAATAAGAGTAAAAAGAGAGGCAAACACCTCCAATTACAGATCAGCTCGAAAGAGCACAAAAACTATGGAGAAACAACAAAACTATACCAGTGGCCAAAAACACATAAAGCGGCTAGCTGAAAGTAAGAAAAGCCTTCCAACTAACAAAGGTATAGTGAAAAAGAATAATCAACCAAAAAGATGAATCACACAGAAAAATTCTAATTGCCCAAAGCAAAAGTAGTGAGGACATCCAATGTAGCAGGCACCAACGAACCAAAATAACAACAGAGATCCTTAGAAGCAGAACCTGTCAAAATAAAAGGAAGTAACAAGATGGAAAAATAGAAGAGGCGATGACACCCCATAAGCCAACCATGGGCAGGACTCAGTCTAGAATAAGCAGTGATCAAAATATAGCAAACCCACGACCCCTGGTTGCCCGGAGGCCATCCAAGGGGTGCCTGAAAGAAGGGCACATCATCATCCAAGGCCAAAGCCCCCATCAGGCGAATACGAATGTGATAAACACAAAGCAACCGATAGATAGTCAACCAGATCAAGACCATAATCCTTCCAGTATCATAAAAGAGCCATGAAAATGCACTGAATTTTTGCACTTGCTGATTTTAGAAAATACCACATTTTTAATTCTTAAAGAAACAATCACAGCACAAAGCATATTGTTGCCATATCTCCTCTCATTTAATTTCTTCCAAATGTGGTATATAGAGCAGTAAAGAATAAGGAAGTAAAAGAATCTAGTGCCATTAGATAGGTTATCTTCTTAGAGATCCAGCTTAGAAGATGTAAAATACTTGGTTTGAGAAATAGGACAGAAGTGCCCGGGATAAGGCTTAAAAGATCCTCATGAGAAAAATTGCATTCAAAAAATAAATGAGAGGTACTTTCATTATGAGAATGGCAAAGAGGGCATCCTTGATTGATCTGAGTATTCCTCAAAAGTAAAGTGTCAACCGTGTTAAGCCCACCAACTAGCGAGAGCCAAGCAAAGGAAGAAAATTTGAGCACATGCTTTTTGTGCCAGATTGGATTGTACCAGGAACAAATGAGGAGATATTGGTAAAATTTCAAGAGGGATTTGGAGAATTTACCCTCGGTATTGCCTTCCCAGAAAATAGTGCTATGCGCGTGTTCAAAAATGGGAGTAGCACGAATAATAATAGTAACATCCACGGGGGTCAGCTGGGGAATAGACCAGTAATTACCATCAATCAACTCTTTCAGCTTAGCATTAATATCATAAAATTGCATCAAAGCATTACCTCCAAAAATAGTTGAAAGAGTAGTGTTGTCACACTAGTGATCCCAAAAAAGGGAGATATTGCAGGAAGGATTGACCTTGAACATAAAAGGTCTAGCCATAGCAACAGAAGAACACAAGGCCTTCTAAAAAGGTGAGGCATAGAGAGGGGATGTGTGACGCCCCAGGCATCAATAGTGAAAGGATTCGTCTGACATTCTGATCGAACTCCTTTCCAGTTGCCTTACTCGGACCTGAAATTGTTAACCACATATAATGAGCTTAAATAGCCCAGCAGGTCACCAAAGCCTACAACTGAAATCAAAGCACGGTACTGCTATCAATATGCATGTCAGTCAATCAAATCCATAACAGTCAAAGTTCAATGAGTCTATGCAGCGGAAATCAAATCAGTAGTCAATGCAGTACGGAAATCAATAGTCAATGCAATCAATAGTCGATGAAATCAATAGTCGATGCAGCGATAGAAGAACCGATAAATCAAACTCAATCAATACTCATCAATCTCGAAGAAATCCGTCGATCAGTCAAATCAATCGTATCGAATCAATCGATCAAATCAAATCAAATCTATGCTATCTAGTCAATAAAATCAATCGGAAAAGTAATACGATAAATCTCAATCTACCCTATCAATGAATCTAATGTAGCAAGTCAATACAATGCAGAATCAATAGTATCAATCGGCTCAAAATCCCAATAAACGATCAAATCAATACATCGTAAGATCAATTGAAATCAAATCAATACAATCGGCTAATATAATTGAAATCAATTAATACGATTAATCAATGCAATAAAATCATATACAACAATCAAATCGATAATTCAATAAACAATCAACTCAATCAATCAATCAATCAATCAATGATCGGTACTATGAATCAATGTAATGAATCGATGTATCAATGGATCTGTAGTATCGGTATCAGTATCAGTAGTATCCATAGTGTCTATGAATCAATGAATCTATAATAGCGATGAATCAATAATGTCGATGTCTATAACCATGAATCCATACGATATCCATATCCATAGCGGTGTCGGTATCCATAAATCAATATAATTTCCATATCCGTAAATCCATAAATCCGTCAATAAATCCGATCAATAATAAATCAATTCAATAAATCCATCAATATCAATAAATCAATCAGAAATCAATAGATCAATGCATATTAGGAAATCCATACGATGCAATATCATATACATACAATTCCATACAATGGTCTTACTGGACAAGCACAAACACTAGCTATGATCAATAGTGCTGTTGTAGAAATCCATAGTGCTGTTGTAGATATCTATAGTTCAACCAGGTTAAACACTGGCTATTATCCATAGTGCTGTTGTAGAAATCCATAGTTCAACCAGGTTAAACACTGGCTATTATCAATAGTGCTGTTGTAGAAATCCATATTGCTGTTGTAGATATCCATACGTTGGTTTCTTTAACCAACGTTCAACCAAGTTTCCACTTGTCTTTCAGTATCAATAATCAATTCAATAATCAATATAAGAACAATGCAAAGCAATCATATCAACATTCATGTGCATATCTATACAATTCATCAATTTCAGAACAATTGGAAATCATACGAAAATCCAGCGACATAACGGCAGTGTACGGAATTTAAACAAAAATCACCCAAAATAGAAATTTACCAAATTACCACAGAACGTGCACAACAACAATATAAGACTATTATTCTACAGAATTCACATCAAGAAACATCCTGATATTTTTCTATTCAATTAAAATGGCGTAGAACCAATTCTGACCGGTAAATCATCGCAGAATATACTCAAATCGTGTACAATATTCATATCTATAACATTCTAAAAGTTGTGCGGTGAAAGTTGTGTCAATACGGAATCAGGTCCAAAATTCGACTACGAAAACACAAAACAGGTCACAACACGATCAAAACTCAATATCTCTGAAAACAGAAATAGGATTCGGAGTCCTTATCACGAGATCTACAGTTTTCCCAACAGCGGCGTCGGACGAAAAGCGCTCCGCGGCCTCCGAAATCCAGCTTTTCCTCTACTTTTTCTCTCTTTCTCTCTCTTCAAAATATCTGATATTTTTAAAATAATTTTCTCTCTCCTCAAAACGAGCTGATTTCCTTATATGCTTAGTCTGATCGGCCCGGCCGATCGCCACATCGTCCTGGCCGATCAGAACAAAAACCAATCGGCCCTGGACGATTTCTCAGGACGATGCTCTCGGGATTCTTGTCGTATCTGATCGTCCCAGGACGATCTAAAATCGTCATGGACGATCCAGTCCAGAAATCATTCCAGAAATCAGCCGTTTTCAATGCACTGATCGGCCTGGCCGATCTCAACATCGTCCCGGCCGATCCTGGGAGGAAAATCCAATTCAGAGAGGAACAGTAAGGGAACGAGATCTCACAGGATGGCCTCCAAGGTGAGTGGTATCTCAAGGTAAACCAGCTGGAGAGGGGGGGAAGAGCATTTATACAGTCTACTAATAACCATGCAATTGAAAGCAAATCTAAGACCAGGAATAGTCGGCAGCCCCAATCCACCATAGCATTTAGGCCTACTAACTTTATCCCAAGAAACCGTTCTCAACTTCTTGATAGCCAACATATCACTGAAAAATAGAAATATGGAAGAAATTTTCCTGATGTACTTAATAACATTTTTGGGTATGATAGAGCCCCTAATCTAGTAGGCAATGGTGTTTTGAATGATAAATTTTAAGTATTGAAGGCATCCAACAAAAGAGAGTAGGCTAGCTTTCCAACCATTTAATTTTTTATTGATACAATCCATAAGAGGCATGAAATCAGCCACAAGAAGCCTTTGAAAGAAAGTGGAATGCCCAAATAAGTAATTTTGGGGTTATGGTTAGAAATAGTTAATAAAGCGTGACAAATAGCCTGTTGATTAACAACACTGTTAGGGATCATAACATAGCTTTTCTCAAAATTGACATAGAGGCTAAAGGCATTGGCAAAAGTAGACAGAATTTTCATGAGTTTTATGATAGTTTCCCACATTAGAGTTGCCAAAAATAAGAAGATCATCTGCATAGAGAAGATGAGTGAACTTGAAACCATCAATGTTAACCCCCTCAAACTCACCACTATCAAATAATTCAGAAAGATCATCCATGACAATGTAAAAAAGATAAGGACTGAGGGGACAACCTTGCCTCAACCAAGCCGAGGAAGAAAAATATCCTTCCAAATCCCCATTAATCAGAATAGAGAAGTTGACATCTGTGATACACGCTTTAACCCAATTGATGAAGTTGCTAGGGAAACCTTTTTGAACAAGCCGAGCAAGGAGAAACTCCCTAGAAACCAAATCAAAAGCTTTACGTATGTCCAAACTGGCACAAAAAAAAGACCACCTCTTTGTCTCTTCAAGGAGAGAAGCTCATTAGCAAGGATAATGTTATCAGTGGAAATTCTAGCCTTAATGAATCCGTCTCAATTGTCTTTGATGATCGAAGGCATGACAGGTTTAAGTATATTGGCCAAGATTTTAGCAATTATCTTGTATAAAACATTACAAAGGGCAATAGGTCTGAAATAAGAAAAAGAGGTAGTATGCTTAGATTTAGGAACGAGGGCAAGAGTAGTGGATTTAACACCACTCAGCACATAACCAGTAGAGAAAAATCCTCCGATTGCCTTGCATACTAACGACCCCACAATGTGCCATCCAGATTTATAAAAGCGAAAATTATAGCCATCCGATCCAGGAGCAGAAGTGGAGGCCCCCAAAAATACAGCTGATTTAATTTTGTCATCAGAAACATACTGAGCAAGGTTTTGGAACATAGTGGTGTGATACAATTACCCATAGGAAAAATATCATGTTATGAACTGTAGGCCGAGGAGGATTGAGCAAAGCTTTAAAGTGCTCAATGATAGCAGTGATAGTATCATGCCTAGATGAGAGGAACTTTTATTTGATCTGGTGACCAGACATAGAGCTACGTTCGACGAGCACTGATAACTCGCCACGTAGCAGGCACAAAACCGCGAACCCGACCCGACGAATAATGGGTATGTCGCACGTTCTTTTTTTAAATCCATAACAACCCAATATTGCTAGGTATTGTCGGTATTGTTAGGTATTTATCAATTTTGCTCGGCAATAACGAAAAATACCATTATGTGAAGACAAAGACCGAGCAATACTGAGTAATATCGAGCAATACTGAGTAATATCGAGCAATACCGAGTAAAACTCGGTATTACTCTATATTGCTCGGTATTGGTCTTCACAGAGCAGTATTTCTCATTATTGCCAATTAATGCCTAACAATGCCGAGCAAATACCGAGTAATACCTAGCAATACGCGACATAGCATTCCCGGGTTCCGTTCCAGGTCAAGTTGTCGGGCCGCGCGGTAAAGAGTAAGAGTACGTGGCACGATCTCAGTGGTGACCGAATGTAGAGCTATGTCCGGTCACCGGACCTAATAATTGTTCAGATGAGAGGCTAATGGTGGATCCCATGCATATTGAGAACAACTTTATTAGAGCTTTGCCTAGCACAGATTTTAGCATATAGAAATTTCAAAGTCGTCTTCACCTTGAGATAGCCACTTAGCTTTTGCATGTTGAATGGTCCAGGAAGCTAGCATATGAGTAAAATCAACAAGTTTCTAATTAATATCCTTAAGATTCACATTTAGCATATGATTGAGAGGATCAGAGTTGAGACGATTAAGGCAGTCAGATTACAAAATGTTTAAATCAGCCATGTGCTTTTGAATAATAGTGGAGCTAGCCCCAATCCTTGCTTTTAATATTTTCTTTAGGAAGCCTAAGCTTACAAAAAAAATCCAAGATGGGATTACTAGAAGTGGGAGACGAGAAGACATGAAGCACCAAATCCCAATTCCTATCCAACTTAAACATAAATATGTGCTTGAGAGAGTTAGGTATACTTGAGTGGAGAATATAATAGGGCAATGATCCGAGCAGGATGGGCTTTGGAGGGAGCAAAAAGAGTGAGGAAAAGCATATTTCCATTCCTCATTCACAAGAGCTCTGTCTAATTTGATATGGATATGATTATCCAAATGTTGATTAAACCATGAGTAACGACTTCCAACAGAATTGAGGTCATTCAGTTTGACATCAAATAACAAATGGTTAAGCTTCAAAATGTTTTTAGTCAACAAGGCACCACCTACTTTTTCATGAGCAAAGTGACAACAATTGAAATCTCTCATGAGAATCCTAGGAGTAGGCTGAGTAGGCATAATCTACCTAATGTGATTCTTAAAGCACCCCTTTCCAAAGCATTGTTAGAAGCATAAATGATAGATAAAAGAAAAGGAGCAGAATTGCCAACATAAACATAACCAAAAATGTTTTGATCCGTGACAAGAATGGGGGTGAAAGTCAGCTTAGTAGGGTTCAATTTAACCCAAATGTGACCATATTTGGATTTCTCAAAATTGTTGCAACTATCTTCAGTAGAAGAAATAGAGTGAGAAATACTGAAGAAAAAGGTCATGGAGAACGGCAACATGAATTATGTTCTCCAAAATACACACCATATCAAGCTTGAACTTGGAGGCCAGTTGTCTAAAACAGAGCACTTTATCAGGGTTATTAAAACCCCTGATGCATGTTCCATACCGCAATGGATGGAACCAACATTAATGTTTAGGGATATTAGGGGGCTTTCGGCCCTTCCCCTAGAAGGTTTTTTTCCTGTATTGAGATTTGTAGGAGAATGAGTATGGCTTGAGTTTGAATGTCTAGTGACTTCCTCAATGAATACATCTTCTTGCAAACTGTCTTGTAAAGAAGCAAACTTGTTAGGAGAATGGAATTTAGGAGGGGATTGATGGCCATGAGAGAAAGAAGAGCTGGAAGTAGAAGTAGCATCCTCATTGGGAGAATTTAGGTTCGAGATCACAGGAAGAGTGTCCACTTCCTCAAACGTGGTTGTAGAAGGCTTGCTATTTAAATTTGATTCATATACAATAGCAGGAGCTTGAGAAGTTTTCGGGACACTATCAATAGGAATGGTATTTATATGCTGCTGAGGCTCAGGCGTGGGGGTTTGATTATTGACCGAGATTATAGGATCCTGGGATGTTCAACCAATTATAGAATTGACAGTAGTGTGAAAAACTGAAGTGGAAGGAAGAGGGTTTAATGGCGTTGTTTTCAGAGAAGGCCGAGGAGTTCTTTTTTTTATGCTTTCTGTTGGTACTCCTCCCTGAAAAGTAGTTGCCAGCTTACCAGCTATAACAGATGCAGGAGTGGATTTGAAGGGCAGAGAGATGAGGTATGAACCAATGACTTGCATAACTCACAAGGAGTGGGCCGCCACTTATATTGGACTTTGAGACTAAAAACAACACCATATAGAGAAATAGGGATTTCATCTGGATATTTAGCATCACAGTCTACTTGAACACACACCCTAGCATAAGTATGTTGAGTTTTTTGAGCTGTCAGTGTGTCAACAGCAAGGGGGATGCCAACTTTGCTAGCTATTCTATAAATTCCTTCAGAGTTCTAACATGCAAGGGGAAAATCATGTATCTTAACCCAAATCAAGATATTGGAGAAATTATCCCTCTTAAGACAAAAATGAGGATGCGACTTTTGTAAAACAAAAGGTTTGCCAATGAGGAACCAAACCCCTATATTCCAAACCATGTAATAATATTTCGAGGTAGTAAAACGCAACAGAAAGAATCCATCACTAAGTGATAGAAGTATTAACGAACCTTTGAGCGTCCAGGTTTTTCTGATGGCTCCAAGCAGTGCTTCATAAAATGATCTCCTCCTCAAAGAGTAGCCAACAAGACACATGCTCCAATCTCGAGCACCAGCCAACAACTTTTCCCCAGAAAAGGGAATCACCTTAGGTTCCGAAGGGAAGAAGGAAATCTAGATGAGTTGGTCACAGCGTCAGACGGTGCAAAGATGTTATTCCAGTCACAAAGACATGAGGCAGCAGCACCGCTACTCCCATATGGAAGAGGGGGAAGTCAAAGGCATAGGTAGAGAGATTCATGGGAGGAGAGAGACCTCCGGCAGAGCCAGAGGAGGCGGTGGGAGCGGGAAAGTAAAACCGCAAGGGAGAAAACCCTAGCAGAGCCGTCTTTGTAAAGTTTCTAATGCTTGGATGTAAAGAAGACCTAAAATATTTATTTATTATTTTTAAGAGTTTGTTCCTTAAACAAATACCGAGTGCTGACCTTTTTCCTTCTTCCTTGATGAGCTGTCGTTGCTTTAGGAGGAGCTTTTTTAATTTAATAATTGAAATTCTTGGTGTAGCTATTAATAAAATATTAAATTGCTTATATGATTATGTTCTCATTTTTAATAGTATCTTTAGGTCGTGGGCCATATTTGATCTTTCGTATAACAATTAAAATAAAGGGGCTAGTCATTTTGTAGAGAGAGAGACCGCATTTTGCCTTTTTGATTTTTTTATTGCTAAACATTATTTTTAAAATAAGCAAAAATAATTTTATATTTATTTTAAATTCATTAATTTGGTTGGATATAGTTATAAATTATTATTCTTTTCAATTCTTACCAATAAGAAAAACTAATTAAACAATTATCTAAGGCTTCGTTTGTAACAGTTTTTAGTCATCGTTGTTTCACAGCTTTCAAAATACTTTTTTATTAAAAAATTGCTTTGGAAAACAGTAAAAAAGCTGTAACAAATGATAGAGATTTATCTGTACTGACACCAGATGCCGTCCGGAGACGAATTAGAGTGTGCCACGTCATCGCGGGACACGACAAAATGATGATGTGGCCAGCTCTGATTTGACTCCAAACAACGTCCGGTGTCCGCACAGAATAATTTTTCCACAGATGATGCCTAAGTTCATATCATTTGTCAAATCTAAGTTCTTAACCTCAAAGCTATGTTGATCTTCTTTTAGTCATCTCATTCTCCATCCATACAATGACATCTTTAACCATCTCATTCTCCATCCTCCATAAAGCAAAAGGCTCATATGTTAGATCAAAGTTTGTCAGTTTCAGTGTGATGTATTATGTCGGAGAGGGGACCATATGACAGATACATATATTCGAATTTAAGACTCAAACATTTATCATGTGAATATGTCTGACTTGGAGACCTAACAAGTTAAGAGGATGTCCATTAAATGTGCAAGTTCCAAGACGTGCAAAGTAATGAACCACTCATCAGTTTCTCCACTTGCTGCTTGTTGCTATTAATGATCATTTAGCAATTAACACCTCTGCTACATAGACTTAACACAAGTAGGAAAAGTCTCAAAATATCAGTATTTGCATAAAAATATAGGCTTTTGTCGAGGACTAGGGAAAAATCTTGGAGAACTAAAGATGATAAGATGCATAAGTGATTGAGATTGTGGACATTTTTTTTAAACTCTTTGTTTTAAAAGATGTTTTGATTGATTTTATGAGAGATTTAAGATTCGTTTGGGACAACTTTCTTATTGTTTTTAAATCAGTTTTTTAGTAATAAAATTTTAAGTTTAAAAAATTTTTATACTAGAAATTAAGCTGCTTTAAAAAAGAGAAAGAAATTGTCCCAAATGAAGTCTTATTCTGAAGAACTTTAACTCGTGCAACATTTTCTTACAAATTTAATGTTAAAATTAGATAATTATGCATCCTTTCTTCAATAGAAAGTTGCTTTTGATCAATATGTTTTCAATAAGAATAATGCTATAATCTTCATATCATAAAAAAAAAAAAAAAAAAGAATACCAAGGCTATTGTTCACATTGTTTTTGAAGTAGGCAACCTTTGACTTATAATTGAGCTTCATAAATGAGATTAAAGCCTAAATGGCCTCTCTTCAATCCTTTGCCACTCAGTTGGCACTAAGACTTGTGCATATTAACTTGTGACTCATAACTGACAGTGTGAGTCATATATATATCATTATAAGGCCTATTTAACTGTTGAATACCTATTTTTTGAATTGTTTGACTAGTACCCTGTGATGCCCCAGAATCAAATATATAGTGAAAGGATTCGTCTGACATTCTGATCGAACTCCATTCCAGTTGCCTTGCTCGGACCTGAAAATTTAAACCACATATAATGAGCTTACAAAGCCCAGCAGGTCACCAAAGCCTACAACTGAAATCAAAGCACGGTGATGCTATCAATATGCAGGTCAATATAAAATCAAGTCAATCAATGGTCAATGAGTCTATGCAAGGCAGAAATCCATCGTCAATGAAATCAAGTCTATACAGCGGAAATCAAATCAACAGTAAAAACATCGATAAATCAATACGTCTCAGCAATCAAATCAATAAGTGCTCCTAGTCAATGTCCAATCAACGTAGTAGTGTCTATCAATCTATACTATCTATACTATCAGGTCAATCAACCGTGTCGTCTAATCAATTCATCGAATCTATATCATCTATTCAATCAATATAGAGAAATCCATAAAGTTCAAAATCAATGCCTCAAACAAAGCTCTACAGTCTCTATCTATTGCTATCGATAACATCAATACGGTCATCTAGTCGTCTTACTTATCGTATCCATCTATAACATCAATCACATCAATATAAAGGAATCATCTCAATCGATAAAGCATTTTCCAGTCAATTATCTATAAGCAAGGAAATCCATCGAACAATCGAATCAACTTAATAAATCAACCTCTATACAATGAAATCGTCAGGTCAATTGAAATCAATACAATCAGCTCCCTAAAGAAATCTATTCTACAATAAATCATTAACCTATCAGGATCTGTCGTATCAATAATATCCATATGTCAATATCATATCTAATCAATGTCTATATCGGTCTCTATCAATCGATACAATCTATATCAATATCAGTGTCAATATCTATGAATCAATATCGATGCCGGTATCTACGAATCAATTAAATCGAGAAAATCAATCAGAAAAGCAATACAATAAATCCAATCGGAAAAACAATACGATAAATCAATAAAATCAATAAATCCGTCAAATCAATCAATTAATCAAATCCAGTCTATACGATCAAGTCGATAAAATCAATCGGAAGGACAATACGATAAATCTACAGTAGCAAGTCGAATCAATGCAGAATCAATGGTATCAATGAATCTATAAATCTATGCCGTCCATGTCCATGTCCGATGCAGAATCAATGGTATCCATGAGTCTATGAATCTATGCCGTCCATGTCCATATCAATATCAATAATCAAGTAGTATCAATGCTCAATGATTAATCAATGAAATCAATGAATCCGTACGATACAGTAAATCCGTAATTCCATGCACATCAGGAAATCCATACGATGCAATCATTCAATGGTCTTACTAGACAAGTATAAACGCTGGCTATGTTGCTGTTGTAGAATCCGAATTGCTGTTGTAGATGTCTATACGTTGGTTCCATTAATAAGAGTCGTCACTCTTTTTGCCCGTCGGCCGCCCGTCGGCGTATAAAACTCATTATAACTCCCTCCATGATCCATGATCCATGATCTATGATTTAAAGGAAAGCTCGTCGGCCCACCATCCTGTACAGGTCAAGTCTATCTCCAACCAACGTTCAACCATGTTCTCACTTGTCTTTCAGTATCAATCAGTTCAATGCAATAATCGATGCAATAATCCATAAGAAAGAAAACGAAAACGATCATATCAATAGTTATACGCATATCAATTCAATCTATCAATTCCAGAAAATTCGGAAATCATACGAAAATCGGGCAGCGTAACGGCAGTCGGTCGAATTTACACAAAAAATCCTGCAAAAAGGCATAATTTCCAAATTCTTCCAAATTACAATAGAATATCTATAACATCAATACAAGACTATTGTCCTATAGAAATCAAATCAAATCAAGTCCCGATAATTTTCTATTCGATTAAAATCGCGTAGAATCAATTCCGACCGGTAAAATCTTCGTAGAATACAGTCAAATCGTGTGCAATAATCATATCTATAACATATCAAAAGTTGTGCGGTGAAAGTTATGCCAAATCCAAATCACGTCGAAAAGTCGACTACGAAAACACAAAACAAATCATAACTCGGTCAAAACTCAATATCTTTGAAAACAGAAATAGGGTTCGGAGTCCTTACCACGAGATCTTCACTTTTCCCAACAGCAGCGTCGGACGAAAAGCGCTCCGCGGCCTCCAAAACCAGGTTTCCTCTTTTTCCCTTTCTCTTTCTCTCTCCTCAAATCAGATATTTTGATTTATAAAATGTTTTCTCTCTCCTCAAAACGATCAGATTTTCATTTATCCTTAGTCGGATCGGCCCGGCCGATCGCCAGATCATCCCAGGACGATCAGACCAAAAACGATCGGCCTGGACGACTCCCAGAACTATTCTCAGGCTGATATTTTCTACAGTGCCGATCGGCCTGGACGATTTCCAATCGTCCTGGACGATCCTGAGAGGAAAAATCCAAATCAGAGAGGAACAGTAAGGGAACGATGTCTCACATACCCAATTGGCCTAGAGTCAAGATAGGATGACCTAAGGTTAGTTTGAACTTGAAAGGCCTAGTCAAACTTAAATAAAGGTAGTGAACCTTAGTTGAGGTTGACCGATCCAGTCAATTCCTAACGAGATCATATTGAATAGAATCAAGTGCAACTTTTGGCTAGCTAAACTTAATTTGATTGTCCCTTATGTTTAGATTAATTTAGGATATGGACTACTCACTAGTTGAGATCTACTACTATCATGACCCGACCCACATAACTTATATACTCTAATGGGTCATATTAATTCAATTTGGTGCCTTATCCTTTCCTGAAAGATGTAAATAAACAGAGTAAGTGTATAACTCAATATGTTACACAAAAACTACCACTATAATAAATGCAAGAAAATCAAATCAATATGTTTGTTGTTATTACTTTAATTGTGAAAGCTATTTATGTACTGAATCAATATCATTCTATTTTTATCCTTGTACATGTATTGATCACAATGCAAATATGATCAAGAGCATTATATTAGAATAATATGTTTATGCCTGTTTTAATGATCATCTCATATAATCAAATATGTCAGTCTGTTAGTACATGCAACCTATGTATATTGTCATCATGTATGCAATGGTATCTTCATATGTCTCATGCATATAGATATTATCATGCTCATATATGTAAATGCTATGTATCATATCATGTTCATCTTTATCAATACTATACATCATATCAAGTCAGGAGTATATTATTATATATATTAATATTGTGCATCATATCATATTGGAATCACTATTATATATGACATAATAATATTCATATAATATTATCAAGTATATGAGTATGCATGGTATGCAAAATATAGGAGTATGCTAGTACTCCTATATGAAACCATAGGCAACATATCATTATTATGTATGCTAGTACTATGTATCATATGAAACCATATCATGTAGAATTCGTTATAGTCATAGTTAGGTGGCATCATATAGGAGTGTCACCCCAATCAATGAAAGACCGTCAGACCACCCTCCTGCACATGATATCATATCATGTCTCTGCTAATCTGAATCAGTCTAATTCAATTGCTAGCCTTTCTTGCACACACACAATTCACAACAGATATACATATACATCAATTTCTTATGTATAGGCAATATCATATAAATTTTAATAACTTGTTCATGAATCAATACAATATATATATATACATGCTTTATCTTAATAAATTATGTCATGTCAATTATGCATGTCATTATCATATGTTATGCTAATTATGCATTTCATGTCAATCTAATATACATGTCAATTATTTTATTTAATCTCAATGCAATAGTCATTTATTAATTTCATGCTTTATCTATCTTACTTTCCTTAAAGAATATGATCAAATATAGAAATACTTAATAAACATAAATATGATCATATCAGAATGTGTAGAATAAGTAGATTTACAACATATTGAAAGTCACTTGGTCATGAAAGTTCATTAGAAATCTAGGTATCACATCCTTTGCATATTTTGATCAAACTAAATCACAAAAATCTCATGAAATCTAAATCACTGAAAATAGATGTAGGATAATGATCACCTACTTGTAGATGAATACTTTTCCTAACTGGTTAGATGGATGGAATAAACCTTATGGCACTGAACCTGACTTTCATCCCTTTCCTCCTATCTTTTATCTTTCCTTCTGTTCTTCTCCTCTTCTTCTCTCATTGCCAAATGAATGAGGGGTATGGGCTTTGGGGGAGTGGGTTTTGATATTTATATAAAAATTTTAAAATAATGCCACTCCACTATCATATTCAACACCACTGCACTTCCAAAGATTTATCATTTTCTGGAACCTTCCCCTAACCCAAGACCACAATGCCATATTGTCCCCTAGGGCTTCGCTTTTTCCTTCCATCATATATAGAGCTTAGTGTTGTAGCGCTCCCTACATCGAACATTACAACGCCCTCAAGGGCAAACTTGACTGTACACTATAGTAAAATGACTGAATTCTGACGACCTTTTCCGTCAAAAAATGATCAATCTCCGTTGGAATAATGCATTTAAGGCGGATTTCAGACAAAAAATTTTACACCATTAAAAATGCATAGAAAAACAAATACTTGTGAAAAAAATTTGTCGGAAACATTTTTAGCAAAATTTCCGACATAACTTTCTGTCGGAAAAATAAAAAATTTCGATGAAAAAAAAAAAATTCTTGTCAAGCGCTTTCCCACCAACCAACTACTCGCCCTTGCCTACGATTGCATGCAGCCCACACTTACTTGCCCACGCCCGTGCCTACCTGCTACCAGCCCGTGACCATGTGAGGGTTCGAACCCAACTCTTTCGAGAGGATATATAACATCCATCCACTCCATCGCGAAGCTAAGTTCTTTAAAATTGTTACTCTTTTTATTTAAATTATAACTCATAGAATATTAAAATTAATTATTAATAAAAAATAAATATTAGTTAATTTAAATTGATTAATTAGTTTTAATTAATTATTTGATTAGTTAATTGAAAGTATATAATTAGTTGATCTAAATTAATTAATATTATTAGTTTATTTAAATTGATTATTTAGTTAATTATTCTTTTTAAATTATAAATATATGCTTATTTTTTAGAAAGTTTTAAAACCCTTCAGAAAATCTGTCGGAAATAATTTATAGGAAATTCGTAAGAAATCTGTCAAAAATTTCGTCGGAAATATGTTTCCATCATAAATTCCGCTGGTAATTAAAATTTTTCCTATATCATTATCAATTTTCGTTCCAGATTCAATTCCTAAATCTCTTTTCAATCTTTCAAATATAAAAAAAAGGCTATTCACACTTATAATTATCATAAGATACTCTTCTAATCATGCATTATGAGTTCTACTGTTTTTTAGGTGCATCAGTAAGAACCCAAAGCCCTATAATCTTCTTCATCATTGTGAAAATTTCTCCTCTTACTCTTCTGCATAATGAATGCAATCTATAAAATTGAATAGCTATAAAATTATATGTTCTCTTCAATGATGGATTTGAATTAGTTAAATATAATTTCTGACTTCAATTTATTTTTAGATTTAGCCACTGAAATCATATCGAATAAAGTGGATTTTAGCTTCGTTTGGAACAGCTTTCCTACTGTTTTTTAAAGCAGTATTTTGGTAAAAAATTCTAATTTTTATACCTAAAAGTTATTTAAAAAACAGTAAGAAAGTCATCCAAAATAAAACTACATAAACAGTAGTTGTAAAGGGATAATTGGAGATTATTAAAAAATCTATCCGCTAATAGTCTTTTCTACAGAGGAGAGTCTGTGTCACATTCTGGTCCGCACACGAATCCAGTTTGAGGACAACAGTGACTGCCAAGTCCTCTCTTTTAGTTAGGTCTACGTTTCACTATTTTACTTGAGAAAACTAATGGTGAGGAAGTAACGAAAAAGAAAGGAAATGCTGAATCGACTACAGCTTTCTTTCAAATCCGTTAACATCTATTTACGTCCATCTCATGAATCACTTAATCGAGGCTGGAAGATCTACTAAAGATTCTTTTGGCAAGGAGTAATGCTGCACCGCTAAGAGTCTTAAGAATTGGGCTTCGTTTGGGATAGCTTTTTTATTATTTTTAAAATAATTTATAAAAAATTTTATACTAAAATATTATTTTAGAAAACAGTAAGAAAATTCTCCTAAACAAAACCAAAGTTTCTTTATGTTGATAATTAAGTTGGCAGTACAAATTATATGAAATTATCTACTTTATCTCTCCTTTTAATATTTGAACTTTTTTTTTTTTTGAGATTTATGGAGTGGGTTAATTGGTGCAACGCTTTTTCTCTATCTTGCTCTTACATTTATATTTATCTAAATAAAATTATTTTAAAAGGTATAATAATTTGAGTGGAGGAATATGCAGGGGCGGATCCAGCTTCTTTTTTCAGGGTGGGCAAATTTTTTTTTTTGGGGGGGATGGACAAAGATGCTTAGGATTGATTGATAAAATTATGGCAAAAAATATTTTTGACGGGGAGAAAAATATCCAAAATATTCCAAGATATCCCCTCTAAATATTTAAAAAAAATGTTTGAGGTTGCCCACCCTGAGTCCTTGGTGGATCTGCCTATGAATATAAGGTTTAAAGAATATGATTGAGAAAGGCAAGCATCGGTTTTGATTAGCGAATTTAATTTGACTTTATATGTATCTTAAGATTTGTAATTGGAGAATGGATCTCCTGCTTGTATTTTGGGAGAAATATGTTCGAAGATTAAAAAATTATGTGCAGAGCATGATAATGACTAGTCATGACGGTAAACAAATCAAAAGAAAAAAATAGATGTCAAACTCAGATGGGATCCTAAAACTGCTACTCAAGTAGATCTTTCTCTTTCCCAAGCTCGAAAAAAATAGAAGAAAAAATGACTATGAGTTAACATAACTTAGTAAGCCACATTTACCCATCTAATTAATTTCTAAATAAATTTTGTTTGAATGTTTAAAAGGAATATAATAAATCACTATATATACTGAGCAGAATAGTTGCAGTCATCAAGAATATAAATAGTAATATTGAGAAAATAAATAAATAAATATTCCACATTTCAGAGTAGCTAGAAAGTAACATCAGACATTGTTTTGATAATTCTACATCTTATGCCTCCTAACTGATATAATTCAAAGAATTCTATCCCTTATGCCTCTCAATTGATAGAATTTAGAGAATTTTGAATAGTGAGTGCGTATAACATTAGAATATATCTTTGGCACCATAATGTAGATTTAGCACCAAAATAAAACTCCCTCCATCACCTCAAATCTCCTCAAAGCCCCCTAATTAAATCAAATAAGCACATAATTCTTTACAGCACAATAATTCAAATATAATTAATGAACTCATTTTAAAATTTCACGAAATGCTATAATGACATGCAAAAGAATATACTACTGAGTAGAAATCCATTATTTTTTAATATAATCAAATTACAAGAGATTGTACACAATACTGTTTTGAGATGTTAATCGTATTACAATATTATTTTTTAGAGTAAGGATTATTTTATAATAAATTAAATTAGCATAATTTCATAAATCCATGTTATTAAATTTCTAGATAATATCTAAATGTCTAAAATCAATGGTTCTATAACATACACAAAGATATATAGAAGAAGTTTTGTAATTGTAAAGTTATTCTCATTTTTGCAATATAAAAATATAAATTAAATAAAAAATTCTCAAAATTTTATATTTTTGAAAACTGAGATAGAAAAAATATAACATACCTTAAGTCGGATAACTTTTGAAATTAACGCAGTAGTTGATAACGATCTAAATCCAATTTTCTCTCACTAGATGGGTACCCTAAATGAAACGAATGAAATTGAATAGTAGAAAAAGATATTTTAATTAAAAAATTTTACCCTAGTGTTGTGGTACCCTACAGTGCTCATCGGAGTACTCCCTCAGAGAGTCCACAATGTTGTAGCATTGTTGAGCTAAATTATTTTCCAAAATTTTAGAGAGTTCAGCGCCGCGGAGCCACGAACTCTAGCGCCACAATACTATTTGATTGAAAAGAAGTTGAAAGTTTTGAAAATGTTTAATTATCTTTGGGACAAATTAATTCTAATATTTTAGTCTTAAAATCGAATATTTCATTAAAATATCATTCCCTAATAGGTTTATATTACAAAACTTTGAATTAATCCTGATTATCATAGTCAAACTTAGGGAAGGACAACATATGATCCCAAAGGATTAAAATGATATTTGATCGAGTGTTTGAATATAATAAACTTGCTGATAAGAGATCATTAATTTCATGATCAAAATCATGATAATAGAATGATATATTTTCCCGAGGAAAGAGAATATCGTCTACTATCAATCATTTGAAAATGACGATAATGATTATTGACTTTAATTTTTTCAAAGATAATTAATTGAATTTTTCAAAACTTGATTTTGAAAATTTGATCTGCATTTCTAAATCTTCTACGAGTGCAAGCTCTCATAGTTAATTACATTATAGGAAAATTAAAGTGTACTATGAATACTCTCAATTAAAATAAAGGTAGAAATTTCAATTTTTTTTTTATTTTTAAATATTGATGTCAATGGAGTGCGATTTAGAAATTCAACTGGGATTATATCAAATTAGAACACTTATTTTCGGAGGTCAACGAATTAGAGGTATGAGGTATTTTGAGATTTTGAAATACTTCAAAACACCCAGACCAAACTATCCTAAGTATTTCTAAAGTATTTCAAAATTTAATTTGAGTTATCAATTTTATTAAAATGTTGAGATTATATTTCTATAAGGTTGAGGTGTTATAGTCTGAACCTATCTCAAAATATAAATCTAAATAATGTACTAAAAATTAGTAGCCTAAACCTACTTAATGTAGTGCAAATATGGACATATCTCGGTATGGATTGAGAAGCTAGCTAACCACCTAGTCAATTAAAATCAATGCATCCGATATTTAATGAAAGAGTGGTAGGGATGTTGTTTAGTTAAGTTTGAAGAAATGTGGCGGACATCTAGAGCAAATCTTAATTGACCCCTGAACACATGTTGGATAATATGAAGCTTGAAAGTAAAATGCAATTATAAATTTAGACACTTTTAAATTCATATCTAATGCAATGACTGCAAGTTGAATCGATAAATACTTAAATCAAATATGAAGCAATTTTAAAATTAAGCTTAGAAATATGTTTTTTCCTAAGAAATGCACAATTTTTTCTTGACAGGACTGCACCCTAATAGGTGAGGATGGCCTACCATAACCAACAGATGAGGAGGTGTTTAATAAGGAAGAGAAGTAATCAAAATGTATGCAGGAGACCATTGACGACCCGAGCTTACTGTTTGAATTCATATTCTTAATATTATCCCAAAATTTCTCCTATGAAGGGTCACTCGTTAAAAATAAGTTATCATTCTCCTAAATCTACTGAGGTATAAGAGACTGATCAAAACCAAAATCAGGAGTAAAATCCTTGTTGAAAGTGTTATGAAAATAATTAAAACATTAATCGTAAATCATTTTAGTATCATCTAATACAATACCACTAGGTTGAGTGATTTTATAAATGTAGTTAGAAACTTTTTTGTGATTTACAATATTTTGAAAATATTTAGTATTCTTATCCCCCTCAACCAAAAATTTAGAAGCAATATGTTGTCTCCAATAAGCTTCTTCCTTAGCTTGAAGATTAAAAAGATTCTTTTTAGCTTCATTAAGATTGCACAGATTCTCAATAGAAGCATCCAACATATAAATATTATCTAAAGAGGTAACCTTACTTTCAGTATCCAGAATGTTAGAGAATTTTTTTTTTTTGAAAATAGCCTTATTCCACAGCTTAAATTTTTGTTTAAGTCTTTTAAGCTAAAGTAACAGTCTAGATATGCCACTAATGTTATCATCAAGATATAAAGGAGCATACAAATTACTTTCTAAAACTTGAAAAAATCTGATCAAGAAGCCCCAATCTTCTCAATTACTTTAAAGATGACATTGAAATCCCCCTCAACCAACCAAGGATTGATAACAATAGAAGAAAAATCACAAAGTTGCTTCCAAAGAGAAGTACTCCTCCCTTTTTTAATGCTAGAAGCATAAACAAACGAGCCATAACATAAAAAACTGCTGGCATTCAATTTTTGTATGAACAATTTGCGGGAAGTAATATACGATATCTAAGTTGACAGCAAGATTCAAGAAAAGTCATATTTTATGCATACAATTCACAAAAACCTTATTGAAACCAAGAAATTTCCTAGTGGACTCAAGTTTCGAGATAGAAATTAAAGACTCCATTAAAAAAATGATATTATGAATCCAACAAAAAGTATTCACTCTATCCGTAAAGACAGAATAGCCACCCCCCCCCCCCCCCCCTTTCTTTTTAAATAAAACTGAAAAAGGGCCTACACGTTGATATTGGAAAATTGTTACAAGTCTTTAGAGGGATCGATAGCTCACAAATGCTAAATGAGCAACAATTAAAAAAAAAAAAAAAGGTCCTACGAGCCAAAGATCCCTATCTAAATAAATAAATTTAAAAAAAAAAACACAGTCAGCAAGAAGCCCAACCCATGAGCAGCCCCCCAAAGCTTAGATATACATTTAGCACAGCAAAAAACATAGAGAACGATCCAGGTACAGCTCGTCTTCAAGACCAAAAATAATAGAGCACCAAAGCCCTCCAACAAGCTAAGACCCCTGCCAAGCAATTTCAAAGAAGAATCAATAATGTGATCTAGGATAACTAAAAAAACAGCTATATGAGTGCAAGGATGAATCCTGACAAGTAGCTGCTCCACCGAAAATAAAATCCACAACCCATCATAAACCTAGAAAAAGAACAGAGCATTAGAGCCTAATAATCAAGCCAAAGCCCCTGTCAAAAAAATACAAATAACAAACAACAAAGGACTAGCATAAAAGCTACTAAATAAAAAACCTAAAATGGTCAAAAATAGAACCCAGATAATCAACAGCTCCACAAATAAATAAAAACCAACACCCATAATAGTGACAAACAATAGCACCGATAACAAACCCCCCAAATCAGGTCCTAACAAAATAGAACCAAATAAAAGAAAAACCAAAACTCAATAAAAAAAATAATACAAAAGAGGACCCCAAACTAAAGCCCAGACCCAACCACCCCCAAATTGCTAGGATCAGAGTATGACGAAAAACATACCAAAACAAAATAGAGGGAATGAATAAGAAAAGAAGAACAAAAAACCATTAATATATATTTGACATTGCAATTGGGAAACCAAGCTTATTCATTCTCACCAAACTTTTAAGTATATGCAAATCAGAGAGGGAAATATAAATATCCATATTTTGAAGATATGCACCTTTTCTAGCCAAAAGATCAGCACAAGAGTTTCCATTTCGGGGAATATGGGAGATAGAAAATTCAATCTGGTTTAAAAGATTCATAATACTTCTAAAAATTTAAATTAAAGAAGCATTGTTACAAACTTTACTATTAATGAGATTAACCAAAATCAAGGAATCGTACTCAATCGAAAGATTCCAAATCCCAAAATGTAAACAAAGGTTAAGACCAATAAGAAGACCAGAAGCTTCAGTAAAAAGAACATTACCATTAAAAACTTTATCTGCAAAAGCAAAAACCATATCACCCTTAGAATCTATAAGGATGCCACCGCAACCACCACCAACCTTAGAAAGCGAGCCATTAACTTTAAGCTTGAACTTGTTCACAACCAGATTGATCCAATACACGACACTAAAAAAATTTCTAATGTTGTTCTTCTAAAAAGAAATTTGAAAAAATTTAGTCCAGGAAATCACACCTTTAAAATGTTTAGGCTTCAACAGATCTGCATTAATCATCTGATGACTTTTCACCTTTAGGCACATAATGATTTTTTCACAACTAATTTTGACACCCATATGTTTACTATTATTTCTCTCAACCCATAAAAGTCAAAAAAATAATCATAGGGATAATAATCGCAATATGGCTAGCACGACATTTGACACAACAGTTCTCTAAAAAGCAGATGCAATTAATCATATTTGTATCAAAGGGATAACCCAAAGCAATGAACAATATGTTCCAAACTTTGTAGGTTATAGGCCCATACATAAAAACATGATTGATTAATGGTTTCCACCTTGAAGCAATATTGACATCTAGAGACAATATTAAAACCTTTAGATAAAAGCCTCTAGTCAACCGGAATGTAGCCAGCTTTAATAAGCCTCCAAGTGAAAATCGAATAAACAGTGGGAGTGTTATTACTCCAATTTTTATCAAAAATCGTGGAATTATCAACTTTAAGCCTTTTGGTGTTCCATACATCTTTTGAGCAAAAATCCCCATCTTTTGAATTCTTAAAAATCAAAATGTCATGACAGTTAATTTTCAAATGTATGCTCAAAATCCTATCAGCCACCGTAGGGATAGCATCAATCAAACGACTATAATCTTAGTTTTCATTACTAAGAAAATTAGAAACTATCAAATTAGAGACAGAATGAGTGTGAAGAATCTCATATAAAGATCAAAAGCTTGACCAATTGTTTTGCCAAAAGAAACAATTTTCCTTGCCAAGGCCATATTGTAAAAAGGATTCACCCAACCATTTGATCTTACACAATCTATGCCAAACATGAGATTGGTCGTTCTTGAAGAAACAACAAGATGAATGATTCGAATTGCAATACTTCTTATTCACAGAATTAGCCCATAGACAATTGTTTAATCTAAACTTCCACCAAAGTTTAATAGAAAAATAGTTAACCATATCTATGATAGAAAAACACCAACCCCCTTTATATTTCAAATAAGGGACTTAATCATTAGCATTGTTCGAGGAATTTGAAGATGTGACAACCCGTGGGGAGAAGGCCAGGATTTCTTTAATGTTATTACTCTTCTTTTTGTTATTAACCTTGATAAAACCATGAGAGAGTCTTTTTATACACAAAGGTATGATCATAAGTCAGAAGCGCTTGTTACATAACCTGTACTTAAATAGAATCTGCTATTCTATTTAAACACAAAAAAAAAAAGTCTATAATTTATGAGAACAAATATGAACATAACAAACTTTCTAACAGACACCAATCAATCTTTTTAAAATATCATCTTAGTAGCTGATATTCTGATATGTAAAGCCGTGGTTTTTCATAAGCCAAATCTGGAGACCAAGTTCAATAAGAGTATGAAAAGGATGTTGAAGCTTCGTGAGCTTGATTCCTCACTCTTGCCTCATTGAAGATTCTCTTCTTATTTGTTGAGGTCATATGTAATGGAGCCTACAAAAAAATTTCAGAAGTAAATTTGTGAAATATTTTGGTTTCACAATGAATACTGCACATGTACAACCTAATCTCTTCTTAATATAGTATATATGGTTGTTTAGGTGAGAGGTCTCCTGATGAAAATATAAAGGGTAGATGTGGTAAAAACTAAAAGCAGGAGACCGGATAGGCCCCTTCATATTTGCCCGTTTGAGCAATCGTCCATCTAACAAGGACCACTGTCCTCAAATCCTGTAAGGCCAGCGCGCGATATAAAGAAACCCGTCTTCTTTAAAGAAACGCGCACAGCATAGCCATTCCCCTATCCCTCCACAGTCACTCTGAGATATATACGCATCCACAAACACAGAAAGCTCGTCGCTTGCTGCGCCATCTGTACAGTGATGGCTACAATGCGTGAAAGCTAGGTAGGGATGTAAAGAAGAAAGCAAAGCAAGCAGAAAGCACAGATCCACAATCATAAACGCAGAGAGAGAGGGAGAGAGAGAGAAGAGACAGGTTATGGTGAGTAATAAGCAGCAGCTGCAGCAGTACTGGTACTTTAGCTGTTCTTTGAAAAGCCAAAAAGCTTCCATCGGTTTCAGTATAGTAGCAGAAGCAGCCTTGCCATGAGGTTCAAATCACACTATCCGTTCCCAAAAAACCACAAGCCTCTCTTAACAACAATAACAATCATTACCGTCATCCCGAAACTCCTACCTTAGCTTCCTCTTTTTACTATTCCCTTCTCTCTCTCTCTCGCTATCTTTTCCTTAACAGAACCATGAGCGAGAGAGAAACCCAAGACTTCTTAAACGTTGACTCCTTCTCTCAGCTCCCTTTCATCCGCAGAGATCATAAGCCACCAAACGCACCCATCCGCCTCTTCGGCTTCGACTTCCCACCCGAACCTCCCACTTCCATCGATACCAACAAACGCCGCTGCTACCCCGCCGACGAACACACCGGAAGCCCTTCCGACGCCACAGAAATCGCGAGGAAGTTCGAGTGCAACTACTGCTTCCGCAATTTCCCAACCTCACAAGCGCTCGGGGGACACCAGAACGCCCACAAGCGCGAGCGCCAGCACGCCAAGCGCGCCCACCTTGCGGCGGCGTCGGCTGAAGGGCACTTGCACGGCATGATAGGCTACCACCGGCTCGGTTTGCAGTCATCAGCAGTGCCGCCGCCACCGCCGCCGCTGCACTATAATTCTTGGAGTTTGTCGGCTGGAAGCGGTGGAGGAGTGCGGTTCTATGGCCGGCTAGGATCGGTGGCCCAACCCATTAATGGAAGCCCGATGTTGGGGTCTTGGAGAGAGCCGGCAGCGGCGCCTTTGCCTTTGTTTAGCGGGGATGAGGAGAGGAGGACAACGTCTTCAGCGCAAAGGGAGCGGCATGGTTATAATGAGTCTAAAGATGGTGTGAGTCTGGATCTTCACTTGTAGTTTTTCGTTGTCGAAATTGCAGGTGTTAGTTTCTGAACTTAAATTACTTGCTTTTAAAATCTTACTCGACTTCTATGAGTGGTTTCTGTGGTGATTTGCAGAGTATTTTGGCTAATTGATAGATGAGAAACTTTATTCTCATTAAAATTTTCTTTTTAATTCACGAGCACATCACTTATATAGCTGGAATTGTATAGAGTTAAATATATCTATTTAGTCACATATTCTTTAATTAAAATATTATTAAAATTTTGGATCACTCAATTAATTGTTATGCTTCACCTAAAATGTGACTACAACATTAATCAATATTTAAAGTGTAATTATGTGATTAAAGCATAATACTTAATTTGTCATATTTTCAAATAACTTGTGTTTGTTCAAATTTATAATATTAATTTCTTTTATAATTGATATGCTTCATGATAAAAGGTGTAGATTTTATGACTAAAATAAACATTTGCTTTTGATGTTTAAATCAAAGTTTAATAGAAGTAGATTTTTTTGTTAGGAAAAAATTATATTAGGGTTTTCTCATGAGCATTGATTAGAAATTCAAGATAATTATATTACCCCTAAATACTAAAAAAAGGAAAATCTGTGTAAATTACATGATTATGATTATATAAATTAAAAATTACAAATAATGCTTTTGTTTAATATATCTAAATTGCAAGATAGTTCTATAAAACATGATGTTTTCTTGCACAACAAAATAATTATTTTTTATTTTCTTGACGATAATTTTTATTGCATAAAGTTATTACCTTGGTTTTTATGAATAATCATGTTGCACTTCTTATGTATATATTTATTTTTTTTTATTTTTGTTATTTGCTACGTTTAGTCCAGGAAACATAAATAGCATTGGCTCTTAAGCTTTAGCAATAAATAATTACACTGTTTGATGTCGCATGTGCAGGCCCTTTGCTTCTCTTGGAAAGGGCCGTTATGTAATTTTTTTTTTTGTTTTTTCAAAATTTACAAACTATAGAAAGCCTTTTTCCGATACTGCTTCTCGTTAGAGGATGCCAGATCGAGATTGATCATTATGCCCTCGATGAAGACCTACAGAAGAAGAAGACAGTAATTTTGGCTCTTTGCAACAGTAGCATTCAAAGTCTCTTTCTGCCACATTACATATGTATATTACCCAGACCACATATATTTACACGTATATATTTCTATGTTGTCAAAGGTTTAGAGTACTTTATAGCGTAATTTATGCCATACATTTCTGGGCTGCTGTAACCAATAGTATATCTACTAATATTTCTGGGCTTCTGAAACCTGTTTGCTCTGGCTGGCTCTAGTATCCTTGCTCAAGATTCCTATCGCACTTCTCGCTAATCTTGTTGGTGCTCCTACATTAGTAGCTATTGGTGTCCCATGCTTGTCTTAGCTGATTTTTCATCTCAAGAAATTGCTTATTGCCATTCTTCTTCCCCGAAAGTTGACCCTATCCCAACACTGTTCTATGCCCAGGCATTATGGACCCTAGCCTCTTTTTTTTTTTTTTTTTTTTTTTGCCAAAAATAAGACTTCATTAAACTTAAAAAAGTATACAACCAGAACTCCCCCCATAAACAACAGCGTTACAAAGCTAAAATCACCAGTGAGAGAAACGACCAGAAAGGGAAGAATGCGGAAATAAGAAAATCATAGCTAGGAGAAGGGCGAGTGCCCTCCGGACTCAGGTATGAGGTCTCGCACACCCACCCTGAGACCAGCAAGGACCTTCCATTGGATGGCAACACAGCAGGAGCCTAAACAAAACACAACACATACAAAACCCAACAAAAGTCGCACCAAACCGCGAGGAAAGACCACCAAGGTTGTCATCATGCAAGAGAAGGAGGTAGCGGACATAAGCCTCTTCATCATTGTCCAGAAAATAGTGGACCCTAGCCTCCTCATTCATCTAATCCATGGTTAGGGTCAACTATGTGAGTCATTTTCCTTTAAGATTGTTGGCCTATCACCTTCATCTTTGATTTATCTTGTATTATCTAGGCTGTACCCTAAGTCTGGCTAGCACCTAATGTGTTTATGGTGCTTCATACATGGATTACCTCATGCAAGGCATTTCACTTTCTTTGGTTCAACCATCTTCTTCTCATCTTCTTGGCTACCAGTTGCGTCTACCTTGTTTCAATTTGTTCCACTCAAATTTAGTTTATTTCATTCTTATAAAACCTTATATCATAATATTTGGCATTGGATTGTCTTCCTACTCCTGTCCGCATGTTGGTATCTAATAGCCCACGCTCTTATTTATTTTTCTCTTCATATAAGGGTTAACTTATGTTGCTGGATAATTATATGGATAAATAGGTATCCCCTTTAATCTTTCACTTATATGCAAATTCTTGGATAAATGACAAGCATTTCATGCAATTAGAAGTTCTTTATAGGCTCATTGCTCTTGGGGTTGTGTTCCATCTCCTTACTTTCGAAAGAATGTGTAGACGAAATTCAATAAATTATTGTCGAAGAGAAAATAATATTTTTTCTGTAAATGCTATATTGGTTTTATTTGGATTTCATTTCCAAACCTGACTGCTCATCTTTCGAAAAAAACCTATAATGTTTACATTGGCTTTATTATTCAACAAATCTCTTCACAACAATGTGCTAATTGCTATTATTTGTAGATGATCTATTGAAGAGATATGAAGAAATTATTTGTAACTCACCAATTTTTTAAATCTATATGGATTGGTTGTAAGAAATGTAGTTATAATCAAAGAATGGTTAATGTGTTATATAAACGCTACCACCTATTTGGGCATGATTATTCCAACTGTATCTGTGTTAACAATTGTATGGATTTTTATTATATTTTATTTTATAGAGACTCGACCTTAGTATAGTCGGATCCTATCCCTAAACGGAATACTATAAATATGACAATATCGTGCATTCTCCTTCTTTGTTATCAAGCCAATTTTCTCTTTAAAGGACTCAATTGATAGTTCTATACAAAATCAAGTTGATCAAAGTGATTCGGAGATCCCTAATAAGCTCTCTTATATATGGATCATAAGCTAGGTACTATTCCAAATATATGTATTGTAACACTTGATGAGGATAATTTTTCATTGGGGTTGTTCTTTGTCCTCTGTCCTCAAATTAGAGCACAAATTTGTAGAAGTTTAGATTATTTGGCTCATCTAATTAGAAATTATCTCTCTCTCAAAGACTTCATGGATATCATAATTTCATCAATGAATAAAAATATCACATTTCAAGATGTTATTCCTACTGACTCTTCTATTTATTTCATTGTACATTTTCGAATTTATGAGTCAAGAGAAAGAATAAACGTCATATTTTACCAAAGCATCAATTAGCATCTTAGTAGTGATTCATCTAAATGAAAATTAATTGTTGTTAATTTAGGCTTTGTTTGGGATGACTTTCTTACTGTTTTATAAAGCTACTTCAAAGTACAAAAATCTCTCGAAAGCAGAGAAAAAATAGTGGTCTAAATTATTCCAAACGATGCCTTAATTTAGTGCTTTGCCATGGTGCTTATATTTTTTTTGGTGATATTTTGATTTTTTTTATTATTTTATTTTTTTTTTTTTTTTTTTTTTTTTTCATTAGGTACTAAGATAGCCACTTCTTTTTCAAGTGATGTAAATATCATCTTTTTTGTTTTAAAAGAAATTTATATGTTAAGGTGAATTTTTTTTTTCTACAATGCGAAGTTTCAATTATAAAATTCTCTGAAATGGAATGATTTCATTCTTCACATGCAAAAATAAATGAAAATTAAATCACAAAACTTCAAAATTATTTTAGAATGAGATTATTTTCAACTGCACAATTGATTAGAAATTTATGATTAGATTTCTTCCATTTAAATTGATCAAATTAATTTAAAACATAAATAACATTTTAAAAATGTGACTTAGGCTTCATTTGGTACAATTCAAAAAAAATTTGTACTAGAAAAATGCTTTAGAAAGCAGTAAGAACGCTATCCCAAATGAAACCTAATTCTTTGTGAATTTTAAGATTCATTTGGGATGTCTTTCTTATATCTTCTTAAAAGCAACATTCTGATATAAAATTAAATTAACCAGAAAGCTATTTAAGAAGCAATAAGAATATCATTCTAAATGAAGCATTAGTTTTTATTCTATCAAATTATTGTGCCACGAGGTACAAGAACTAACAGCAGCCACTCAAGAAAAATGTGGCTGAGGATCCAAAAAATACATAAGATGTTGTAAATTTTTGTCTTCATACCGGGAGTAATGTAGCATCACTGGCTAGCTATTATGGCAATATTTCAAAAACGTCGATATTCTATAACTTCTTGTTTTTAGCATCTTTCTAGAGTTTGCACAAAAAGCATTTTGTAAATGCCTAATAGCAACAAATTTTGAAGAGTTTTTCCATCATATCGTAGTTTTATCAGATGCTCCATAGAACATCATTTGAAAGCGAGTGATCATAACTCATAAGAAAGATATCTCCTTTATGATATTATAAATTTTCTCTTATTGATTTTTTTTTTCTGATTTGTAGCTCTTCTAAGTAGTAGTAAACTTTCGACCCCTTTTAAGATATTGTAATTTTATCTTTTAATTAACACAGGCTAGTTAAAAAAATATAAATTATCTCTTATTTCCCCTAGATCTCTCTCTCTATATATATAAATATATATATATATATGAAGAAATTTTATAATAATAAAAAAAAAAGATTATAGGAGAAGATGTTGCAGGAGTGCCAAAGGACACAAAGTTCCATAAACAGATAAACTAGAAGAAAGAAGCATTGTAAAGTGTAAACAAAAAGAACAAGCATACAATTAAAGGAAAAAAAGGAGTTTTACAACAATCTCATGAGGCACAACTACAAAAGACTCATTGTACAAGAGAACTAGCTGTAATTGATTTGAAAGTTTTTCAATGAGATGATATTGTTTATCTCGAGCAGAGGATAGGAAAGAAGGAGGTAAAAAATTGTCTCATTTTGAAAGGTTTTATAATGCTTAAATATGAGAAAATCATTTACAAATTCTCTATGATGATTGTAACTAAATATGGCTACTTAATCATAGATATGATTAGATCCGAGGAGAGATTCAGATTATTATCTCTTTTAATGAAGGTATTATCTTATGATGGGAAAAAATATCATTATCTGTTGGGTGGAGGCCTCTTTAATAGCATTAGAAAAAGGTTGAAAATTCATAGGAGAAGAATCTCTTGTATATTTTGAGCCACTTGATCAATTATAGTGAAATCTCTTTAAGGTAAAGAGGAAGAAATTCTTTATCCATATCAAAAAGCTCGTCTCTTTGAGTCATTTTCGCCCTAGCCGCCTCCGTTGGCGATTTTAGGGTTCCTTGCTTTTTTCCCCCGTGCGATCGTTGTTTTTTCTCTGTTTCTCTTCGGTTCTCCTCCGCTTTTCGATTTTGGTCTCGTTGGGGTTTCTGGCCTCGTGGAGGCAGGTTGAGTTTTGGCGGGGATGACTTCGTCCAATGTTTGGGGGAAGGCGTCTAGCCCGACGGATGGTAAAAGGAAAGGCTTTTTCGAGCTTGATGAATCTGCTTCAAAATCCCTTTCTCGTTCCTTTAAAGATGTTCTTGCTGGTAACTTAAGCCAAGGTGATAACGCTCCTAAGTTTACCCAATCTGTTGTTAATGGTGTTCCGGCGGTGCTTATTTCTGATGAAGATGTTCTTAAATTAGCTTCACCTTTTCAGTTTACTTTGGTTGGAAAATTTGCTATGCGTAGACCTAATCTGGATTCTGTGCGATCTTTTTTTACGAATCTCAAACTCTCGGGTTTCTACTCTGTGGGTTTGTTGGATTCAAAACATGTTGCGATTCAGTTGTCTAACGATTTGGATTACAGTAGAGTCTTTGCTAGGAGATCGTATTTTATAAACAACTGTCAGATGTGTGTTTTAAAATGGACTCCGTTTTTTGATGTGCATGAAGAATCGCCTATAGTTCCGATCTGGATTTCTTTCCCTAATTTGCGATTGCATTTTTTTAATCCTCAAGTGTTGCATGCTATTGGTTCTGTTTTTGGTAGGCCGTTGCAAACCGACCAGGCGACGGCCTCCAGGACTCGTCCTTCTGTAGCTCGGGTTCTCGTGGAAGTTGACATTTCTAAGAAACATCCTAAAGAGGTATGGGTCGGGTCAAAGGCATTTGGGTATTTACAAAAGGTTGAGTTTGAAAAAGTCTCTGAATTCTGTTCTCACTGTAAGATACATGGTCATGCGATGTCTGACTGTTTTAGATTACATCCTGAACTTAAAAAAAAGAGTTCGATTCTGGATAATGAAAAAGCGGATAATCCAATTAATGTTTCTGCTTCTGACAATGAGTTGGAAAAAGATGTTTCTAATGCAGGAGGTGATATTCTGGAGGAAATTGTGGCAGCATCTGAAAATGAGTTGGAAAATGTTGTCTCAAATGTTTGAAGGTGAGACGATGAAGAAAACGGTGGTGGATCTTAAGGTGCCAGGTAACAACTTAAGCTCGGAGCCTGGAAGGGCTGAAAATATTGTTGGTAATGCTCTTGAAAAATCCCCTGATTTATTTATCTCTATTGATTCTATGTTACAAAATACTAATCATGATCACTTAGTACCCACGACTGCTACCCTAGTTCCTCCGAATGCTAATGGATCTCTAGATGCTGAGGCTGAGATCAGAGAAAATGGTGAAGAAGGGGAAATTTTACCTTCTAATGTTAAGAAAGGCAAAGCTGTGCATAATGAAGTGGAAAAGGCCAATGGGTACAAAAACTCGGAAGATTGTTCCTCTTTGTATAACTTGGGGGAAGAATATTTTACTAAAGTGTCCAAGAAAAAAGGTAAGAAGGCTAAGGAACCTTCATCTAATTTGCAGGTTCCTAATAAACCCCATACTAAATCTAATAGTTCTAATGGTTAAGTCTCTTATTTGGAACATTAGAGGCATTGGTGGGAATGATTCTATTAATAGAGTTAAAAATATTTGCAGGATTCACAGTATTCAACTTCTGATTATTATGGAACCTTTAATATGCATGACTAAGCTTGATAAAACTGCTTCGAAATTAGGCTTCTCTAATAAGTTTGCTAATTGTTCCAATAAGATTTGGATTTTTTGGAACAATGTCATTACTATCTCTATTCTGAATGATTTTACTCAAGTTGTTCATGTCTCTATTTCTATGTTTAATTTCGAGTGCAAGGCTTTCTTTATTTATGCTGCTTGTACGAGATTTGGTCGTTTGAACTTGTGGAATCAATTAAAGGATTTTGCTGCTAACAGTCCTGGCCCTTGGTGTGTTGGTGGGGACTTCAATATTATATCTAATGCTTGTGAGCGTTTGGGAGGTAATAGCCCTAATGTCCATTCTATGGATGATTTTAATGCTATGATTTCTAACTGTGATTTACATGATATAGGTTTTTTTGGTAATGCTTTCACCTGGAATAGAGGCACTTTGTGGCAAATACTTGATAGAATTATGTTCAATAATGATTGGATGGCTAAATATCAAATGACTCATGTCGAACACCTTAGTAGAACTGTTTCTGATCATGCTCCCTTATTGCTTACTATTGCTGCTACTAATTCTTATATTCCCGCTGCTTTTAAATTTCAAAATATGTGGTTATCTCATCATAATTTTATGAATGTGGTGGAAACTAATTGGTCTGCTCCTATTTTCCCTAATGCTGATATTTCGGGTATGGCTAAGTTATGGAATAAACTTAGTAGATTGAAGCAAGTCTTGAGATGGTGGAACAAGAATGTTTTTAAAAATTTATTTTCTAATATTAAGCTTGCTGAAAATGAGGTTTTGGATCTTGAAAATGTTGTCATGCTGAATCCTGATAGTGCCAACATCGCTGAGCTTAATAATGTTAAAATCAAGTTATTAGAGTTACAAAATCAAGAAGAAACGTATTGGAAACAAAAAGCTTAGACTAAATTTTGTGTTGAGGGTGACAGAAATACAAAGTTTTTCCATTCTTTAGCCAATAAGAAAAGAGTTAGAAATCATATTTTCAAAATTACTAATGCTAATGGGTGTATTTTGGAGGAGGAGGAGGCTATTTTACAGTCCGGGGTTGATCATTTTTACAATATTTTTAACAAGGAGATCAATCAGGAAGGTATTCTAAACCCTTATATTGTGCCTCGTGGTATTTCGGATACTGATAACTTACATCTTTCTATGCTTCCTTCTGAGGATGAAGTGTGGAAGGTAATGCAGGCTATGAATGGTGATTCTGTTGCTGGTCCTGATGGTTTTACTACTACTTTCTTCATTAAAACTTGGCATATTATCAAAAAGGATATTTTGGATGCTATTTGTGATTTCTTTTCGGGTAATCCTTATATTAAGTTTTTTTTTCTACTACTAATATTGTTTTAATTCCTAAGAAGGAGGCGACCAACAACTGGAATGATTTTAGACCTATAAGTTTATGCTCTTTTCTGAATAAACTTATATCTAAGATTATTGCTACTACTAGACTTATTAATATTCTTCCTAGAATTATTTCCCAGAATCAAACTGGCTTTGTTAAAGGTAGGAGCATTTTTGACAATATTTTGCTGGCTCAAGAACTTACTCATGATATTAATACTAAAGTTCAAGGTGGTAATATTATTTTCAAATTGGACATTACTAAAGCTTATGATAATTTGTGTTGGAATTTCCTTTATAAAGTGCTTTCTCTATTTGGTTTTAGTGATAGATTTATTTCCCTCATTAAGAATAGCATCGAGCATTGTTTTTTTTCTATCATCATTAATGGTAAAAGAAACGGTTTCTTTAAATCTAGCCAGGGGTTGCGTCAAGGTGACCCTTTGTCCCCGACTTTATTTATAATTGCTGCTGACTATCTTTCTAGAAGTCTGGATTGGCTTTGTAAAAGACACCCTAATTTATTGTACCGGACGGGGGGTGGCATTCCCATTACCCATTTATGTTTTGCAGATGATTTTATTATTTTTATGAATAGTTCTTTGACTAATATTAAGCTTCTTATTAAGCATTTAAAGGAATTTCAAAATTTGAGTGGGCTTTCTATCAATAAGGACAAAAGTTCTTTTATTGTTTCTAAGTATGCTAGTCAAGGGAAGATTAATGATATTAAACGGGTTTGTGGGTTTAATTGCTCTACTATGCCTTTCAAGTATTTGGGTGCCCCTATTTTTAAGGGCCGGAAGAATCGTTTTCTTTTTGAGGATATGGTCACAGCTTTCCATAACAAGATTACTAATTGGTCTACTAACTTTCTTTCTTTTGGTGGTAGACTTGTTTTGATTAAAAGTGTTTTAAATTCAATTCCTATATTTATTTTCCATACCATTAATCCCTTCTTCTTCTACCTGTCTTAGATTGGAAAGAATTATCAACAAGTTCTTTTGGGGTTCTAATAATAGCAGATCTTGCATTTTGTGGTCTTCTTGGTCGAATATGTGTGGCCCTTATGACGAAGGTGGTCTTAACTGTAAGAGCATTTCTGATATGGCTAATGTTTTCTCTTATAAATTGTGGTTCTCTTTTAGGTCTAATGTCAGTTTATGGGCTAAATTTATGCATGCTAAGTATTGTCATGATAGGCATCCTACTATTTGTACTATCAAGGCTTCTGATTCCTCTGTTTGGAAGCGGTTAATGAAGGTGAGGAGGTTTGCCGAACCTTTTATCCAATGGGGGTTGGGTAAAGGGGATATTTATTTTTGGCAAGATAATTGGTTAGGGATGGGTTCCATTGACAATTTAATTTCTTCTCATACCATTTGTTCTACCAAGGTAAATTCTTTGATTGACAGAGGTTCTTGGAATGCTGATATGTTGAAACCTCTTTTACCTGAGACTATTTTTCATCAAATTTTAAGCATTCCTTTAAATATTATTGAGAATGACCGGATTTTATTTAAAACTTCTACTAATGGTCTTTTTAGCATTAAAGAGGCTTGGAATGATTTTAGAATCATAAAGGATTCTTCTAGGATTTTTGCTAATATTTGGCATAATAATATCCCTATGTCGTATTCTATCCTTACTTGGAGGTGTTTGAAGGGTTTTCTGCCGGTGGATGTCAGGCTATGGAGAAAAGGTTTCTACTTACCTTCTAAATGTCATTGCTGTGCTGAGATTGAAGATATTAAACATGTTTTTCTTTTTGGTAAGATTGCTCAAAAAGTGTGGACGTATTATGCGCTTTTGGTTAATAAGCCTGTGCCTGATTGTACTTCCTTCGATCAGGTGTCTGTTTTGTCGGTGTTAACTGACTGGATGTCTAATGTTAGAGGCAATGTTCTTAATATTCTTCCTATTTGCATTCTTTGGTTTCTTTGGAAAGCCAGGAATGAGGCTAAGCACGATGGGATTAAAATGAAAGATACTGTTATTATTTCTAATATCAATCATAGATTACTGCAGTTTTTTAATGCTAAGCTTATTTCTTCTTATAATATGTCCAATTGTCAAGATTTGTGTGTTAAGCTGGGTATGAGTATTCAATTGGAAGATGCTATTAGGAGGGAGAGAATTGTGAGATGGTTAAAACCCAAGGCTCCGGCCATCAAGTTAAATTCTGATGGGTCTGTTGATAATTATTCTGCTGGGTTTGGGGGTCTTATCCGGGATTCTTCTGGTAAAGTCATTGTGGCTTTTGCTGGCCCTCTTCCTCCGTGTATGGTCATTTATGCTGAGTTAATGGGGCTGTTAAAAGGGCTGAATATTTGTATTAAGAGAGGGTTCATTTATGTTGAGATTGAGGTGGATGCTTTAAACGTTATTCAAATTATCAATTCGACCCATATTTCTTATCCGCAATTTTTTTATCTCATTAGAGAAATTAAAATCTGCTCTGTCTAATCTTAATTTTACTTTGGCTCATCTGCTTAGAGAGGGTAATGCCTGTGCTGATGCTTTAGCTAAAATTTGGCAGCACGTTGGAGGAAGAGAGGGAATTTGATATGGATAATTTGCCTAGGCTGGTGAAAGGTTTGGTGAAGATGGATAAGTCGAGCATGCCGTATATTCGTTTTAATTAATTCATGTTTCTGCTGTTTCTTCTTTTTATTGGGCGGTCTTTGCGGTTGTTTTTGTTTCTGCTGTATTCTTCACAGCGGCTGCAATTTTTTGTTAACCTGGGTTGTTATTTTGAGATCGGGAGGGCTGTTTTTATTTTGGAGTTCAAGTTTCTGGGTAAGTGTCTTGAGATCGGGATGTTTGTTCTTCAGTTGATTCTCAAGGCTTGGTTGTTCACCTATCATAGTATATTATGTCGCAAAATGGGCTTTAACTTCAAAATTTGGTATCCTATACAATTTTTGTGCATGACTAATAGTTTTTTTTGGAGTCTCCCTTGCAGGCTACATTTCACTAAAAGCCTATTTACGTGCAACATTTAAACTTCTTGATCAAGTGGGCATATTGAACAACTGCAAGGTACTCTTTATTTCTAGTTTTTTTTGTTTTTCCCTGTCGTCGTTTTTTTTTCACTTTTGCAGGAAGATGGTGCTGAATGCTGTTTTAAGGATCTTCCTTTTTTGGGTGCTGTCTACTTACAGCCCGAGACTTTTCCCTTATTATTTTTGTAATCTTAGATCAAGGAACCACCGGCTCTTATCTTGTAGCTTTTTTTTTCTTTTAATCTTGTAGCTCTTTTGAGCAGTAGAGGGCTTTGGAGGTTCCTTTTAAGGATCTTTGTATTTTCTTTATCAAGCCCCAAACATTTGTACGTATGAATAGACTCCAATATATCCTTTGTACTATGGATGATAGTACCAAATGATATATGTGTCTTCTTGCCAAACACACAATATTCATAGAAATTGAGCTTGTAGGTGGTTACTCCTTCGATTAATCATTATTTCTTCAAAGCTATAAAAGAAACCTCTCAAGTATGAGATAGTCGCATATGCCATAATATAATGGCACCAGAAGAATCATAAGCAATAATAGTTGTTCTAATCACTATTTATCCCTAAAGATAATAAAGATTATGATGAAGAACTCCCTTAAAAAATAACAATACTATATGATATATCTTCAGAACTCTTGCTTCAATGATTACCTTGTAGCCTTTGGTATCTAAAGTCCCAACAAATGGTAAGTTTTTCCTTATATATGTAACATGCTTCACGTCAGTTCTCTTACAGTACCATCATATAAATTGATGAAAATACTCCCTACAATAGTATGACAGGCATGATCATTTCCCATTATCACAACACCACTATCAAGTTCCCTATAGGAGCATAACCACTCTCTATTAGGATAAATATGAATGGTAGCACCAATATATATAACCCAACATGAATCATCGGTATATAAACTTTGAGAAACTACAAATAGTGATGCATTTGAATCTTTGTCATGCTCTTCCATGCTAAGGTTTAATTTGCCTAAGTGAAAAGTTACTTTTCCTTCTCCTTCAGCTTTAGGCAATCTTTCTTCTAATGAACAATCTCTAAATAGAAAGAAAATAGATTCTTCCCAAGACTGTGTCCACTAGACTTTCCTTACTTATCGTTGTCTCCACTTTTATTCTTCTATTTTTTAGATCTTCCACATTGGAGTGTGAGAGCCTCAGCTAAACCCATCTTTGCAAAATCTTTATCCCAACACTGGAACTCATGAATCAGCAATGCATAAGTCACCTCACCATAGTTCAAGACCATATTCCTATGAATGAGTGCCGTCGTGAAGTTTTTGTACTCATCTGATAGCGAATTCAAAAGGAGCACCTTTTCTTCATCTCCAACATCTTATTCAACCATATTCAAAAGATCTTCTAATAGCTTTGTGAAGTCATTTAAATACTCATCAATCTTATATAATCTCATGTCTCGTCAAAACCTGTAGATTGGTAGCTTCATATGGAGACGATTCTCCATGCTCTTCATCATATACTTATTCTTCAAGGTCTTCAATAACTTTACAGCATAAGATGTCATCATCATCACATACTTGATCTCCTGAGATTGAAAATTTCCAATCAAGCCTAAGCACTCTAGTTCATCTTCAGCCAATCTCTCTATGAAATCTCCTAAGGATGTTTATCGCTCTCCAGAACTTCCTCTAGATTCAAATAGCACAATGCATCCATCACTTCACATCTCCACATGCCAAAGTTTTCTTTGTTGTCAAATTTCATCACATCAATTTTGATAGGATGTGCAACCACTTGATAAATCGACGCCTTCTCCACTGTCGAGGTGGATGTATTCATGGCTCCACAAGATCTCAACCTCAAAAAATTGTAGCTGTCTCATGTAGCTAGGATTACATCAATCTGACTCTCTTCCTTCACCTGGACGAACCACATGAATAGAAAGTTCTTCCCTTCTTCACATCATCACTAAAAAAATACTGAAATCTTGCTCTGATACCAATTGTTGTGCAATAAACAATTCAAAAATAATAAGTCACATAACAAACAACACAATGAACATGATAATTTACTTGGTTCTGCAAAGATGCCTATATCCACTGGGAATGGATGATAATTTCACTATATTAGAGAACATTATGGATTACAATAGGCTCTCAAGCTCTCTCTTTTGCTCATGCATACAATATAATAGCCCTCAAGCCCTATTTAAAGATTTGAAACAAACACAATAAAAAAAGCCTAATCAATAAGAAGTCGAATCGTGTCATAACTAGATTGCCTAACCAAAGCTTTGCTAATGAATACATAAATCAAATCTCCTAACTAATGCAATAATTAGATTCCTAATTAATACATCAATCAAATCTCCAATCAACTCTTTAATCATATCATCTTAATTAAGAAAATAATCAACTCTTTAATCAAATAAATAATGAGACATTAAAGCACATTCAAAATAAAACTTATTTGTATTTGAAAATAATTCCAAATCAACATTGATGTCGTTCATGCACTGACCCTAAACTACATAGCAGCTAGCGTAGATCGAGTTAGAAGGAAAACCCAATAACTGAACCATTAAGAGTCTAGCTACGAGATCAGCACAACTAAATTCCTTAAGAAATTAAAAATTTTCCAATTGGGATATTCATCAATCGAAAAAAAAAAAAAACATTCATTGCCTTAAAAAATAGTTCGCTGAACAGCCTTTTAATCTTCGGATTGTGCAATTAGCCAATGAAACATAATCCTTTATATAAATGTTTGCTGTTGGGAGAAAAAATATAAGGGCTGTACGCTTCCACCTGACAATGTGGGTCAGACTACTTTTAAGAATCCAACAAAACCAAAGGTGCCAATCTGGCATCACTGAAAGCCTTTTATGGCCACAGATAGCAACACTTCATTGAGCAATTTGCCACACAAGTTATTAGAAATACGAAAACTGCTGCTTAAATTTCATGTGCATTCCTGAAACTGTACTTTATTGATCCCAGTAATGCCCAGGACAGTCTCATGGCTTTCAATTAATTTGTTTGGGATATTTTTTGGCCTTTGCTTTTTTTATGCTTTTCAAAAAAATTTGATACTAGAAAGCTGTTGTAGAAAATAATAAGAAAATTGTCATAAATGAAGGTTTCGTTTGGGACCAGAGGCGGACGCATGGTGGGGCCACTGGGGACACGTGCCCCCACTGACCTCTCGGGAGGACCGGTGGTCGCCGTTCACCCACCATTGTTCACCCGCAAGCCGAAATAACGAATTGCTGCCGCTCAACTGCTGAATCATTGTTCTCCCATTCATGTTGAGTAGCATGGACGAAATCGCTTCCCGGCAAGAGAAGGTGCGTAAGTTTGAGGAATTCATGGACCGCCGCCCAAAGCTGGACCTTGTAAAAGCTGTCGATCAACGGCAGTTGTTATCCTCCTTATGTGCATCTATTATACATCTTCTCTATTTATGACTTCAACTTTTTTTCCTTTTTTTTTTTTTGCTGTGACAGAGACAAGATGGATCCACCAAAGAAAACCCTTCCCTTTTTTCGGAAGTTGTTTCTACATCGCTTTCTTCCTTTCTTTCTCCCCCTTCTTCCGTTTCTGAGGTTTCTTTCTCTTTCAGTTTCTTAGTGACATATAAATATAAAAGTACAAGTCCTTAAATTCTCATTTGTCTTCCTTTTTCTTGAAGATTTTATATTGTTCATAGATATCTTGAACTTGAGCTTAAACTGAATGCACCTTCTTCAACTTGTGATTATCATCAAAATCGTATACTTATTCAGTCTCCCATCGGCCTTCATCTCCTATATATCTGAAATGTTGATATAACTAAAAACCCTACACAAAAACTTCTTTAGCTAAAATCCAACGACAACTAATAATGTTTGTAATCATCAAATCTTAATAAATTTTTAGGCTTATGGGATTTAACAAAAGCATTAAATGTATTGTGGAGTACAATTAGATTAATTTTTGAAGTATCTTAATTAATGTGAATTCTTGTTGTTAAAACTATACTAAATTAGATAGATCATATATTATGATACATAACATACAGTACAATATTAATATCAATTTAATTTATTAATATATCTTATTGTTTAAAAATAATAATAATAATAAATTTAAAATTAATCTGGATCATACAATATGATTTGAGATTATACAATCTAATTAGAACTTTAAAAAATTTTAATTATGGGTAAACACATAGTACTGTAATACAAGATCTAGAGTTGTCTGTGATCAACTGCAATCATGCAGTCCAACCCCCCTTTTTGCATGAAAATGATTGTCCACACCAATCCCTCCAAAGTCTAAAGGGATCAGTACTTCCCTTTTCTGAAACTTTACACTATGCAGAAGCCTCGTTCAATTTGCTACAGACAAAAAATATTTGTAGGACTCGACGTTTTGGATCTTAGACTTCAAAAAATTTTGAATCTTAGACTTAACAAAATTTTTTAAGAGCTCGATATACTGGATACGGCATTTCTGAACTATATAAAAGGATATGAAGGTTTCAATATTTGATTAAAAATTCACCATTAACTGGCTCTGTCAAAGAAAATATATCAATCAAGGACTACTGGCTCTCTAATACCACTTCTACTGCTTGTTCGTTCTTCTTCAAGCGAGTCTGGAAATGTACTATTGCATTCTTTAATGATTTATTTTCTGAGCCCATTAAGTTCCAGCAATCTTAAATTTTGAACTGATAAATAGACTGAAAAGTCTACCTTATCTTCTCAGTTCGATTCCCTTTTCAAGAATAAACTCTCTTTGGCCTTTGCAATCATCTTTTTCTTCTTGGCGTCTTCTCTAACAATATCCTATGTGATCTAACATTGTAGAAAAATTTCATATTTTCTTTCTCTGAGATGTGGCATTATGGCTCTCTTCAAACTTTATGATGTAACTTCTTCTCATAAAGATGTGTTCTCTTTTCACTTCGGACTTTCATCAATAACGTTTATCATTTCTTTTTTGATGAACTGGATTGTTTGAAATGAGAGAGAGAGAGAGATTTTAAAGAAAAATTTTGACATGATAGAAGCTTTATGATATGATGCTATCTCACTACCAGATCCATGGACAACTAATGCTAGGGGAAATGGCTATTGATGATCAAGGTCTTGTAGTGGGTGTCAATTTGGATGTGAAGGGGTAAAAATCCATAACTAATTCAATTTGAAGAAATTAGAAATAATGTTATATTTCATTTCAACATTCTATTTTGCTTTTATTGTGACAGGAATACTCTCTCTTTTTTACTTTAGCTTTAATGGTGCAGCATAGGGGTGTCAATTTCGGGTCATGGGTCGGGTTCACTACAGGAAAAACGTCGAACGTTCGGATCGAACCCAAAACTAATTCGGCACTATTTGGGTCAACCAGAACCCTACCCATTTTCGCAAATGGATCGGTTTTTCAGACCCAAACCCGACCCACTTCAGGTCCGGGTCAACTCGACACGACCCGAATGACCTAGGACCGACCAAAAAATGCTAGTTTTCGGGTCAAAAAAATGGGTCAATTTTCGATTTTCGGGTAAAAAACAGGTCAATTAATCTTGGGTTTCCGAGTCAAAAACGGATTTTCGGGTTAAAAAATTGGTCAATTTCGGGTTTTCGGTTCAACCCGAACCCGATCCAATTTTTAAAAAGGGTCGATTTGTTGAACCCAAATCCAACCCATTTTGAGTCCGGGTTGACCCTCCTAACCCGAAATTTTAGGGTCAAATTTGTGTCGGATTTTTGAATCGTATCAAATATTAAAATAAAGTTTCTGCGTAGCATTTAAAATTGCTGTGATTTTATATTTTAAAAATATTTTATTGAGTGAAAAATAAATACAAAATATTTTTTTGTAGATTGTGAAATGCACTTTATAAATATTTTTTGAGGAATTTAAAGTTGGTAGAATCCTGATGTGAACCTGCAGATCTTGCTGGACAAAAAATCAAGAAATGTAGAGAAACTAAAATCTGGCGTATGCCTCAAGCCAGATGATTAACGAACAAAATGATTCTTTGGCTTGTGCTTCAAGTTTGAGAGCAAAATCACGCCCCAGTGTGAAGCAAAAGCCAAGGCTATACTACGCAGTAGCGTGAATCAGAAGACAAGAATAGGAATTAGAGAAACTAATCTTGTAGCTAACCAAGGCTATACAAAAAAAATCAAAGAATACTGTTAATAACCAATTCGGTTTACAACAAAGCGAAACAAAAAAGCATAAAACCTTGAGAAAATTGGATTACAAAAACTAACAATCTTCATCTTGATTCAATTTTAATGAATGACTTGTGTCAATATAGTTAACTAAGTTCAAACAATTCTTGATTTGAATAATTTGTTAACATTTTTTCAGTGCATCTGATGGATTATCTTCTAATGTAATCTTCTCTATTTTGACATTTTCATTTGCAATGATATCTCTAATTAAACGAAGCTTTATATCTATATTGTTTGATATTTCATGAAAAATGGGATTTTTATTCAGTGCATCTCATTTTTTGGGTGCAGGCTGCTAGCTTCCCTAGTCTAGATTTTTGATATTTCATTATAATTTTGCTTAGCATGGACCACTGTCTCATAGGATTGTTTTGGACTTTTTTTATAGCTCTTTTGAGCAGTAGGGGGCTGGAGGTCTCTTTAAGGATCATGTATCTTTTTCTGAATATTAACGCGTTGGCCCGTGGGTGAGTTTTAATATATAACTTAAAGAAGATAAAAAAATTCATTTTGCCCCTTCTAAAAAATCAATTTTGCCCTCCTAAAAAGATTTTTTGCCCCTACTTGTGATTGCTTGATTCATCTCAACCATACATTGCATTTTTTGCTTTATCTTCTCTCAATGTATCTATATTCTTAATTTGTTAATTGATATGACAATAGGTAGTAATAATGGCTCATTTTTCTATGCAATAACTTTATTTTAGAAATACCTTTTGAAAGTGAGTTAATTAGTGCAAAAAAAAATCTCTAGGATTTGATTAAGAATATCAATTATATATATTTGTTTCATGTTTTTGCTTCTTCTTCTTTTTTTTGGCTTTTTTTGTGGCTAAAAATGAAGATTTTGATAGACATTTAGTTTGCATTTCGAAGCTAAAAAATTTTTTTTAGATCAAATATAAAGCTAAAAAAATTTAAAACAACTTTTCATAATACTATATATATTATTTTTAATATTTAATTATTCAATTTTTTATATTATTTAATTATTTTTTTATTAAAATTGTCCCCCCCCAAAATTGTAGCTGGTTCAGCCCCTATATATATATATATATATATATATATATATATATATATATATATATATATATATATATATATATATATATATATATATATATATATATATATCACCTTGATTATAAAAAACAAAGTGAATTTGTTTTGAGAGAATCAAAGCTCTATAAGAAATCCTTGTAAAATACCATCCTTAATTTCTTTGGTGGCAGCAACAAACTCAATATCTATGGTGGATAATGCAACTATGTGTTGCAAGGAACACTTCCTGGCTACCAAGTTACTAAATACAATAAGCAAATAACCTAAAATTTAATGCCTCGTCTATAGGAATTCTTCAAAATCTGAATCAGAATATCCGATTATAATGTTGCCATTATGCTTGTTATTTGCAAACGACAAACCTCTATCTCATCATCTTTTTTGTGGCAAGCCAATGTATTTTACCTGGATTCATCATGAATCAACTAGAAATGCTAATAAAATAAGCAAGATCAGGCCTTGTGCACACCATTCCATACATTAGACTTCCTACAACATTTGCATAGGAGACTTTCTCCCCCATGTCCTTCAATTCAAACTTATAGGACATCTGTTCTTTCAATCGGCCAACTTTTTTTCTACATTTACTTTCAATCAAGATATCATTAATATATATTAGCTTATCTAAAATGAAAATATTTTAGTATTAAATATGAAAATATATAAGAATTATAAGATATGCATATAAATCCTCCAAATATCATTGAATAAATGTTGAGGAAGTTGAATCAAAGGGTCATTAAATTTTAGATAAATATATTAGTGGTTAAACACATTTTTTAACCAAAAGTTTAACCATATTGATAAGAAATAACCACTTGATATTTCTACACTAATATATTTTTCAACTATCTAATGTGGTACTAAACCCAAAGTCTCATTTGCATTAGTAATCTCGAAGTGCTATATATGAAACTTAATAAATAAAACATAAAGCAATGAAAATACTACTTGTATTCTTTGAAAGATTTTATAGATAGGGGTGTCATTTTTGGGTCACGGGTCGGGCATGGGTTGAACCTAGAACTATTTTGATCAATCGAAATCCGACCCATTTTTGCAAATAGGTTAGTATTTGGACCCGAACCCGACACGCTTTGAGTCCGGGTCAACCCGACCCAACCCTCGAACACTGTAGTGGCGGGCCAGTTGCCGACGCAACGACAACTGGCAGCGTTGTCACTCGGGATGCAACAGTGGCAGTGGGTCGATGGCAGGAAGTAACGCGGCAACGGCAACGATAGCTGACCTAAGTCGTCACTTGGGACGCGACGTGGCAGGGGGTCGACGGCGGGACACTACAGCGGCATCAGCGGGAAGGCGAGTCAGTGAGATGGGCAAACCGACGAGTATAGGGGCGCGACTCAAATTGGCTTTGCCTCGTAAAGCGATGCACGATTAACTCGAGATGCGGCGCGGGCAGCTCCGATCAGGCGCTGTCAGCACGGACCATTCCGGGTCATTTCTGGGTTTCAGGCAGGGGTGTCAATATTTGACACTACACGAAAACCCGACCCGAAAAATTCGGGTTGGACCCGACCTGTTTTTCAAACGGGTCGGGTTCGGGTTCGCAGATTCGACCCGTTTGAAAAAAATGGGTCAGGTTCGGGTTGAGAATTTGAATTTCCCGCTGGGTCAACCCGAAAACCCATTTATTTTAAAAAAAAATTGAATTTCCCGCTGCCCCCCCCCCCCCCCCCCCCCCCTCGCTGCCGCGCCCGCGCCGTTGCCCACTGCTGAACCCACGCTGCCGCCGTGCCGCGCTTGCGCCTCGCGGCGCCGCTTGCTGCCGTGCTAGCCGTCGCCCGCTGCCACGCTTGCGCTTGCGAAACCCGAGCTCATTCTTTGCCGCGCGGGTCGGGTCGGGTCAACCCGGCAACCCGCCGGGTCGGTTTCGGGTTCGAATTTCCGACCCGTTTACCTACCCGGATCGAGTTCGGGTTCAAATTTCTTGCCCGTTTTTTACTCGTGTCAGTTTCGGGTTCGACCCGAACCCGACCCGTGACCTGAAATTGACACCCCTAGTTTTCGGGTCAGCTTAAACCTGACCCAATTTTTAAAACGGGTCAAAAACCCTAACCTGAAACCGACTCAGTTCGGGTTCAGGTCAATCCAAACCCAAAATTTCTGGGTGAGACTTTTCATGTCCCCCTGTTTATAGTTATACCACTTGAGATCAATAAATGCAAAATCATATTTCTATATGAAAATCACTCTGTACATCTCCAGCTGCCATTGGACATCACCTTCCTATACAATATTAAAAAAAAAAATACAATTATTTAGAATATTAAAAATATTTTCATTTATATTTAAATATAAACATAATATATCCAGAAATATAAATAAAAATAGAAAATAATCGCAAACAGCTGCTTAACTTTTCAAGAACTTGTGAAAGCAAACAGCGAAGAGTCTCCGTACTTTGAGGGGTTGTGGTTGTTGCTTTGAGGTGGTCAGGTTTTGCACTGGGTTTTCCGCCTCTAGTGGGGAAACCTGGTGTGATTGTGGTCGGTGTACGTGGTGATGTTTTCTTCTGGTATCTGGTCGGTTCGTAGCTGGGTAGTTTGGTTCTTTCCATCTTGTGGGTGTTTAAGGGTATTATTGGTTATACTGATTATGTTCTTTATATTCTTCCTGTTACTTACTGTTAGAGTTCTGGTAAGGATCTTATTCCTCAAGCTCGCACCAATTGTTGGTGTCTCCTTATTTTGAGGGGTCTCTTAAGGTTTTTTACTAGTTATATTTCTCTCATCTTTTTTTCGAGATTTCCTTGCAGGCTTTTTAACGAGCATAAGGTGAGGAAATTCATGCACCGCAAGGTAGTCTTTGTTTGTTTTTTGTGTCTCTTTTTCTGTTATTCTCAGTTTTTTTGCAGGAAGAATGTGTGAAGGGAATTTTACGCCTCTTCCTTTTTTGGGTGCTGTCGTCTCACAGCCCGAGTTATTCCTTAGGTTATTTTTGTAATCATAGTTTAAGGTTCCACCGGCTCTTAGGTTTTTTATTGTCTTTTTGGATTGTAGCTCTTTCGAGCATTAGCGAGCTGGAGGAGCCTTCTAAGGACTCTGTAACCGTTTTTTTTTTTTTTTTTTGATATTAACACGTAGGCCCCATGAGTGAATTTTAACTAAAAAAAAAACAGCAAAGAGTCTTTAGACGTTCTACATCAAATTCACTGCGTAACAATGTTAAATGATCATATAAAAGGCATACATGCAAACACATTATCTGCTGCCTTAAGGAACATCAGGTCTTTTTAATTTCCACCCTTATAATTATTGCTGTTGAACTTTATTGAGTCAGTCTCTTGTAAATTATTTGCTATTTAGTCGTTGATAATAGCTAGCTAACGACAAACTTTTCTAACCAAGTAGGTTCAAATTCAATGATATTACAATAAATAAATGATAGATATTTAGAATTTTTTTGTGAGAGCTTTCTTATTATTGTTTAAAGCAATTTTTTTATTAAAAACTTTTTTTAAAAAATAATAAGAAAAGTAAAAAAAAAAAAAAACAAGAGAGTCCTCAAAAAAGGCTTAACCACAAAGATAATAACGTTTTCTTTTTTATCGTAAATGCATAAAGGATAACACAAGTAGGGGTGTCAATATATGACACAATCCAAAAATTCAAACCGAATCCGATCCGAATATTCTGAGTTAGAGTCAACCCATTTTTGAAATGGGTCGATTCGGGTTCAGAATTCTAATTCGTTTGGAACATCGGGTCAGGTTCGGATTGACCCGGAAACCTGAAACCAATTTGGTTTGACCCTACAACATCCCGTGTGAGTCATGTGACCCATCTTGTCATTTGTTGCTTCATTGTGTCCTCGCATCACTCACTCGGAAGGTGCAAAAACAAGCATCGCCTCACAGTCACGTCCGCGTTGCCGTCATGATGCCCAAGCTACCGTTGCCGCTGCCACCGTCACGCCCGCGTTGTTGCTGCTGCTACCGCCGTCACATTCTTTTGTTGGATAGGGAGTAATGACAACAAGAGGAGCTTGCTGACATCGTCATTCCCCCATTTGCTCAATCGCGCGCTTCTTCACTGTTCTCCCAACATTCCTTTGGCGATTTCGTGTCGGTCGGATCGGGTCCATTTTGCACTTTCTGATCCGTTTGCAAAAACGGGCCGGATTCGGGTCGTGTCAGACGGGCCTGGTCAATTTCGGGTTTTACTCACAATTCGATTTTGACACCCTTAAATAGGAGCCAAGGAGTCATAAGTGAATCTTATATACAAATACATTAAAATTTTATTTGAGACAATTTTCTTATTTATTTTATAAAGCTATTTTAAAGAAATAACTTATAAAAATTATTGTAAAAAATAATTTCAATTATAATTTTTTTTTATAACAGCCAAATAAAAACTCCTATCACAGCTACAGGCAGGACACTGCAGGCTTACACTGGCCATCCTATCATTTTGCCCACTTAACATGCATAAAACCATGAAGATTTTACTGAACTTTTGAACTCAGAAAACTCATATCTTTGGTCTCCACTAGCGTCCATGTACCTGCACGGCTGCACTTTACAAGAATGCTCGCCCTAAACCACCAAAGTATACTGACAAAAGTAAGAAAACTACTGAAAAAGGAACGTGATAGTTTTAAAAAAACAAAAGCTAAAAGCATAGTATTCTTCACAAAGCTTATCTTTATTCTAAAATTAGATTCCAAAGCCGTGTTTATCAGATGCCATTCTGAAGGAACAACAAGTTGCAGAAATGGTGGAAGGAGCTTAAGTAGCATCAAAAGAGGGGGAAATTAAAAGATAAAGGGGTTGTTAAGCTGTGTGCATCTTTCGAAGCACGCAAGTTCTCTTTTTAATTGAAAGTAGAGCACTAAAGCTCATTGTATTAGTTAGGATATAGGAACTGAAAGCTTCCAATGCATAAAACAAAATCTAAGTAATGATTGAGAGAATAATAAGCCTATTTATGTCATGAGAAAAAGAAGACTAACGGGTTTATCGAGTAATGATATGAGATATTATAAGCTTATCATATTCTAGTAATCATTAGAATTTAGAAATTGGTTAATCTCGGTATATAGGTGATATAATTTTGGATGTTTTAGAGAATTTAATAAAGAGCAAAAATAAAAAAAGATACTGCTTTTCTTCAGCATAGTTCCATGGTGATTATATGAGAATACAAACTATGAAACGAGAAAAAAAAAACCATGAGCAAATAAGAGCTGTGGCGAATCCAGCCCATATATATATATATATATATATATATATATATATATATATATATATATATATATATATATATATATATATATATATATATATATATATATATATATATATATATATATCATTAGCAAAATTCAAAATAAAATACTCTCCACCGTAGCAGTAACAACTGATAAAGTAAGTGTCAAAATAATAAGTCTATAAATCAGGGGATACACAATTTTTTTTTGTCTTTTATAATATGTTTTCCAAGAACAGTGATGCTAGTCAAATATGTAAACTCATCATTAATACGCATATCAATAATATAAATAAATAGATGATGCTCAAACCTGAGATCCGCCTATGAACAAGAGCGATGAAGGGCAAAATGAAAAGCTTCTCTCTCGTGCAATGATGCTCTTCTCTGATTTTTTCTTTGAAAATAGCACTTAATCAAAATAGCCAGTGGCATGGGAGAAAGCACTTTGTTTCACTAAAAAGTGCAAAATATTTTACTTGGCCGAAGAATAGAGCAAGAAAGTTCAAGCTCTAGCTTGTTGGGCTCACGTTTCTTATTCTTTGCTGTCAAGTAAAGCCAGCCCTTGCCGTAATCAAAGTTGGAAATGAGTCCAGCAGATAACTTTGAAAATCTTATTTTAGCTTTTTCTGCAATATCCTGAAAATTTTTCTTTGCATTTAGTCCTCTATCTTACAGAGAGAAATTATTAGGGAGATACACATGGATTGGAGACTATATATTCAATTAAATTTATTTTTTACTTTACATATTTAATGTGTCCGCGGAACTTTAAGCCAAGCGCATCAAAAGCGCAACCAAAGCGCAAGTAAAGCATAGGTAATGTTGGAGAATAAGAGGCTATAGAAAGAGGAAGAATTTTAGAAGAGAAGAGGAACACTTATAAAACTCACTTTTATTTCACTCTTGAACTCTTGATTCTACTTCTTACATAAACACAAAGACTCTACACCTATTTATACTAGTGACTACCCCCTTAGGATTGTGCCAACACATTTCAATCCAAGGGCTAATATTGACTTTCTAGAATATTCTCCTATATATCTTTTTTTATAAAAGTCATTAATTGCATATTCTAGAATACTCTAAACAATTCTTTTTAGAATATATCTCTAGAATCCTCTAAAACATTCATTATAAAGTAGGATTCTAGAAGTTTCTAAAGACTTTTCTAGAATATGGGCTCATTTAGAAAGCCCACTCAATTAAAAGCCCAATTAATCAAGTTTAATTTTCAACACCCCCTCTTAAACTTGATTTGTTATCCCGAGCAATCTTCTTATCCTTGTAAAATCTTCATGCTTGAGTGGCTTGCTGAATATATCAGCTACTTAATCATAAGTCTTCACATACTCTATTTGCACATCCTTTCTTGAGATGCAGTCTCTGATGAAGTGATAGCGTGTGTCGATATGTTTACTTCGATTATGAAAAACAGGATTCTTGGCCAAGGCAATTGCTGACTTGTTATCGACACAAATCTTTGTTGGCTCTTCTTGCGGAAGTCTTAGCTCCTTCAATAAATTTCGAAGCCAAATTGCATGACAAACACATGAAGTTGCAGCAATATACTCAGCTTCACGAGTAGAAAGGGCCACGTCTAACGCCCCAGATATCAATAGTGAAAGGATTCCTCTGACATTCTTTTTCCATATTCTTTTTTTTTTCTTTTATCTCTTTTTATCTCTTTCTTCTCGTTCAGATCAATACAGTCATCCAAAGATAATTGCATTACAGGAAAGAAATACAACATCTACTATAATCCACATATCAACATATACACAATCCAAAGAGAGTCCAAAAGAATATGTACATTAGCCATACGGCTACAAAACAAAAGCCTACCAAGGGCTACAAAAACAAAGCTACAGCGATCGAAGAAGCTTCACGCGGAAGGCTCTGCACCTGAAATATTAACCACATATAATGAGCTTAAATAGCCCAGCAGGTCACCAAAGCCTACAACTGAAATCAAAGCACGACACTGAAAATAATATGCAGGTCAATCAAATCAAGTCAAATCAATCGGTCGTACATGATCAATGAATCAATGCAGATACGGAAATCAATACGGGACAGAAGTCGATAAAATCAATGAACAGTAGGGAAACCATAAAGCTCAAGAAATCAATGCATGTATCAAATCTCTACAATCTCTATCATAGCGATCGATAACATCAATTACATCAATACGGTCGTCTAGCCATCTTATCTATCGTATCAATCTATAACATCAGTCAAATCAATAGAATGGAATCATATCAGAACATACACTTGCAAATCAATCTATCGTTCAATCTCACTTACTTCCTGTCAATACGGCAGTGTATGTATCCATATCTATAAAAAGAACCATCCATTGACGACCACGTACGATGCTACAACAGTGAAATCGTATCAATCAATTCGTCCAGTCAATAGTATCAATCGGCTCAAAATTCCAATAAACGATCAAATCAATACATCGTAAAATCAATTGAAATCAAATCAATACAATCGGCTAATACAATTGAAATCAATTAATACGATTAATCAATGCAATAAAATTATATACAACAATCAAATCGATAATTCAATAAACAATCAACCCAATCAATCAATCAATGATCGGTACTATGAATCAATGTAATGAATCGATGTATCAATGGATCTGTAGTATCGGCATCAGTATCAGTAGTATATATAGTGTCTATGAATCAATGAATCTATAATAGCGATGAATCAATAATGTCGATGTCTATAACCATGAATCCATACGATATCCATATCCATAGCGGTGTCGGTATCCATAACAAGAGTAACATGCAATATCAATGAAATCGTACGGTAACGATAATTTCGTAAATCTATAAATCCGTCAATAAAATCCAATCAGTAATAAGTCAATTCAATACAATAAATCCATCAAATCCGTCAATATCAATAAATCAATCAGAAATAAATAGGTCAATGCATATCAGGAAATCCATACAATGCAATATCATACATATGCAATTTCATACAATCTTACTGAACAAGCATAAACACTGGCTATTATCAATAGTGCTGTTGTAGAAATCCATAGTTCAACCAGGTTAAAAACACTGGCTATTATCAATAGTGTTGTTGTAGAAATCCATAGTTCAACCAGGTTAAAAACACTGGCTATTATCAATAGTGCTGTTGTAGAAATCCATAGTTCAACCAGGTTAAAAACACTAGCTATTATCAATAGTGCTATTGTAGAAATCCATAGTTCAACCAGGTTAAAAACACTGGCTATTATCAATAGTGCTGTTGTAGAACCATATTGCTGTTGTAGATATCCATACGTTGGTTTCTATAACCAACGTTCAACCAGGTTTCCACTTGTCTTTCAGTATCAATAATTAATTCAATAATCAATATAAGAACAATGCAGAGCAATCATATCAACATTCATATGCATATCTATACAATTCAACAATTTCAGAACAATCGGAAATCGTACGAAAATCGGGCAGAGTAACGGCAGTCTATCAAATTTATACAAAAATCCTGCAAAAAGCATAAATTCTAAATTTCTCTAAATTACAGTAGAATATTTACGACATCAATACAAGACTATTGTTCTATAGAATCCAAATCAAATCACGTCATGATATTTTTCTATTCAATAAAAATCGCGTAGAATCAATTCCGACAGGTAAAATCGTCGCAGAAAATACTCAAATCGTGTACAATAGTCATATCTATAACATACCAAAAGTTGTGAGGTGAAAGTTGTGTCAATACAAAACCGGGTCAAAAGTTCGACTACGAAAACATAAAACAGTGCACAACTCGGTCAAAACTCAATATCTCTGAAAACATAAATAGGATTCAGAGTCCTTACAGCGAGATCTTCACTTTTCCCAACAGCTGCGTCGGACGAAAAGCGCTCTGCGGCCTCCAAAACCCAGGATTTCCTTTACTTTTCCTCTCTTTCTCTCTCTTCAAAATATTTGATTTAAAAAAAATGATTTTCTCTCTCCTCAAAACGAGCTGATTTTCTTATATCATAAGGCTGATCGGCCCGGCGATCGCAAGATCGTCCTGGGACGATCAGACCAAAATCCATCGGCCTGGACGGTTCCCAGGGCGATCCTCGGGACGATCCAGGAAACAGCCGTTTTCAGTACACTGATCGGCCTGGACGATCTTAATATCGTCCCGGCCGATCCTGGGAGGAAAATCCAATCTAGAAAGGAATAGTAAGGGAACGAGGTCTCACACCACGATTGGTTGCTTCTTTGACATCCAAGTGAAAATAGTGTCTCCAATGTAGAACACGAAACCCGTAGTGCTTTTTCGCTCATCTAAGTCTCCGGCCCAGTCGCTATCACTATATCCGACAAGCTTGAAATCATTTGATGATGAATAGAATAAGCCAAAGTCAATCGTACCTTTGATATATCGAAGAATCCTCTTCGCAGCCTTTAAGTGAGTAGTTGTTGGTACCTCCATATAACGACTAACTATTCCAACAGCATAAAGGATGTCCGGCCTAGTGCAAGTCAAGTAGCGCAAGCTACCCACCAAGCTCTTGAAAAATGTTGGATTAACAATTTCATTATTCTCCTTTTTTGATAACTTTCCTCTGCATTCCATCGGAGTGCTTATGGGCTTGCAATCATTCATATTGAATTTCTTGAGTATTTCTTTTTCATAGCTTTCTTGAGAGATAAAGATACCTTCATCCTTTTGCTTAACTTCAATACCGAGGTAGTATGCCATTTGTCCAATATCCGTCATCTCGAACTCTTTAGCCATTACTTTCTTGAATTCTTTAAACATACTTGGATTACTTCCAGTGAAGATCAAATCATCCACATATAAGCACACTATCAAAATATCCCCATCATTGACTTTGATGTAGAGGGCATGCTCATAAGGACATTTGCTGAAGTTGTTCTCATGGAAATACTTGTCGATGCGGTTATTCCATGCCCTAGGAGCTTGTTTTAACCCATAGAGAGCCTTCTTCAGCTTCAAAACCTTGCCTTCTTTCCCTTTGACTTTATAGCCCGGTGGTTGTTGAATGTAGACTTCCTCTTCAAGGACTCCATTTAGAAAGGCGGACTTAACATCCATTTGATGTATTTTCCACCTATTTTGAGCTGCCAAAGAAATGATTAGCCTTATAGTTTCAAGTCGAGCAATAGGAGCAAATACCTCATCATAGTCGATGCCAGCTATTTGGTTGTAACCTTTCGCCACTAATATTGCTTTATATTTCTCGACTTCTCCTTTGGCATTCTTCTTTGCTTTGTACACCCACTTTACACCAATCGCCTTGTGTCTTTTTGGAAGTGCAGCTATCTCCCATGTATTGTTCTTCTCGATTGCCTTGATTTCTTCGTCCATTGCATCCTTCCAATTCTTAATTTGCACGGCTTCTTAAAAATTTACAGGTTCACAATCAGCAAAGAGGCAAAAGAGAGTGAGATTGTCTTGATTCTCAGTCACCTCATAGATTTCCTGTAAACTTCTAAAATGTGGTTCTTTTTCACTTGACCCTTCACTTGAAGATGATGGATCCTCTTGAGTACTTGTAGTTGGTGTAGTTGATGGTGTTATGGGCTCGTCTCTTTCTTGATACATCCTTGGCTGCTCAACTTCTTCATCCTTAAAGAAGTTGTATTGATCTTCATGTGGGTCCCAAACCCATTCTCCTTCTTCATTGAAGATGACATCACGACTAATGATTGTCTTCATAGTGTTTGGATTGTATAACTTGTAACCTTTTGAGTTGGAGTCATAACCGATGAAAATATACTTCTCACTCTTATCATCTAGCTTACTTCGTTGCTCATCGGGTATGTGCACATGTGCTATGCTTCCAAATACTCTTAGATGAGAGATACCAGGCTTCCTTCCACTCCATGCTTCCTGCGATATCATTCCCCACACACTTCTTGTTGGAGATCGGTTGGATAAGTAAACTGCGCATGCAACAGCTTCAGCCCAAAATTCCTTAGGTAGTCTCTTACTCTTGAGCATACTTCGAGCTATATCAAGGATAGTTCGATTCTTTCTCTCTGCTACACCATTTTGTTGAGGAGATCTTGGGACGGTCAACGGTCGACGTATTTCATTGGCTTCACAAAATTCTTGAAATTCCTTTGAAGTAAACTCTCCTCCTCGATCAGATTGCATAGCTTTGATCTCAAGGCTGCTTTCTTTCTCCACCAAGGCTTTAAACTTTTTGAATACTTCAAATACCTTCGATTTTTGCTTTAAAAAATATACCCATGTTTTTCTTGAAAAATCATCTATGAATAGAAGGAAATAATTACTCTTACCGAGAGAGCTTGGCTTGATTGGACCGCATATGTCTGTATGTACAAGTTTAAGTGGCTTTTGTGCTCTCGAATTTGACTCCTTTGGAAAGCTCTTCCTGAATTGCTTCCCGAGCAGGCAACCTTCATATAGCTGATCAGGGTGTTTGATGCAGGGCAGACCTCTCACCATTTTCTTCTTTGATAATAGCTCCAATCCTCCAAAATTAAGATGCCCAAATCGAAGATGCCAGAGCCAAGATGGGTCTTTGTAGCAAGCTTTGAGACACTTGGCAATATCATTTTGAATATTGAGCAAGAACATTCTGTTTCTTGACATCGGTATATTTGCAATTAGGTTGCTCATATTGTCTCTTATAGAAAGGTTTTTATCTTTCAAATGAATATCATAACCTTTCTCTAAGAGTTGACCCAAACTCAAGATATTACTCTTCATGTTTGGCACATAAAAGACGTTGGAAATGAATTGGTGCTTTCCATTCTTCAATCGGATAAGAATATTACCTTTGCCCTTCACAACAACCTTGGACTCATCTCCAAAGGATACATTTCCGTTCACTGACTCGTCAAGTTCCACGAACATGCTTTTTTTTCCACACATATGGTTGCTTACACTGGTGTCTAGATACCATGTGTTATCTCCACCTTTTTCATTCTCCTTATATGCCAATAGCAAAGTGCCATCTTGTTGACTTCTCTCTTCCACATAATTAGCCTTCTCTTCAACTTTATTGTTATTAGGAGTTCTACATTCTACAGCATAATGACCAAATTTTTTACAGTTGTAGCACATCACTTGAGATTTATCATACCTTGGTCTTGGTTTTTCTCTTCCACGCCCTCTTGTTGAACTTCCTCCTTGTCCAAAATTTGTATTATCATTCTTGCCATTATTAGAGCTCCAACCTCATCCGCGCCCATGACCACGACTTTGTCCACGACCATGACCTCTTCCTTGTTGGCTTCTACCATACTCAAGGCCCTCTTCTTTAGCTGAATTAAGTTGTGTCTTAAGGAGTTGTTCCGTGATAACTTGCTTCTTCTTTTTCTTTTCTTCATAGGCTTGTAAGGATCCCAAGAGTTGCTCGATTGTCATAGCCTCTAAGTCTTTAGTTTCTTCAATAATGACGACAATATGATCGAACTTTGAATCTAGAGAACGAAGGATTTTCTCCATAATCCTTACATCTTCTAGCTTCTCACCATTTCTTTTTAATTGGTTAGAAATGGCTAAGACTCTAGTAAAGTAGTCAGAGACGACTTCGACCTCTTTCATATGTAAGGCTTCGAACTCACCTCTTAATGTTTGGAGACGCACCTTCTTGACTTGCTCCGCTCCTTTGTAAGAGGTCTGAAGCTTCTCCCATGCTTCTTTGACAGACTCCGCATCAGAAATCTTCTCAAAAGAGTTCATCTAATCCTTGAAAGATTAGATAGAGAGCCTTCTTGTATCTCTTCTTTGAATCTCTTAGACTATCCTTTTGAGCTTGGGATAAACTTGACTCATCTTGTGGCTCATTGTAGCCTTTCTCTATCATCTCCCATACATCTTGCGCTCCAAGAAGGGCCTTCATTTTGATGCTCCAATTGTCATAGTTGCTATTGTTGAGCGTTGGGACTTGGAAAGGGATCATACCATTGCTCGCCATCTCTTTAGGAAGAACTTCGGCTCTGATACCACTTTGTTGGAGAATTATAAGAGGCTATAGAATGAGGAAGAATTTTAGAAGAGAAGAGGAACACTTATAAAACTCACTTTTATTTCACTCTTGAACTCTTGATTCTACTTCTTACATAAACACAAAGACTCTACACCTATTTATACTAGTGACTACCCCCTTAGGATTGTGCCAACACATTTCAATCCAAGGGCTAATATTGACTTTCTAGAATATTCTCCTATCTTCTTTTACAAAAGTCATTAATTGCATATTCTAGAATACTCTAAACAACTCTTTTTAGAATATATCTCTAGAATCCTCTAAAACATTCATTATAAAGTAGGATTCTAGAAGTTTCTAAAGACTTTTCTAGACTATGGGCTCATTTAGAAAGCCCACTCAATTAAAAGCTCAATTAATCAAGTTTAATTTTCAACAGGTAAAGCACAGTCACAGTGAGTAAAAAAAGGGCAACAAAAGAACAGCTAAATCGCAACTAAAGTGCAACTAATTAAAGCATAGTTAAAACGTAGGTAAATTAAAGTACATAAAAAAGTGCAATCAAAGGGCACTCCATGTGTCACATTTTAAGTGGATGTTCGGGACTCCGCACCTAATAATTTCTCCTTATAAGGAGTGTGGTAACCGAAGTCCCAAAAGACAAACAACTGCAAATACCGAAGTCCAACATCTTAGGCTTGGCGCATCATTTAAGGCTAGGGTTTTGTTAAGATGTTGAGATTTTTGACCTCTTCTTTGACTCACTCAGACCTCTTCTAAGTCCATTTAAATGACTTCCGCAAAACCTCAGCTTAATAGGTAGACCAAGCATTCTTAATGGAATAGGAGAATATTCTCAACCTTAAACCTTAGCTAACAAGCTGTCCAAAAGCTTAATCTAACTTTGTTTATTAGTTGATCTAGGTCCAGAGCCCAAGCTTATGATTTAGGCTTTGTTTGGGACGACTTTCTTTCAACTTCTTAAAGCAGCTTTTTAATATAAAAAATTTAATTTTTGTACTAAAAAACTGCTTTATGAAGCAGTAAGAAAGCTATCTCAAATGAAGCCTTAATTAGGATAATTTTAGCTTTTTTTAATATAAAAGATTTCATAAAAGAATTTCATGTGAAATGCTAGGAGAAGAGATCTAAAATTTAAACAACTTAGCATATTTAAAATCACAAGAAACTTATAAAATATTTCATAATTTAACTTGAGTATGTTTATCTTTAATATTTTATTATTATTATTTTTTTATTTTTTTATTTTCTTAGATCTAAGTCTCTCAAAAACATTATTGGCATGAGAATACCCAAGAGAACTAGCAATATAAAAAACTAAGCTTTTATTCCCATGCATGTTTAGCAATTGTTCAAATGATTTGAGAATGAATAGGCCCAAAGAAGCTTTAACGGAATATATAAGGAATTCTAATTTTATGATTCCATCATCTCATATTATCATACTCAAAGTCTATTTATTTAAGAAACTAATCGGTCATATCTAATATGTGACTCTTTATCGAAACCATGAATTAGATTATTTGAAAAAAAATTCACATTCTTTGAATGTGATGATGCAAAATCTAAATTGAAAAATATTCTTTTTTTTTTCTTTTAATTTACACAACCAAACTAAAGCAAAATGATATGGGGTTGAGGCTTTCTCAAAATCAACCTTTAGATTGAAAGGTTAATCTCCATAATTCAAGTTTACCTTCAACTCCCTCTCTAGTCTTATCAACAAGAAGAATATTAACATCAAAAATAATTAACCAAGGTATATCCTCTTGTAAATGTCTAATGAGAACATTCAAGACTAAAGCAAAATTAATTAAGGAGATGCATGGATATCACCTTTGTCTAAGGTGGTCAAATATGAGTGAGGGCGTCAGAGGCGAGGGAGCGGGCGGCGTTTGGTGGCTAGAGTTCTATTGACAAAACGAACAAGCACAACGAGGGCAAGGGCGCGGGCGTCTGGACGAATGAAATGACCAACGCAAAGAAATGAGGAAGAACGGTGTGGCATGCATCCAATGTTAGGGCCCTTTCCAACAGTTTTTTGGCGGTATTAACCACCGGAAAAGTTTCACTTAAAAATAACGACTAAACCAAGGTAGAAGTTGTCACGTAAAGAAAAAATTGGTGGTATTTTCGGCGGTCAGTTGACCATCGGAACTTCTGGCGGTTTAGTGTTTAATACCGGCGGCGGAACAGCCGGTTAATAGTGGTGGTCAAACTGCTGGTATTCAGTGAATTTCTTGTAGTGAATATCATCAGCAAAAATTATATAACTTGGTACAACCTCTTGCAAATGTCTAGTGAGAACATCCATGACTAAAGCAAAAAAGATATGTGCTTAAAGCTGATCCTTGATATAATCTAACATAAATAAGAAAATACTTGGTCAAACCAACTTCTGTTTGAACACAAGTAACAACCTGCATATATACATATCCCTAATGACTTGAATATAAGCATTATTAACTCCTTTTTTATAGAACTTTTCATAGCACTTCTTTTGAAACTTTATCATATGATTTCTCAAAATCAATAAATATCATAAGAAGATCCTCCTTATTCTCTCTATGTTTCTCTATTAAACCTCTCAATAAATATATAGCTTCCATAGTAGACCTACCCGACATGAATCCAAATTGATTTTGAGAAAAATTAGTATTACGTCATAACCTATGCTCCATAAATCTCTCCTAAGGTTTTAAAGTATGACATATTAACTTATAAATTTCTGTATAATTTGCAAAATTTTGTGCATCAGCTTTATTCTTAAAAATAGGAATCAACACACTCATTCTCCACTCATCTGACATCTTTTAATCTTCAACTAATATTAACAAGTTTAGTAAGCCAAAAAATTCTTTCATCTCCTAAGAATTTTCACGCCTCTATTGGAATATCATTAGGTCCAACAACTTTTTCACACTTCATTTTCTTTAATGTAAAAAGATGCCTAAGGAAATAAAATTCAATTTATAAATTACTAAAAGAGTTAAATTATATAATTAACCTTAAAATCATATATGAATTAGGACTATCACTAAATAGGCTAAGCATAGAAGACTTTCGCCTAAGTGAGCTTAAAGAATCATGATGATTGTCTACTTCAAATGAAATAAGTATACTCCATTGGACATGAACAATTCAAATTCATGTTTCTTTAATATGAAGACTTGAATATTATGCTTTAGAGTTTGGCCCTATAATAATTTATAAATCATCTAGGCCTTTACTGATAATATAAATCATCTTTGTGAAAATATTTAAACACCTCAATATGCTAATTACATATGTGCATAAATAAAAATGGAGTATTTTTTTATTTTATTTTAGAAAGTTGAAGATTATCCATTAATTTTTTATTTTGATAAGATATCATCCTAAAATTTATTTTAAAGTTGATTATCATTCTTCAACAACTTCATAGAAAGAAAATTGTTTTTAAATTCGACCAATGTACGTTAGAATTTTTCCAACAAATAGCACATCATTAATAAAAAGAAAAAAAATTAATTATAATAAATATTATGCAAGTTGAAGTTAAGGAGAAAGTTTGGATGAAGTTGGGTCCTACAATAAACTCTTGTAAAAAAAAGGAATATAATTATTTTTGACCTTGGATAAACTTGTATTACCTTATTTTAGGGCAACATGAGCTCTTTTATATCTTCTGGGCCTCCTATCTTTTAGATTTTTGGTTCTACAGCTATAGGATTGGTATTGTATGTTGGTTGTTCTATCAATTCTTTGTGTAGCTATTTCCTATTCTTGTGTTTTTTGTCTCGATATTCTGTCTTTAGCTTTTGTGGTATTGGTTCATATGATTGGATTTGAGCATGCCAATATGTTTTTGTGGCTGGTTGGCCTAGTTTCTAGTTTTTCTTGCTGGTATGATCTTTGTTTTTGTTTCCCTTTAGATATGGATTTTGTGGCTCATTCTTTGTGCTTGGTATTTCATGCTCTCCTTTATATGGGGCTAACTTTATTGTCTCAAGCCATAGTTTGGTGTTATCCCAAAGTTGGTTTTTTATTTTTAGTTGTATTAATCCTCAATTTCATTTCCTATATGCATGGATTTTTGGGTTTGTTTCAGGTCTCTTGGTTGTGCTTCATTCAATTGAGGGCTATTTTTTCTTGGTTTTGTCTTTTGTTTCTAGTATTTCTTTGGTTTTGATGATGTTGATAGTCTTTCCGCTTTTCACTTAAGTTATTTCTTAGGCTTCCCTGTGATATCATCTCTCTGTTTGTGGTTATCTTGTTGTTCCTCTATAGAGTTGGGTTTGCGTTGGCTAGTCCCCATTTTGGATCATCTCTTTTGCTGATTTACTCTTTCTGGTTTAGTTAGTTCTCCCTTTGTAGGTCAAGGCTCTTGGTGTACATGTTATTGTTGATCTTTGTGGTAGGTCTTTTTCCTTGTTTGTTTTTTGTTGATTTTTCAATTTTTTGGCTTGCTTGGTCAATTGGTGTGAATCAGAGGTGGTGGGCTCCTGCTTGTTTAGGTTGATCTTTTCTACTATAGGTTTTGTGCTCCATTTCTTTTTCCAATTTCCAATTTTGTGTTGTTTCACATTTTTTGGGTTATGGCTCCTAGCCTAGCTAGTCCCGTAGAATTTTCCTAGGTTTTTTGTGGATTGTAATTAGATAGGGATTTATGGCTCTCATGGCTTTCTTCCATTTTGATTATAGCCCTTTTGAGTAGTAGTAAACTATCCATCCCTCTTAAGGACTTCTAATTTTTATTTTATATTAATTCATAGGGGGCCGTGAGTGAATTTTATTTAAATTAAAAACTATTGAGCTGAACATATTAGATAACTAAATCCATTTGGTATGATTTTTTTTAGTGTAATGAGTCATTAAATTCATTAAGTATAATAATTTACTGAATTCACTAGCTATGATGAGTTTATTAAGTATAGCAATTTAGCAATTAAATCTAGTAAAAAAAATAGACAAACTCCTAAGATTTTGTTTCTTGAGTCCAATTTAAAAAAAAAACGAGCATAAAATTTTAATGTTTTAAACTTCATTCAGTTACAATTTTTTTTTTTTTCTATAGATAAAGAAGAAAAATAATTGACTTGAAAATTTATTCATTTTTATTTATTTTATAACTGATAATACAAATTATGACTTTTCTAAAGGATAATTTCAATTTTATAAATAAAATATTTTTAAAAATTCAGACTCCAAATTCTTGGTATATATATATATATATCCTTGTTAAATGTACATTTGAAATCAATATGTAGAAGTTTTATGTAAACTAATCAAGCTTACTGAGTGGCTTAGAAAAGTTGTTAGATTGAATATATTAAAGCTTCGTTTGGGGCAGCTTTCTTACTGCTTCTTAAAATAACTATTTTTTATAAATATTTTATTTCTTATACTAAAAAGCTGCTTCAAGAAGCAGCAAGAAAGCCGCCCCAAACGAAACCTAAGATTATGAAGAGAGCACTTTTCATTAAATTAGTGCCATCAAATATAAACTAGAATTAATCGATAGCTAACGCGACTAAAAAGAGTGTTATGATATACCATTGCAAAGGAGAAGTTGCTTTGTCTTGCACTCAACAACTTTAAGAGGATTAGGATAAAGGAATGTTGTAAAGAGGAATAAATGAGAAAAGAGAAAATATGTCGGCAAAGCTATGAAGAATCACGTGTAGAGAGAGAGAGAGAGACTCATACATGAAATTAGTCTTATTTATTTATAATTAATCTTATGATCTGCTTTCAATTAAGAAAATAATTAGAACAAGTTCTTATTTTATAAAGAGAAAACCATCCACACCTTGAACATACAAAGCATTATGCACAATGTTTTAGTGGAGAGAGATGATCATAAGGTAAAAGTAATTAGTGACATTTATTTTGACTAAATGGTGATACTATATGCTCTTATATAGTTTTTCAAAAAAAAAAAAAACAAAACAAAACAAAATAAATCACTCTCTCTCTCTCTCTCTCTATTTCTCTCTCTCTACCCTCTCTCTTATGTGTTTTTGTAAACCGGCTTGAATTCTTCTTCGACGCAAACCGTGCTAGAAGATCACATATGCAGCTCATCTTGATCTATTGGTTGGGAACTTTGGCTGTCAACTAAGAAATTTTGAGTTCGAAGCTTACATATGTGATGCGTATATACGTTTACTTAAAAAAATAAATAATTAATTATAAGCTATATAAGCCATTTATAAAGTGGTTGGGTAAACAACTCCCTTTATTCCAGATATTCTATGCTAAATTTTTTATTTGTATTGATGTTTTGTAGTTAGATGTAAAACATCTAATAGGCTCGACCTTTGTCACTTATAATGGCCTATTTAGATCATCCTTTTAGGTCAAAGAAGACATGGCAATAGTTTTAAGAAAATTTGGCTGAGTCAATCAGATTTGAGTTATATATATTGGCCTTTATATCAAATATGTAAAAAGATATAACTAAGGCAATAGGACATTTCTTCCAATATGTAGAGCATTTAGTGTGTCTATGGTTCACTATCGCTCAGAAAAGCATACAATCAAAAATAAAAATAAAAAAAGATCCTAAGAGCCAAAGATCCCACCTAATTACAAAAAAAAAAACACAAAAAAAAAACCCTATGAAAGAAAATAAAGCACCACGGGATGCCCAAAGTCATCACCCAAAAGAGAATCGCACCAAATTGGATATTGAAGTGGCAAGCAAACCCTACAAAAATGAATAAAAATGTGGGAATAAAAAGCTTTAACCTTGGAATTCACGGACCCGACGGACAGAAACCGGCTACCAAGAGAACCAACAGTGAAACCCAACAAAATATAATTTTATATGCAGATTTTAAAGAGGATATGATATCATTAATATCAATCACATAAAATTTTATATTTCACTAAATAACACTCGAATATCTAAATAAAAAAAAAAACTAAATTCTATTTTAATTAAATAAAACATAAAATATCATAAGATTGAAACCTAAAGTGATATATAAGTAAATATATAGATTTAGATATTAGATATGTGAAACACAATTCTAAAATGTATTGATTTTGTCGTGATATAGTGCAGTAGTCATAATATCTAATTAACTAAATTGAAATCGAATAAATTTGAGTTTCTTCCCCAAATTTAGAGTAATTATTGTGTCCGGACACCGAACGCGTCCAGAGACCAATAACAAAACTCCACGTCACTTGGGTGCTCGGTACCGAGCACTCGAAATTGCTCGATATTTGTCCGAATTTCCGGTTTTTTGTCCAGACGTAATTTGGGTAGGGCAATCATAGAATCCTATTGGGGTAGTTTGACATTGGAATGCATTGGAGCATCTATCGTTGAATTTGCTCTTTCTTTTCAGTATTCACTTTTTTTTTTCCCCCTTTCCTTAAGTATTCTCTTTTTTTCTTTTTCTTTTCTACCTTGGATTCCTTCACATGAGCTTACCATCCTGAACATTTATCTTTATATTCCCTTTTACATGAAAAATAAGCTTATTCAAATATACTATATTGTAGTAGAACGAAAATAAGGAAGCCTTTGTTTTCCTCTGTTAATAGCCAAAATATTCTGAAATAATGAGTATACGATAAATGTTTATGACATACATAAAATTAACTAATTGAAGACGCATTTGACTAACTAAATGAATATTTATATAAATTGAGTGATATATGAGTCAAAATTTTATATGTTTCTAACTCATAATATAGAATTTCCATTGAAAAGTTTTGGAGCAAAATGAGAACGATTGAAACATAGATAATATTCGTTTGGGACGATTTTCTTCCTATTTTTTAAAACAATTTTTTGATACTAAAAAACTGTTTAAACATAGTCATAAACTTTGTATAAGAAGATGAAAATATAATTTATTTAAATTTTAAATTAGGAGTTCTGGACCTCCTTAGGCTTAAACTTTGTTTGAGACAGCTACTTTCTAAAATAATTTTCTAGACAAAATTTTGTAAAAAAAAATTGTTTGACAAAAAAAAAAAAAAAGAAAATCAACTCTAACGAAGCCTCATAGTGTAGAGCTACAGCATTTTAGAGATGGTTGATATTTAATTTTTCAAAAAAAATTAAATTCAATAATTGGGAAGAAATGGAGAAACCTAGCATATTGATAATCACATGAAAAATGCTTATGTTGTCTACTCCCAAAAAAGAAACTAACATATTGATACAAAAAAGATGTAGAAATAAATATTAAGTGGTATTATAATCCAAATATGATATGGATGATTTTTATAATTATTATATTTATTTTGAATGAATATAATGTATAAATAATCAAATAAATGTTATATTAAATTTATTTTAAAAAATTATAATTATAAAAATTATTTTGACCCAGTACATGAATGCCTAGCACATTTTTATCTACCACACCGTTTTACATATTTAATTAAAAAGAGAATAGAGTAAGGTATGGATTGGGTACTGGTAAACAAGTCAAAAGGGTGGACTTAAATCTGACTCACTAACAACCCAAATGATATGAATCTTTTCTAATAACTCATTTTGATTATATATATATATATATATATATATATATATATATATATATATATATATATATATATATATCATAAATTTTAAGTTAATTAATAAAATAAGATCATTCCAATAAATAAAGAATTTTAAAAAATGTATTTAATGAATCATTTTCAAATCAAAATTAAGCAGATAGGTCAATTCGAACATTCGAATCAAAATTAAGTTAGCAGGTCAACTCGAACCCAATTTATTTAATAAATGGATCAGAATGTTAGACCCAAATCAAATTCATCATCGGGTCGGGTTGACGAGTAAGATTATTTTTTCACACCTCTAGGTAGGGAAAGGCTTCATATTTTCCAGTTAAATCTTAATTATGGCTCAAAAAGTCGAATTCATTTTTTTATTAAGCTCAAGAATATAGTTTGCTGCCCAACAATCCACCCATACACGTGCATCGCACGTGCATATGGCACCTTCATCCTTCCCTCCAAATCAGAAAAACAGAAAGCATAAAAGCACAAAAGCAGAAAGCAATTTTCTCAGAACGCTCGTTCACCTTCAACTCTGCAACTCACTTTGTTTCTTTTTCCTCTTCATAAACCTGTGAACTTCAACCCGCAGCAACTCCTCTGCAACCCGAATATAGCTTCATTACTCAGGAGAAGCACCAAAAATGGAGCTTCTGTCCCAAATGTGGTCACTTCTCGGCCTCCTCACCGTTCTACAAAACATCCTCCCCACCCAGCTCCTGTCTCTTCTCCACTCCCTCTGGGAATCCTTACAAGACGCTCTCACCCCTTACTCCTACTTCGACATCCCCGAATTCCTCGGCTCCGCTGCCGTCGACCCCAATGATCTCTACCGCCATGTCCACCTCTACCTCTACCACTACCTCCTCCTCCACCCACCCTCTCCTCCCCCTCGTCTTACCCTCTCCTCCTCCCCATCCTCTCCCTCTCCACCTTCTTTCTCTCTTTCCCCCAACCACTCCCTCCAGGACTCCTTCGCCGGCCACCGCCTGCTCTGGACCCACCATTCTGACACCCTCCATGACTCCCTTGAAGAGCGCCGCTCCTTCTCCCTCCGCCTCCCCAAGCGCCATTCCTCTGCCCTTCTCCATCCCTACCTCTCCCACCTCTCTTCCTCCGCCCGCACCATTGCAATCTCCTCCCGTGACCGCCGAATTTTTACTAATTCATCTCCAACTTCATGGTCCTCCGTCCCCTTCCGCCACCCCGCAACATTCCAAACCCTCGCACTCCACCCTGAACTCCGCTCTTTCCTTCTCTCCGACCTCGACTCTTTCATGGCTGGCTGCGAGTTCTATGCAAGGGTTGGCCGACCATGGAAGCGAGGGTATCTCCTCCATGGTCCGCCGGGCTCTGGCAAGTCCTCGCTAATCGCCGCCATGGCAAACCATCTTCGATACGATGTGTATGACTTGGAACTCACTCGTGTGCCGCACAACTCTGCTCTTAAGTCCCTTCTCCTCCAAATCACCCCCCGCTCGATCATAGTGATTGAGGACATCGATTGCTCCCTCCAGTTAACTGGTGAGCGACATTCAAAGAAGCGAAAGGCAGATGATGAAGACGATGAAGGGGAGAGGGTGACTTTATCAGGACTACTGAATTTTACGGATGGGCTATGGTCGTGTTGTGGTGAAGAAAAGATTATTGTTTTCACGACAAATTATAAGGGAGGGGTGGACAAGGCATTGTTGAGACCAGGAAGAATGGATGTGCACATGCAACTTGAAGGGTGCGGAGCACATATGATGAGGGAGATGTTAGGGAGGTATGTTGGTGGGGAGGCAGAAGAGGGGGAGGAGGAGGCGATGATGGATGCAGCTGAGAGGTGCACGAGGAATGGGGTGGTTATAACAGCAGCGGAGGTTGGAGAGGTGTTGTTAAGGAATAGGGGCCAGCGGGAGGTGGCGATAAAGGAGCTCATGGCAGAGTTGGAGTTGAGGATTAATGGTGGGTGTTCAGAGGAATTAGAAGAAGGGTGGGTGGAGGAGGAGGAGGTCGAGGTGGAGGAAGAGGCGGCGACAGGGAGGGAGAAGAGGAGGAGAGGGAGGAATGGGTGCGCTGTTAGAGAAGCTAGCGGTGGTTGGGAGAGGCAGGTGCGGTTCTTCGGTCGACTGCGAAGCTTGACCAAGTCGGAGTCGGGAAGAAGGGGAGTGTAGAAAGATCAAAACCATTGCATCTAGTGGGAGGCTTGGACTAACTTTTGCATTAGCTGTACCAGTCAATAAATTGTTGTCATTGTAACCCTTTTGTCTATAACTCCGGATTAGTTTCTTGATATAAGCTTTATTGTAAGGTTATCGTAGTAGCTGTTTTTAATATTGCAATTCTTGTAAATGTTGACTACCATGTATTTGTATTTCTGGAAGTCTGCATGTTGGGGGTGTGTTTGCTTGACTATTTGTGCATTTAGTGCATTGCTATGCATAAATATGCTTTTTTTTTTAGTGCAAGTTAGGAAATTGCAAGTTCTTTTATACCTCTATAAAATTTTGTTTGGAACAGTTTTTTATCGCTTTCTAAAACAGCTTTTTAATACAAAAAATTCTTCAAATATAAAAATGATCACAAACCAAACCTAAGTCTCACACCGGTTATCATTCTAATTGGCTTGCTAGTATAAACAGAGATTGAGAATCAGTTCAAATAAAGTAGTAACGGAAAAGTGAAAAGACTCATACAAATTAGTAAGATTTTGAAATTTATTTATAAGATTTTGAATTTGAATCGGCCTTACCACTCAGACTAATAAATTAACAAAATAAAAAACATGCCTGTCTCTGAAGTCCATGCAAATTCTCATCTGCATGCCTGTCCCATTGTTCCTGCCTTTCTCCCTTGTGTTGTTTGCGTCCATATATATAACAATAACTGTAAGGTTATGCATAAATGTAAATATTAAAGCTAATGATCCCAATTAGTAAATTCGAAAACAGTGCAACGAATCATTAATAATGGAATAAGTAAACCATAGTATTTGAAGAAGTGTAGCATTCTTTCCCTAAAAAAAAAGTATAGCATTCAGTGCAGATTAAGGCTTTGTTTGGGACGACTTCCTTGCTGCTTGTTAAAGCAGCTTTTTAATACAAACATTTTATTTTTTGTACTATAAAGTTATTTTAAAAAGCAACAAAAAAAACATCCCAAACGAAGCCTAAGACACATACGTAAGTCATATTCATTGTCATTGTCAAGCCTCTATATAACTATTTAGGACTCGATCCTGCACATCTGGGTTGATTTCAAGGAGCATGGCGCTGAAGGTTTTGCCCCAACCCAAATGGGGCAGCCGTGACTGCATATTTGCACCAGCCTGCAAAAGAACTACTCTTTTTAAGTTAACTGTAATGAATATTGCAATTGTGCATGAGAATTTTTTTTTTTTTGTTTTTAGTGGTGAGCCATAAAACATAGAATATATGGCTCAATCCTGTGATCTTAGAGAAACAACCTTCTCCTCTACCCACTAGGCCATAAACCCTTTTGAAATATGAGAAATGTTTGAAAACTACCGAGAGACATGCAAAAGTAGAAAAATAGAGGAAAAAACTGCAAAAGCAGAAATAATTGTCAAAATGTATGTAGCCAAACAAAACAATAGATAATCCCAATTTGCACCTTACAAAATTTTAAGGTCAAATTTATGAATCCTCATTTATTCATTCAAAGCAACATTACATGTTCACAGTTCCTTCTTATAATAATCCTTTTACATGAACTATATTCACCAACATTATTACTACTTCTTACCGTTAATTATGCATGCCCAAATTGCATAAGAACCATTTGATTGTATGTAAATAGTTACAAAAATGGTGATACTGTTTTCGTTCATTTGTGTGATCAAATGAAACCACTACATATGAAGGGTTTATCAAGTTTTAAAACCTGAAATAATTTCTGATGGCATTCAAGCAAATGATGGACTCGCAAATGTCATCATTTCTTATAAGGAATGACATAGAAAATCATTCTCTTCTCTATTAGCTTATTTTAAATAAGTTTCTCATACTATTTCTCTAAAATAATTATTTTTCCATTTATGTTTTCTATTTTTTTCACACATTTATTAATGTAACATTCTACTTGGTTATTATTTATTTTTCTATTGCAATGAGCTATATATAACATAGGTGGTTTATTTATTTTTACAAAAAACTACTTTTACTCTCCATGATATTATCTTATTACACAGTACTCCTAAATACGACTATAATTTAATTTTGGTTTCATAAAATATATATTTTTTAAAGTAGTTAACATTTGGATCTATCATACAGAGACATGCAAATGGTCCATCAAGCATAAAATTTCAGCAAGCACAGCAAATCACTTAACATAAAAATTATCGCCATAAGAGATCTTCTATAATGAAATTAATTGATATGCCAAAACTGTCAAAAATTTTGATTTGATTTTTCATTATGTCTTAATGAATTCATTGTATGAGTTATATAAGTTCATATTCTACCATACTTACCAAAATCCCACTTATCAACCCTAGTGGCCTCTCATCAACCACCTGCGACCTGCTTGTGGCTTGCTATCCTCTCTCATAGTCCCATCCGCTTGCTATGACTAGCGGACTACTGAGCTAAAACCATCGCCTGCTGCTTGTTGCATCCACGACCAACTATGTTGGCTCACAACTCCAAATTGCTCATTGGCTCACATGCTTCACTTGATCACTTATGACTCCCACTATGTTTGGCTCGCATGCCAAGAACACGCACTCTCTATGGCTTTGCTACACTAGTTGTATGAGGCTAAAAATTCCTAATGCTCAACAACCTCATGACTCTAAAAAATTTTAAGCTATTTATTACCTCTAGAATTTTGCTCTCTTTACAAATGATATCATGGCTTGTGGACTCCGAAAATTTGCGCATTGGCCTCTCTATGGCCCCTATCTTATTTTTTAGGTCGTCGAGGAAAGAGTTTTAAGTTTTAACGAGTATGTTCCGAGGCAAATTTTCAGAAGACGGATTAAGTTTCGAATTAGACATTACCTAGAGATTTTGCCCTCATTTTGCGAGGACTTTATGATCTGAGTTCAGGCTTCCTATAGGCGCAAGCCCCTAGAGTTAATTACTCATCACGATAACGAGAGAGAACTTTCGATTAAAGCTGGTTGTCAAATAGATACTTAGTATCCACAGGTACATAATATCTAGCGTATAGCAGCAGCATGATTTAGGCTTTGAAAATTTATATTCAAAATTAAAAATTCACCACCTCGTACTTAAAGCAGATGGTGGGGGGAATGATGATAGACCCGATCAAGATCTTATGGTTCCCTGATCTACTTAGTCAAAGGAGGTAGTCGACCCAACCTGACAGAAGAATCCTTGTCGACATCTATGATTGCTTCGTCTAAGGGTATCTTGTAGACCTGGGGTGAATATTTGTCTAAGGGGCTAAATTTAAATCTACCTTAGCTAATAGAGAACTTTGTGTACTATCAATCATATCCTATTGATTAATTACTTAATGATTTGAAGTTGTTGGGCTCTGATTATGACCGTAATTTAATGGTGTCATTTGGCAACAAAACTACCCAATCAGAGGGTCCTGATCATATCCAACCTATGGTGCCATTTGGCGGCAAAACCACCAGTTAGAGGACACGTGCCAAGTCATTCCTGGAAAGAGACGGATTGAGAATAAATCCTAATGATATTCTCGACCATATATTTACTTTTTGTGAGTTGAAGTGATTTTCAGATTAATTTGTCCACCTAAGAAAATTGTTGCAAATGGTGAATGTATATTTTACTTTAAGTATTTAGGTGTTTTATTTCAATTTTAAATATCTTAAGTTTTGGTGATTTTTTAGTTTTGAATCTTCATGGAGATTTGAGAGGCATTTTGAATGTTTAGAGGTTCCCCCTCCAATTGAGATTTTCTGTCAACACAGCCATCATCGGGGTATTTATGGGCAATTTCATTTTCTCGGTTGAACCTTGTCAACTTTGTCTACTTGCCGACAGACGATCGAGTTCATTGTAGGCTTTGTGCCTCTAAAAGTGGATTTTTTTACTATAGTCCTTAAATGCCTAAAATGAATGTATTAAAACAAATATTTCGGTCGACGTCGTGATCGTACATTTGTTTGATAGTTCAAGTCATGTCGACTTCTATCTGCTCGTATAGGAGAATCGGGCTTGAACTTAAGTTTATTGTTTAACCCACGCAGCATCCTCAGACATCACATGTGCGCATACAACAAGCTCGTCAAATGCATTTTGCATGATGTATTTTATATTTTGCAATATGTATATACATGATGTGACTACGCTAATGAGTATTTTAATGCGTGGAAATTCTCCAATGTTCAACTATAACTAGTTTTATAGGTGATAATCATTTGGAAAATGCACAAGTTTTGTATTTAAGGGCATGTAAACGTCTTCTATTCGCTTGTGCGAGTGTTACATATCAGGTGACATTGTTTAGCAACACATTTTCATACAATATTTGCCTATCATCAACAGAAATTGCATTAAGGAACAATGTATGGAGAACAACAGTTCCTGCCCCCGAAGCTAAAGCCTCAACCGTCTGAGGCCTCTCATACAATACCCTATCAATTTTTAAGGGATTACAATCCTCCGAAGGTTCGACAATAAGGTATCATAATCTAATGAAACCAAAGGCTCGACTAATGCACTATTAGGTTCTTTTGTCTTTGATTTGTCACAAGGTAGTCTCCTCGAAGCATGAAAAGGACAGAGCACAAGATAGTTTTCAGTACCCAATGATAGTCTAGTATCTGATATGCACATGCAACATAGAATTTTTTCTTGTAACTCTTGATATAACAACCAGGAGCAACTCCCTTCAACCTACAACTGCAACATTTAGTCTTTGTAGGGACATGAAAATTCATCATCCAGACTAACAATTTTCTCACCAGAATAATATACTTGAGGAACTTATTCTGCGCATTTATAATGCACGTGTAGCACATTAAATTATGAAGCTTATCTTCAAATATTTGTCCTCCATTCAAGGCATGCATCATTTCTCCAGAAGCCTCAACATTTCTGAAGGAATAAAAAAATATATAGATCTCAATGATGTTCACATCCAAATCAACTTTGGTATGCCCCCTCATCGAGACAATTTTTCAACTGATCATTGTTTGACTCTCAAGAATCATTCAACCTAGCAATTAGCATGCTTAGTGCTGCAGTTAGGACCTTCCTCTGGTAACATATCAGCGGATTCCCTCTTCATATCGTGTGGTCCTTCTTTATCCCAATTGTCACTATCATAATCTTTAAAATTATCAATTGAAGGGCTTAGTTGTATTGGATCAACAAAACATTCAGCTCCAGCAAAATGAGTATGCCTCGTCTCAGCATGGTTGTTGCACGAGACAGAAGTAGATACATCCATGTCAGTAATGTCAAATGAGGAATCTTGTTGCAAAGATATAGTTGAACTCATATTTTTGTAAATAGTAAGAAACTTTTTAATATGAGTGATAGGTCTCAATCTTTACGTTCATAAGGTAGTCTGTAATCATGATAGATGTATCTATCATTTGTGGATATCCCATCACAAGAATAGCACATGGTATGATCACAAGGCAACAACATTGGTTGGTTCAAAATATTCAAGCAGGTCATGCAGTTGAGCTCCAACTACATCTTCTTCAGATAGAGGACCAACGGGTTTAGCAATCGACTGATGCCCCCAGAAGTCGCCATCTCTCCCGATATTCCACCGTTTTCTCAAGCAATTTCCAAGGTGTTCGCCTTAAACTTGGAGGCGTAGTAAGGTCCTAATTTTATAGCAGATTGGATGCCTTCGACACTGGCACACTGCATTGTTGTTTGTGCGAATGTCCTGACATTCATTGCACATTACATGCATATGTCCGTAGGGAGTATTATTATTTGTAAACAGGTTTTGTATGTTTGTTAGCATGCTGATTTGAGCTACTAGTTGAGTTGCACTCATTACCGATTACCCTGCACATGTTGGCCAGCACATTGTTGTTCAATGCACATATGCCCCTCCCGCTTGCATTGTACTATTGATGTGAACATTATATGTTGATCACTTGATCTTTGTAAACAGGTTTTGTATGTTTGTTAGTATGCTGATTTGAGCTACTAGTTGAGCTGCACTCATTACCGATTACCCTGCACATGTTGGCCAGCACATTGTTGTTCAATGCACATAAATGTTGATCACTTGATCTTTGCTTGCAAGGAATCATTGTATATGCCTGCCACAAAATGGTTGTTGATTGTAGGAATGATCTAGCATATGTTGCATGTTATTTGTTGTCATCATAGGTAGATTATTGTGCACGACAAATCTCCTACAGTTGTTTGTAGGTGCTTGTAAGGTGGATTGGATATTTTCATTTGCAAGTCAGTTGTCATTGATCACGGGCAAGTTGTTATGTTTGTTATGATCCCTCATCAGTGTTTGCATGGGATTCATCATATTCATTTCCCTTTCAACTATCATTACTTGCCAACGGATTGCTGCATTTATTTGCAAGTTGATATCAACTATAAGTGAGTTGCGTTCATCACTAACTTCCTTGTGCATGTTGGCCGACATCAATTGTAGGGAAACATTAGGATCTCCTTTATTGTTTGATATGTTAGCTTGAAGTTTTGCTCAACATTAGTCCCTTATTGATTCATGTTCGCTTGAATGACTTAAGTCGTATTTTAGGATTCATATCTTCAATTTGATTGTGCATTTTTGAAGTTCAGGGCCCAGTTCCCTATTATTCATTTTGCAGGTTCTGTTCCTTGTCATTCTGCTGAAATCAAATATTCTGTTAATAAGAATTTCAACAACATCCCGGCGTCCCCCCCCCCCCACCTGTTTAGGGAAATTTGGAGAGACTTAGCCTTCACACCACATCAAAAAAGACGTGCATGGTCGGTGTCGGGTGACATTGTGGCCGTACTCTTCAATCTCATCACACCAGGAAAGGCGTGCATGAGTCTTCAGGGGTACCTGTTTAAAAATGCACAATTATTTCCCTGCAGGCACTGAGGCACATAAATGGGTATTTAAATTTTTGCCCCATCATGCTAAAAAAAGCGTGCACAAGACGTACCAGCCTCGCCGTAAGCACCACAACGAGTTTCCTCCCACTATGCTAAGAAAAATGCCCATAGGTGGTTGCTCGCCGCGCTACAAGTGTCGAGGAAAGGATTCATAGGGTTTGGTGACATTTATACCTTTATAAGGAGGCAACGACGGTGACAATGTCGACCGAGGTGGAGATAATGAATATATATATATATATATATATATATATATATATATATTCTATTTCTTTTTTTAGTCCTTTTTTTCTTTTAGCTTTTTTCCTTTTTTTCTTTTATTTTTTTAAATAATAATAATAATAATAATAACAGAGGGAGTGAGAAAGCTTTCTCTGTTAGAGGTATTAGAGTGGTGTTAAGGCCTATGTTAGGAGTTTGTGAATCTTTGGAAATAGGCTGGGAGTGGATAGCTTGGAGAGATCTGATAGAGGACAGGGAGGTCTGAGGAGTGCGGTTGTTGGAAGTCTATTGGATTGAGTGGGATCGGTATGTGGTTGAAGTAGAGGTATTCGGTCCAGTGAGGCGTCAATTTCATCCAGGAATGGGATCAACACGTGATTGAAGTGGAGGAACTCGGGCGCAGTTGGGTGTCAGATTGGGTTTGAGAAGTAAAGGAGGTTAGGAGTGATCGTGAAGTCGGCACAGTGATGCAAGAAACATGGGATTGAGTCAATTGATAGGTTGGAGATCTTCGTATAGCTGGGTTTGCAAATAAGAGAGGATGAGGGAGCCTTCTAATGACCGGCTAGGTGCACACAAAGGGGAGCTCGCACTCATGGAGGGTGGAGATCAGCGGATGGGTCGTGGCAAGGTCGGATGGAGAAGATGGATGCAGAATCGGCACATAGGAGGCGAAAGGTTTGGCAGAGGCAACAGAGGATTAGTTTGGTAGAGAGGATCGATGGAAGAAGAGGAGGCGGAAGGTTCAGTACAGTGGCAGACACAATTATGAACCAACAAGAAGGGACGTTGTCGAAGGAGGCATGAGTTTGGAACCAACAGGAAGGGACGACGTCAAAGGAAGTGTCGAACATGAGACAAATAGAAGCGAATGAGCTGTGGAATCAAGGGGTTAAGGTCGAGTGGGAGAGATCGCGAGCATTTGTGTGCTAGAGGAAGAAGCGTGGATGAAAGATACGAGGCAATTCGTTTCGTTCAGCTATAATGAAAGGGCAGAAACACGTAGATTGTGCGTGACAAGGCTGCGTCGACGTGCGTAGATCATGCGGAGCACGACGCCGAGGATTTGAGTGGATTTCCGCAGCCATGCGGAGAACAATGTCAAACAAGTACACGATGTATTTGAGTGTGTTTTATGGCTTACGATGTGCAGAGCTCGTGCGGAGACTAAGACATCCAATAAGGGTGTTGAATTGACTTTTTTTTTTAATCTTTTGTTTTATTCTCTATGGAGGTCAACATGGCTTCACACTTCTATCTCAAACAATCAAAACTTTCCTCCACCAATATTGCTATTATCAAATTTAGGTATGTCAATTATCCTATATGATCGAGATTTTATCATTTCCTAATCTATTCTCACAAAACTCCATCACCTTGATGTCTCTCCTCTAACTAACACTAACATCATCAATTTTTCGAAATTATAAGCTTTTGATTATGTTATTCTTGCATGGTTGCTAAGTAGACTTGAACCTTCCATTGTTGCGACTGTCTAAGGACTCAACCAAAAAGATTTAAAATTTTCTTCAATCCACTTACTTTAAAGAAAGCAATCTCTCTCATATCTACACTCTATTTTTTGAGATATTTTATCTTCAATAAATTGGTATGCAAACCCAAGAATATCATGGCACATTGCATTACAAATGGGACAAGTTAATTCAATATTGTCCCTTTACAACTAATCCAACTATCTGGAAAAACATAGAACGGAATATTTCCAATCACCAATTTTTTTGGGCTCTATCCTTCTTTGTAGGATGTATAATTTCAATTGATGGATGACTCCTCCATTCCTAAAATTGTGATGACTATCTCACAAGTTTCTTCATGTCACAAAACTATTTTCTCCTCAGCCTCCTCCTGACAATGAGCCTTGGTAGCTACCTCTCCGGACCATCAAGGGGATCATGGATGTGGAGGTCATATTAGTGGAACATGTGTCATTATAGTAGCATCTTTCTAACATGCCCTCATTGTAGTTGTAGCTTACTAATCATCCTCCTAAACAATGTTAAGAGGATTTTGGTTATTCCTCCACCACCCAGTACACATGCATATCCATCTCCACTATGCTTACTCTTAGTGCCACATCTTCAAAATCTATTATTCTCTTCCAAGAAGAGTAAGATCAACTACTTCAACAAACTCAACTATCTCAACATCTCATGCAAACTCTTCCACTAAGTTTGTTGCAACTGTCTTTATCAGTGTCTTAAATCTTAAATCTAGTGTTCCTCCCATAAAACAGATAAAAATTATTTGCATCCCTTACGATGATACCTCCTGCACATACTATTATTTTTTATGGTTTTCGTTCTCCAACTCTATGGAAATGATTTGTCCATCTTTCCTCCAACTTAACCCTAGACAATGTTCTACATGTCCCATAATATTTTATCAAGCATCTATCTATGCATTATCTAAACGAGTTATAATTGTGAGGTTATATTTTATCCGACTTAAAATATGTTCAGGATCTCGACACAAAGAAGACAATTGGTGAGTTTCTTGAAACTTGAACCTAGATAATACTTATTATCTAAATGTTGTTGATCCTACTATCTTGCCTGCAATTTCCTATTACTATTAACACTATAGCGTGGTCAGTTGTGTGGATCAACCTCACCGTCTTCGAAGTTTCACTCATATACAATCTTTTATTTCAAAATTGAATATAATACATGCGGATTTTGCAAACATCATTGTATGCAATCTCCCTTTTTCTCACTTTCACATAAAAGTGTCCCATTTACTTTGATTCAATTTAACATATAGGAACCAAAATCCTTTACCACCGTTCTTTGTTTTCACCACTTCATTTCCTTCATTAATGGCATATCGGAGTTACTTGAGTTTACCTATTATTCAAATTATTTTATAAAAAACAAAAGTACAATTTTTCTGTTCGAAGTCAAAACTCTTCACTTAATTTTATGCACTTTCTATTTTCGCTATTTTTGTGTCAAGAATGCCACTATACATCAACCATCATGTCCATATAAATCTTAGAAACATATTGCAAATGACCATAACACTAGCATCTTCTTGACATTGTTCGAGCCTTACTGTTTCACATGCACTTTCCTTGCAAATTTTAGGGGGGCGTTAATCTTACTACAAAGAAGTTAATCAATAATGCATCATCTATTATGTTGAATGAAGCTACTCCATTCTTTATTCTTAATCCCCATAGATTTTTTTTTTTTCACTTAACCCTCAGCATCTTTTATTGTGTGTTTTGTTCATTCCCTTCAACTAAGATGTGGCAGACTATCCCATCATGTCATTCAATACATCTTTTTGGCTCAACAATATTATCCTTGTATTAAAACAATCTATCCTTCATAAGATCTCCACTTATGTCAATCTGCCTTCTTCTCCTATAAAATGCATTTGTTTTTTACCTCTGCTGCCTTTAGCTCCATTTCTCACTTCTCCTCTCACTTATAGGTTTATAGCCGTGCATCCAAAATCTCCTTCCACAACACCTCATTTCATCCCATCTACTTCCACTAGGCATTCAACTACAACCAAGCCTTGAAATTCATATTGCACTCTAAAAATTTTTTGGCCCTCCTTAAATGATATGTTGAACATATTATTGCTTATTATCTCACTTGCAAACTTGTCAAAATAATTAAATAAAAAGCCGACAAATACACTACTTTCCTTTGTCCCCTATTGACGTTGGGAGCACCTTTCATAGATTTCATTTTAGAATTGTCAAAAACTACTCATTGATATATGATGGTATTTTTTAGGTTGTTAGGTTCTCCAAAATGATGCATTTTTTACCCTATTAAAAAAAACTAATAATATCTACCAAATTCAAACTTTTCTTCAAAGAAACTATTAGACTATATGGGTTACTATCAATAATAATGTCAGAGAGGGACATTAAATTTGTTTCATATTTTTTACAAAAGTTATGCAAACTATTGAAACACAATTAAAATTTTCATGTACATTTCATACTCAAACAAATAATCAAACGGTAGTTCTTATTAGATCCTCAAGTGACTTACTAAGGTATTTAGTAGGTAAGAATATTTGTACATGAGACTTGTATCTATCTAGTTATGAGTTTGTATACAATAGAAATATTTTTAAAATGACTAAGAATATCATTTGAAGTTATTAATAGTGATAACCCAAAGAAATGAATTGATTTGGCATATATTCCCCCATAATCACATGCTGCATTCACTATGGCAAAAAACTTTCATAATCTACAAGCACAAGTAAAACAGTAAATCCAATTAAATAATAATAATTATGTAAATACAATAAATTCTATACGTTCTTCCAAAGAATATAACAAATTAAAAGTTATCATATCTTAATTTAAATTCACCTATAGCATTATCCCACAAAATATATTAAATTTCATGCAAGGACTTATGGCCTATTTGAAATTTTTAAAAAACCTAAATCAAATGCTTCTCTTGAAATTTCCATCTAATATGCAGATAAGTTATGTTTTTAATATTGAGAATATATTGTTTGTTATGAAATTATTAAGCCTCAAGATTTACGGGATAATTCTATTATAAAAGACACAAGATATATTTACATATTTCTTGTGCCCCATAATTCTTGGATATTGATAATATCATTTCAAAAAAACAACACTCACCAACAAGAATTACTTCAACTCTTGATAAGATGAAAAAACCAATCTTCTTATGAGGACACTTGGATGATCAAAGAAGAGTTAGAGAAGCTTGCCCAAGTCTCGTTGATGAGTACATGAACTTTAACCCTATAAAGTAGAGTTCTTTGAGGCTCAACAGAGTTGTGCATCACCAAAATAAAAGTTACTAATAAGTTCACAAATCAAACCTCAGTATTAAGATTTGTGTGGTTCATCATACACAACTCTCCATGCAATCTTATAAACAACACATAATCATTTTAAAATATTGGAGAATAATTAAGAAGTTTAAATTAAGGCTTTTATAGGTAGATGGGCAATACCAATCAAAGAGGTAAAAATCTTCATAATTATTTAATCTCATGACCGCTTTACTTTTATTATTTGGCTAATCAGGATTTTCACGTATTTAAAGGCTTCAAATTTCTTTTTATTTCTTTTATTTTCTTTTCCTTTATAAAGAACAAGCTATCAATCAAAATAATAGTATTTTATTAGCTTCTATAGATTTCCTAGGCTTGAAAATATCCTATAAATAAACATCATTTAAAAAAAATTTATTCGTGGAATAAAAATTATACTTGTTTATGCAGATTTAATATGCAAAGGCTTGGTGGATGCTCTACTCTCAGTAAAACTTGGTAATTGATCCCCTAAAGCTTTTTAGTGAATCCTTAGTTATCGTTTCTCATCCTTATTCCTTATTTTTCCTGACATAATTTTTATTTCCTCCATGTAACCTCAAGTCTAGCTTTTCTGAACCCCAAACACATTCAACCTCTTCAAAACTCTCCTAAATATTCTCTCATGTCTCTCACAAACTTCCAAGGCTTCAAATCTCCATAACCCTAAAAATATCATAGCCAAAATCCAATATAGAGAGACATTTCATCATGTGCGCAACTAGATAAAAATTTCAAAGTTCCTTGACCACTTATCCAAATTCCATAAAACGCCATTATTAATTTCCTAAAATTCCAAACTTTTAATCTGTAGTTACTCCCATTTTTTCCAAGGAAACTTGTCTTTGATAGTCTAGAAGTTTCAGCACCAAATCTATCTAAATATTGAATAACACTTCGACCACCACCCTAAAGGGATGACAATCAAATTGTTGCCTTCATTATAAAAATCTTATATATATCTTATATCACAACCTTTATGATGAATTTGTCAAGAATGTTGACCCATGACTAAGTCTATGTATAGGGGAATCAATATTTGACATGACCTGAAAACCCGACCCGAACTTGACCCAAAAATTTCGTATTAGGATCAACCCGTTTGGCAAACGGGTTGGGTTCGGGTTTAAGGATTTGACCCGTTTGAAAAATCGGGATGGGTCCGGATCAGCCTGCTAACTCAAAGTTGACCCAGATTTGACCCATCCTCCGACTTTGTCAATCCCAGCTTTTAGAATAAGCCCGCAGATTTGCTTCCAAGGGGATTTGATATCAAAACCAAAGACAGCCCTGAGCCACTCCTCCAAGCTCTCCTCTAACCCCTCACATACATCCAATGCCTTTTGGACCATCTTCCCAGTAGCCACTAGCCCTTCAACATTTGAAATAGTTTGAATAAGCCCCTTACAACTAGAAGATTGTGCAAAGATCTCATCATAGCAACTCTGCATCCATTGCAGAACATGCCTGACTTACAAATTCGGCACCAGCAAAACCATCACAGATTCCAGCTTCTCCCTGTGGGATTTCCAAAGGTTTACCTCCTCCTACGGATTGGGGATTCCCCCAAACAGTTGCATCCTTAGGGGCGAACCAAGCACAATTTTGTAAAACAGTGGCATCTCATTCAACACATGATGTAAGAGTTGTCCAACTTGCCCTAAACTATCCCTAATTACCCTCACAATGTTGCAGAGCACCATCATGGGACTATCATTTGCCAATAAGCTAATGAGTTTCTGCGAGATGACAAGATGCACGCCCATCTCGAGTCGAAGAAGATGTCAAGAATCTGCTTATGGTTGAGATCATCGATGGTAGCAATGGCAGCAAAAGCGTCAACGTAAGCAGCAACAGTAAGGCCACGACCCGTGTCAGATCGAGTTGACCCGAGTTTTTGGCGGGTCGGGTTCAGGTTGGAATTTTTGACCCGTTTGCAAAAAATATGTCGGGTTCAAGTTGTGTCAAACTGCAGCGGTTCAATGTCAGGTTTGATCCGAACCCTTCCTGGAACCCGTCTTTGACACCCCAATCTGTGTAGCACATTTTCTTCATAAAGAAAAAAGGCTCCATATCTTAACATCATCGCCTACCTAACCTAAAAATATGTGAAGTGAAAGTGTTATTCCATCACCATCACGTTATTCATGGCCTCAAACAACTTGTGCTCAATTAAGCACACTACCTTAATGCCTTCCATGGAGTCCAGCACTTTCTAATCTGGCATTAACCAAACAACCTTAGCAACTACCATTCCTAAATAACTACCATTATCACAAATGAAAAAAAAAATGCAGATGGGCTTGTTAATATACGCCCACACTCATATCACACTCCCAAGATACGGTTGAGATGCTCCATGTGCTAGAAATGGTGTCAATAGCTAAAGAAGCCATCATGTGAGAACCACTATCAGATGATCAACACCTAGCTATGAAGCTAACTAGACTTAAAAAGCACCTTGCTCCAGTGCTCTATGGCATATCAACTAGATAGTCAAGCCTTTTATGGTATCCTAACTGACCTCAATGTTTAATTAGGAATTCCTCATCGACTCATTCACAATTCCTTATTGGCTTTCCTATCTTACACCAGAATCTACGATCCGAACGTCTCTATATGTATCAGTAAAGGGATCTTGATCGACCTATTTACTTTGACAAGCTCTTGTTTATCTTCATTGTCCTTCTCTTCCTCTTCCTCGATCATGTTCACTAGCTTAACAATGATCTTTCCCACACCTCAATAAAAGGGTTCCACTATGAGAATTTTCCTCATTTTCTTCTCCAATGCAAACAATGTGATGAAAACCCCTTTCATCTTGTCAGACCCAGTGGAAGAACTACACATCTCTATAGGTTAGCCAAGTCACCTAAGATGAGAGAGCCTTCATTGTCGCCCCAACTATCTAGCATTCCTTTTGTTGTTGTCAAAAAAGTGTGTATTATTGAGTTCTAACATCTTATAGATGATCCGAATGGTTGAATTAGACCAACCACCCTGCCTTGAAGAATAAAAAATAGGTATTTTAGTGCTTAACAAAATATATTAGACTATCAATACCCAACAACATTGATAACCTGGTGGAGAGGTAGAAAAATCCATCAATCTTATAAAGTTAAAAGAGATAGAAAAACTTAGCAATCAACCACATGACCTTGTGGTCCACAACTTCACTTGTATCACAAACATCATCTTTAAGAACTACATAGACTCACTTGCATCATAGTGGTCTCCCTCCAAATCTATATGATGCAGCCTTACTTGTACCATAGTTGTCTCCTTCAAGGCTTGCATTGCAATCTCACTTATGCTAGAGGCATCAGGACATGTGCAATAACCTAGCATGAATTGTAGTTGTCCTCTTCAAGACCCACATATAAATGATCTCACAACAAAGTCTATGTCATAGCCATATCCAGCGAGAAATGTCTCATAGCAATCTTTAGTTGAACCTGGACAAGAACTAACTTCATCCAAGATTATACTAGAGCCATGTCTAGTTATATGATAAACCATATTATCGCATATATTTATAATATTCACAACTGATGAGTGTATATACCTATCTTGATACCCTCTACATTGCCTCTATAAATTGTTTGAGAAGAACCATGTACTAAAATCCCTTGGTTTATATGAAATAAGGTCACATTTGTACAAAGAATGGCTGATGCCCATTAGTTCAGGCCTATTATTTTTCCCCTCCAACGGTTTTCCCCCAGAAAATATTGTCACATTCTTTTATTTATTTGACTAATCATGCGCATGTGATATCCAAAAAAACTAAGTCATCAAGATAGATCCAAATTGCATTGTCTCAAATTCCCACGAGCAACAAGAAGCAAGGGAATCTGAAGTTTCTAGGGGCACCGAAATTCTAACCAAAGTAGTTCCAAATCTGTTTCTAGTCAATTAAGGCTTTGTTTGTTTGAGCGTTTTTTTGGCTTCTCCGTTTTCTAAAACGGATGAATTTTTTTTTGTGTTGTTTGGTTCGTCAAATCACGTTCCCAATAACTCCTTTTTTTTCATTTTTCTGCAGTTTTGAGAATGCTTTTTAAATGTGTTTCTCCGTTAGAAAACTCCATTTTCTGAACTAATGTTTTTTAAAACTGTGTTTTACAAAAGCACAAAAAAAACAAACGAAGCCTAAGTTGCTTGGCCTCAACACTTCAAAATTATATGCAAAACAATCAGACATCCTAATAAATCAGACAAGAGTTGAAAAAAAAAAAATTTAAGAACAAATAAGAAGAGCTATGATGTATAAACTCATAAAAGTAAACAAAGCGTATGTCAGATTGATCTTGCTTATAAAGTTGACCATAAAAAATAGACATAACTAGATTTATACTTCAGATGTCAGCTAAAGTATCTTTTTCCCTAAACGTTTTTCTAGACCCATCAGAAACTCAAGCTTCTAAAACCTAGACAATGACAACTTATAGGCTTGACTCAGAAGATAAAGCCTGAAAGGTGATCAAACTAAAAAGAGGGGATAATCACTTATATATTAAATATACACCACAGATAGATTTCCGCATTCACGTCATAACCCATTAAAAAACACGATACAACAAACAAGTCGAAACCTTTCCAGTTGCTCGATTAGAATTTGGCCGCTTTGAGTGGAAAAGGTGGTAATCGAATCATAGCTTGCTCAGTTTCAAAAGGAACCGACCTCAGTATCTGTTACGTACAAAAAAAATAGATGAAAGAAAAACACGAATGAGCAATTGATGGAGAAAACAAAAAATTCAACTGATAGAGGGCGTATTAGAGCGAAGAATTGGGCGGACCGGGTCTTGGAGAAGGGGTTTGGAGTCGTCCTGAGCAGTTCGGAAGGGAGGTTTCTGCTTCTGAGCTCTTACAACACCGGCGATATCTCTTCCTACGCTTCCAACAGCCGAGTTTCCACCTGATTCGCTGCCTCCCGTCGAGCCCATTGCGTTGCCGGATCTCTTCATTGATAAGATTTTCGCCACCTAGCCCTAGCCTCGAGCAGGCGATACCCACTGTTCAACGTAAACTTCCATATATTGTGTGTAATTTATATATTTATTCTCTTAGATTTAAAAATTGCAATTTGAGACTTATCGCATAAAATTGATTTTATTTCTCATATTATAATAATCAATATCTTATATATAAGTATTCAATAAATTATTGTAGAATATTACAATTGCTTTTATTTAATAAAATATTTCTTATTAAAATTTACTATGATATACTCTATTATTTGACAAATTTCAAATATTATACAAATTTTATTAAACCTTATAATTCCACTATTTTATAAATTTTTTAAATAATGCCTTATAAGAATCATATTTGATTTATGTTTGAACTTTGATTGAAAAAATATTTGGATGAGAATGATTCTTATTCAATTAGGGTTTGAACAACATTCTAGTATTGATTATATTTTTATCTCATATGATTTCAATTTTGATCAAGTGTTATTCAAATTCTATTCCAATTCATTTTAGTCTAAAAGACTTGACAAAGTAGCGTGCACTCCAGAGTTAAGATATTTTCGCCCCAAATAAAACTTTCAAATATATTTCTCAAAAACATGAAACAACGAGCATATTTATTCAATTTCAATCATTACAAGAAATACAAAATTAATTTTGACTTGACATACATATTATAAAATTTTACGTATTTATATATCTAATCTCTATTTTTTTATATTTATTTTTTATATTATCTTATCTAAACAACTGAAAGTGTGAGCAAGAAAAGACTTGCCCTTCTATTTCATGCATAGTGCAACAACTACTTACTACTATCGAGACTAAATCTTCGTTTCCAAGTGCTCATTGATCCTTCTGTTTTCAAAATTTTATTATGTACGGCGTCCATATGCATTCGGAGGCCGATCCAGATATGCCACATCACCCAATACACGATGCATTTGGTGACGTGTCACATCCGTTTCGGACGAATCTGAACTTCGCACGTAATATTCTCTCTCTTCCCAGACCAGCAGAAGACTACATCTTCCCATAAATTATAGGCACCAAACCCTTTGCCAAGGAACTGACATAACTTCCCTAAACCATGATAGAGATTTTTCAAACTTAGTACATAGTTCTGCAAAAGTGTAGGCGCCAATATCATCAACATCAATCCCAAATACTCCGAAGTGTGTTTCCCTACTTCTTTAATAGTCCTCTTGTGATGCTGGCTGATATATTTGATCTGTTGCTCTTGTGATGTGTCACTTGTTTATAGTCAGATATCACAAAGATCTGATTCAAATCAAGTTGGTCTAAAACCAATCTAGAAAATTGGCCAAGGTCACAATAACCTCATCATAACTATGGAAAATTTGGTAAGGTCATAATGATCTCGCCAAAATTATGATGGACTCACCAAGGCCACAATAACCAAGTTAGAATTATGGTGAACTCGCAATGGCCGCAGTGAACATGCCAAAATCATGATGAACTTGTCAAAATCATAACAAATTCACCGATCAATCATCGTACTCAACTCAAGATCTAGTTAAGCTAAGTCGTTTGAATACTCATTTTTTTATGAAAATTCACCGTAACTAATCAAACTAATAAGCTCAAACATTAAGGCTTCGTTTGGGATGGTTTTCTTACTGCTTCTTAAAGCTGCTTTTTAATAAAAAATTTATTTTTTCTACTAGAAAGCTGCTTTAAGAAGCAGTAAGAAAGTCGTCCTAAACGAAGCCTAAAACAATTGTTAAAATTGAACAGTTTAAAGTAAAATCAACAAACAATTTAAGTGAAAGGAACCCTACGGATTTGGCCTTTGTTAATTAATCTTTGATTTCTTAATATATTTTTAGGACTACATGCCTCGTGTACTTTGGTTCAAGTGATTATTAAGCATTGTTATGCATTTTTTTACTTGTTAACCAAAATATGGTCCTTACTGCGGCTAAATCTTGACCCAAGACTATTACTAAGAGGTCAAAGTTCAAGCCAAGAACATCAATTTATGTGTACTCAAAGCAATTTCTATTTTACAATATAATAAAATCTTATAACTTCTCACTCTAAATACTTTTTTCTCTTTCTATCTCTAATTGTTTCTCTCTCTAAAATTTTGAATCTCACAACTAGCTTCCTCAATTTTGTATTATTGCAAATATTTGTTGATAACTTCTTTAATAAACAATTCTTGTAAAGAGGATTTACTTAGGGGGTATTATGAGTGGATCAGTGGGAGCCTGAGTCACAACTCGAGATCTAATTTAGAAGAATTTTTTTTTCTTTTATCCAATTAACCGGATCTCACATATTTCATATAAATAGCACAAAGGAATACAAATATATTTATATTCATCAATATATACAATTATTATAAGCTAAAAATATTATGAATACAATAGTCATGATACAAAAGGATCAGTCTATTACTACATATATGTCATAACTATAAAATAAACTAAAAGTTGTGAAAGGGAAACTACGTGTGATTTCACCAATCTATTATTACATATACATCATGACTATAAAATAAACTGAAAGTGCTGAAAGGAAAATTATGCATATTGTTTGAAGCCTCATATCATGGGGTATTTACCCTTATCTATAAACATGTAAAACCACAAAGTGAGCAAATAACCCAGTAAGCAACCAAAAATCTTACAACTAAAATCAATGTAAGGAAATAGAAACATCATGATGTAAATTGTATAAGAAAACAATGCATTAGTGTATGTTATCGGTGCCATTTAATTGTATCAATTTATCAATCAGTATGTTCTTATCATTAAATCATTCACTTTAGTCTATCAATTATAACATTAGTATCAATAATAATATTCTGTAACAATAACCAGTATCCATAATATCAATAATAGTGATTAATATTAGTATCAGTACAATATTCGATATCAAGTAGTAACAGTATCAATAGCATTATCAATAATAGTCAATATCAATATAATGATCAGTATCAATATTCTTTGTATCAAATATTTAGATGAGGGTATCTTGATCTTGCTCCTACCCTTATGACTTCAAATTAGTTGCCTTTTATAACTCCCAATTAGTAAACTCCTTATAACTTTCAATTAACAAATTATATGAATCAGTCATTCCGACTCCTTATAACTCTCAATCCGTCTTTAGCTCCATATGACTCCCATTAGTGAATGAATGAATCTTGAGGGTATCATGTCATAATATAATCCTACCAAGATAGGTCATATCATGTTGAGCTGTGACAAAACAAATCCTAAAATCCAATTTTGAAATATTACATATTCTCTTATAATATTCATTTAAATAAATAACAGACTATGAAGCTACTAAAATATTTAAAATATTATAAATAAACACATTCACAAGATTTTTTTTTCATTTCATCAAAATGTATCTACACTACAGTACTAGCTATAAACTGAAATACATAATTGAATAATAAATTAGTTATGACCACTGTTTTGAAAATCGGACCGGACCGGCCGGTTCAACCGATTCAACCATGAACCGGTCCGGTGGCCGGTCCGATCCAACTTCAAAACCGGCTCTGCATAGAACCGGATCAAACCGGATTGAACCGGCGGTTCAACCGGTGAATCGATCCAGGTTGGAAAGAACCGGCCGGTTTGTAAAAAATATATTTTTTTTTGTTTTAATTAAAATTTTAAATATATATTTTAGTTTATTAATTTTTTTTAAACTTTTTAAAATATTTTTAATAAATATGATGAATAATTTCATCATAATTCATGCAAGATATCTTAAATATCTCACATAATTTGTTTGGCCAAAAGAGTGTACTTCTCACTTTATAAAGGGTTCAAGGAATGATCTTCCACCTTGTTAGGAAAGTTGCTATTTGCATGTTTTACATTCTTGCAACTTATATAGTTTTGATGATTCCAAACATTATTGTTTAAATGTGTAGTTATCTCCTAACATTTTTTGGAAGAATTGTATTTGCTCTTGTGTGTACTAACATTACAGGGAAAAAGAACTCCAGACTGCGAAGACTTCAAATTAAAATCAGCATGAGATACCTTGAAATTTTTGAAGCTTGCACTTTGCTTAGAAATCAAATTGAAAGGGAGTGATTGTAACTTGAGTGAATAAAAACATGCACACACAAATAAGGAGATCATATTAATTTTGTATTGATCGTACAGGACGATTTTAGTTCGTACTGGACGATCAGACAGTTATCTCCTACAGAGCATTTGGAACGAATAGGAACTTGCTCTAAAAATTTTTTCTAAGTCCTTTTCGTCCAGACGAAATCAAATATCGTACAGGACGATCAGTCCTCTGTAAAATTTTCGTCCAGACGAAATTAAATATCGTATAGGACGACCAGTCCTCTGTAAAATTTTCGTCCAGACGAAATTAAATATCGTACAGGACGATCAGTCCTCTGTAAAATTTTCGTCCAGACGAAATCAAATATCGTACAGAACGATCAGTCCTCTGTAAAATTTTCGTCCAGACGAATAAGTTTTCGTCCAAACGATTAACCGACTTTAAACAGTTTTTCAGCAGTTTCTAGAATCGACCTTGAAATAACCGTTCGTACTGGACGAACTTAGTTCGTACAGGACGATCATCTGTACGAAGACATTTCGTACACATATTCAAATAGGGTCGTTTCTGATCGTTTAAGTAAAATCGTCCAGGACGATCCACTGCGTACAGAATTGAATACTTGCAGTTTTTGGGCTGTTTTTCTTGTCCTTTATATAAATAGTCCAAATTAGACTGCCACCCTATCTTTTTGTCATTTGATCTTCGTGCCTCTTGAGAGAAAAGCCAAGGAGAGAGTGGAAGAGAACATTCAAGGGAGGATTCCTACCATTGGAGCGAGAAGGCTTCACTTTGAATTCAAAGGTAAGAGTCTCTACTTGTGAATTGGAATTACTTCACTCTCTTCTTTCTTCCTTCTAGATTCTTGTGAGAAGATCTGTCAAGAAGATCCGGTTCTCTGTCGACACTTGGAGAGTGTGAACAGCCGAAGGGTTCTCTGCCGACACTTGGAGAGTGTGAACAGCCGAAGGGTTCTCTGCCCACACTTGGAGAGTGTGAACAGCCGAAGGGTTCTCTGCCCACACTAGGAGAGTGTGAAAGGACGAAGGTTCTCTGCCTACACTTGGAGGGTGTGAAAGGACGACGGTTCTCTGCCAACACTGGGTTTTGTGTAAAAGGACGGACGGTTCTCTACCGCACCGGGGAGTGGTGAAAAGAGTGTGTTGTAAGGGCTTCTCCGCCTTGCTGTGGGTGCAAAAGGAGAGTCACTATTGGTATTAGTGCAATACTCAGAGGGTGCCTCTGGGGAGTGGATGTAGGTCTGGTTATAGACCGAACCACTATAAATCTGGTGTCATTTACTTTACTGTTTTTACATTTCCGCACTTTTTATTTCAGTTTTAAAAACTCTGTGGTTGAAAAATCTTTTTCTACAAAATTTAAAAGAAATTCTTTTGTGTGTTTAAAAAGGGGACTAAATTTTAATTTAGATTTTTAAACTACCAATTCACCCCCCTCTTGGTAGCCTTGGGACATTCGCTTAGGCTTAACAACCTAAGTACTAGACTCAACAAGTTAACACACCTCCCCCTATGATGTGGGACTAAAAAAGTTGCATACTTGCATGAATACTTTAGAATGTGAATTTGGGCTTATTTGGGCTAGTTGGGCTTCAATTTTTTTCTTAGTTGGGCTTTAAATTTTTGCTTAGTTGGGCTACAAATTTGAATAATATGTATTATAAATTTGCTATAATATATATTATAATAATTATGTTAAAATATTAATATTATAAATTTATATATTATATTAAATATTATTCTTATAAATATATTAAATTATAAATATATAAATATATTATTTTTAAATGATATTTATATTTATAATTTTGTATTATATATATATATATATATATATATATATATATATATATATATATATATATATATATATATATATATTAAATTTATAAATATTATTAAATGGTCATATATTCAATTATTTAAATTATATTAATGATCATAAATTTTTTATATTATAAATTTATATATTATATTAAGTGTTATTCTTATAAATATATTATTATTAAATGATATTTATATGTATAAAAATTTATAAATATTATTAAATGCTCATATAATTATATTATCTGATTTTTATTTTATTAAATTTTAATAATATAATTATTTATTACGTCATCCGGTTCGACCGGTCAAACCGATCGAACCGTGAACCTCTCCCTCTTCCGGTTCGTTGTCCGGTCCGGTTTTCACAACCTTGGTTATGACTACAAAAATTAAAACAAATAAATACATAAACTTATATCTAATTCTGAACTGCTAATCAACAAGCTCCTCTTTCTAAATCCTGAAACCAAAAGTAAAACCACAATGAGCTACAACAACTCAGCAACCACACAAATTGATCTAAAATTTTAAATTTTTTTATTAAGTTTTTTTTTTAATATTTAAATGCAGTTCAATATAGTCTAATAAATCAGTGTATTAAAAAAGATAATAAGAGCATAATAATTATTCAATTATTTAAATAATAATATCAAGAAGATAAATAAATTAAAATTCATATTATATAGCAATTCATATCATCTATCTTGGTCCCAAATAGAATCTCAAAGGATTCTGACCCATTATGACTCCATTTTGTGCTTATAGCACCAGAATATATCAATATGCACCTGAAAATAGTTATAGTCACTAGAACATGTCATATAAGCTTTAGATTCTTGAACACAGATAAAATCTCAAAAAATTTCAGCCCATTATATCTACCAGTAATGATAATTCGATCACATATGCACATATTTTATCACATTATGGAAATTAAAGCATAATTAAGAATGCTTCAGAATTGCACAAATTTGTATAATGGTAGGCAACAGAAATTCCCACCAAGTATAATTTCCATTAATTGTGTAAAATACTATTTTAAAACATTAATTATGATGCAACACTATTTTTAGGGTCCAAATTATTTTTTATTCGATAAAAACTGCATAATTTCTAAAATAATCGATATAAATTTTTAGAAAATATTCAAAATGTTTATAAAATAATATATAAAAAGTTATGCAGTGAAAGCTTTATCAATGCATAGTTATTTACGTTTTTTTATAACAGAAATAGATATTTAATTAAAATATTTTGAAAAGTTTTGTATTTTTGAAAACTGAAATAGGGATAATGTGACCTACCTTGATCTCAACAACTTTTCCAGCTAGGCCAACAGATAAAATGGCCCGAAAAGGCTCAAAAATTCACTTTTCCTCTCCAACCCTCTCTTCTCTCTCTCCTATTTGGTTGGTTGTGATCAATCAAATGAATCGAATAATAGATTTAAAAATATATAAAGTGCTATTAGTGGCCTAATGCTGTGGCGCTAGTGCAAAATCTCAAATTTGATAGCCAAGTGAGTGACAATATCACTATTTGGCGTATTGTCTGAGTGCAGCTCTACGATGCTCGGATACCTAACATTGGGGAACTCCAAAACTAACATTTTAATTTTTTTTTTCAAAATTCACTCCAAACACTTAGGACTCATTCTAAAATACACTCCAACATTAAAACACTCCCAAAGACATCCAAATGGGTTAAAAACTCAAGTTTTCAAATCTTTCCTTTTTTAAGTCAGGTCAGAATGGGTGGAGCTGAATGTTGAACCTGAATGTCTCACGACTCTTTTCTCTCTCAAAAAATTTCATTTTCGATATTTCAAAACTCATGTCTCAAATCACATAAATAGAAAAGGGTGCAACAATATGATCTCAAACTCTTTTTTCCAAGTAGCTTCTCGTTCAATCCTATTCTGCCATAGAACTCTAACCATAAGAATATGTATACTCCTTAGCTTTCTGAAATCATAGGCTAAAATCCTCTCTGATTTTTCCCTGTAGTTCAAATTCAGACGTAGCTCGATGTCTTCAGCAGATAAACTATTTTCAAAATTAGATATTCATTTTCTTATAAGTGACATGTGAAATACATTATGAATTCGAGACGTGATTTGGCAACTGTAACATGTATGCAGCTTTTCAAATCCTTTTAATAAACCTCAAATAGTCTAACGTACCTTAGACTCAATTTTTTTTTCCTTACTAAATCTTATAATACTTTTCATCTATCTGATCTTCACATATACAAAATCTCCTACATGACATTCAACAATCTAATACTTAGCATCAAAATATAATCGTTGCATGTCCTATACAACCTTCAATCTATCTTTGATCAAATGAATCTTTTTAGTAGCATCATCAAGCAAGGCTGGCCCAATCAGATATCTCTTACCCATCTATGTCTAATATAATGATGTACAACACTTCCTACCAAACAGAGCTTCATACGAAGCCATATTTATGCTTGTCTGAAAATTATTATTGTACATAAATTCAATCGAACGAATTTGGTCTTCTCAATTGCCACTAAAATCTAGAAAATAGAGCTATAGAAGATCCTTTGGTACATGAATAGTCCTCTCAGACTTTACGTCTGTCTGCGAAGGAAAGGTTGTACTGAAGTGCAATTTCACACCTAGTCCTTATTGAATACCCCTCTACAGTCTAGAGGCAAATCTATCATCCCTATCAATTATAACCTTCAATATCCCATATAATCTGATAATCTCACTCACATATACTTGTATCAATCTGTCTACAGAATCAAACTATCGAATAAGAATGAAATGAGCAAACTTTGTCAAACAATCAACTACAACCAAAATAGTATCATGTCTCCATCTTGACCTGGGAAAACCCATCATAAAATCTATAGTAACTTCTTCCCATTTCCACTCTTGAATGGGCAATGGTTAAAGAAATCCTCTTGATCGCTATATTCACTAACTAATAAGCTTCATATTTTGATACAAAATCTATCACATCCTTCTTCAATCTAGGACACTAAAACATAGCTTTCAAATAACTATATATTTTGCTCCTTCATGGGTGAATATTGTAGCCTGAATCATGAGTCTTGTGTAAAATCTCTCTCCTAGGATCGCCAAAAATAGGAACCAACAATATGTTCTTGTATAAGATAATATTATAATCATATACTCATAAGTCAAATTTCTTACCAGATCAAATCATTTGATTTCTGATATTCCTAGATCTTTTCTTAAAAAGAATGTTGAATAATCATCTGAGCTAATATATCAGAATCTCAATCAATAGAAAAAACCAGCTCCAATTAAAATCTCTTCATATCTATATCAAATACTCATAAAAAGTAAGTTATATATATGACAATCCAGAAGATCTTCTCAGAGCGTCTACTACCACATTAGCCTTATCAAACTGATACTGCATAGTCATATTAAAGTTTTTAATCGACTCAAGCCATCTCCTTTGGCTCAAGTTTGATCTTTCTAAGTGAATATATACTTTAAACTCTGATGATCGATGAAAATCTCACACATGCATCGTATAAGTAATACTGCAAAATCTTTAACGCAAATATAATAGTAGCTAACTCCAAATCATATCTTGAATAGTTCATCTCATATGGCTTCAACTATGTTGAGGCATAAGTTATAACTCTATTGTGTTGCATCAGAATACATCTCAAATCTCTCAATGAAATATTATTGAATACCTGAAAGCCTTATGTACTAGAAGAAAGAGTCAAAACTGGATCAGAAATCGAACAATCTTTCAATCTCTAAAAACCAACCTCACACTCTAGTGTCCATACAAAAACTACTAAACCAAAAAGTTGCTTACCTCAAATACAGTAGTTGGCCTCGGCAATTCAATGAGTGCTTGAACTTTCCAGGGATCAATAGAGATACTAGCACTACTCACAACATATCTCAAAAAAGAAGTATTCATCAGCCAAAACTCATATTTAAAGAATTTAGCGTATAACTGATGTTGCCTCAGAGTTTCCAAAATAATCCTCAGATATCTAGCATGATCTTTCTTAGATGAAGAATAAAGCAGAATATCTTTTATAAAAACAATCATAAATTGATCCAAAAAAATCTATGAACACTCTGCTCATCAAATTCATAAAGATGACTAGTGCATTTGTTACCCTGAAAGGCATGACTAAAAACTCAATGTCCATATTAAGCTGAAAGCTAATTTCATCACATCATACTCTCTCACCTTCATATGATAATATTTTAATCGTATATCAATCTTCGAGAATACAAAAAATCCAATAAGATGATCAAATAGATCATCAGGCAGAAGATACTTGTTCTTAATAGTGACTTTATTCAACTCAATATAGTCAATGCATATACACATCGTACCATCCTTTTCTTCATAAATAAAACAAATGCTCCCCATGGATACACACTAGGATGAACTAATTCCTTGTCCATGAACTCTTAAAGCTGAACATTTAACTTCTGAAACTCCTTATGTGTCATCATATATGAAGCTTTAGATATCGGGGTTGTAACCAGACATATATCAATGCATAACTCTATGTCTCTATTTGGAGGAAAATTGACTAACTCCTCAAGAAATACATCTGAAAATTTCTGCACTATCAGGACATCATAAAGAAGACCATAATTTATACTCATTGTAATAACCTAAAACTGTGAAATAAATTATTTGAAAAATATTAAAAATTATAAACAAGAGCGCTACAGTGTTAGGCCACTAATAGTATTTTTATGTATATCTCACAAAGTTGCTTGGCCAGGAAGAAATTGAAAGAGGAGAAGAAGAGAAAGTAGAGAGAAGGATTTTTGGGTCATATTTGTCCATCATTTGTATTATGGATTGTATTCAATTTGTTGTAAGTAACTATATTATTACTTCTGTTTTCAATAATTTTAATTTCTACGAGTTTATCTCTCCTAAATATGTCAAAAATGCATCATATCATAATTTTGTAAGCTTTCACTGTATAACTTTTGATATGTTATAGATTTGATCATCCTGAATAATATAATATAATTTTATTATACTTTTACTGATTAAATGTGTATAAAAATTTCTGGGTAAAATGAGTAGAGAAAAAGACACTGGAAATAGGTCGAAAAGTACTATAGTATTATTTGTCATGATAAGATTGCAAGGTAATATATATTAAAATGATTGATATGATTGAGTTATGCAAGAATGTTTGCTACTAATTTGAATTTGATATAATGTATGGATATTAATATTACAAACACTAATCGTTGTCACTTATTACTATCCAAATTATTGTTACTATTACTGTGACTGACACTGAAAATACTGATACATGTCCGTTATTGATACTCAATATTGTTATTGATATTATGTCTATAAGTAATAGATTGATGTGAGATGAATGGATGATAAAATTGAATGGTATTGATTTAGTGATAAAGATCGACTGACTAACCTTATGAACACTACATTAATGTGTATGATATATCCTTCTGGCTTAAAAAATTTTACATAAATATCACAGATCCCACTTGATTAGACCATGCTACAAATAACTCTACAATTTTTAAAATCCTCCATCTTTATCCCGAGCATCATTTGAAATTTCACTAGTCTTCCAACTTGGTCTATGATCTTCATAGAGATCCATTCTTGCTAACAATGTCAAATATTCTACAAATGAAGCTGATATGATCATTTGTTAAATTTGAATTAAATTAAATTTTTATGAGGTCATTCTTGATGATCTATCTGAGCTCTATCACTCAGTAATGAAGTTCAGAAGTGCTCTATTAATATCAAAATTCGATTGATTAGAGATAAAAACTCAAAATTCTAAGATCAAACCCCTTATTGTAGTTGAAGTCAACCAGCTTTGCAGAAGAAGAGGAAGAATAATGGAAGAGGTAGTGGCCGCGTGAGAGATGAAGATAAGTAAATATTTGTCTTTTTTTAATATTAAGCTTTGCCGAGATGAAAATGCTCAGGTGAATGAGTAGCTTTACTCTTAAACACAAGATACGAAACAAGCATACATGTGAACAGGTTGGAGTAGCTCCAGTGGAAGATAAGATTAGAGAGAGTCGCCTTAGATGATTTGGTCACATAAAATGACGGCCTTCTGATGACCCGGATAGGAGGGTAGATGTATTAGATTTGATTTATATTAGGAAAGGTAAAGGTAGACCAGAAAAAACTTCGTAAGGCAATGATGAAAGAAAATACGAGCAAATTTGTCCTAGCACAAGTGATTCTTATTATAAGAAGTCAGAGATTCTGCAAGGAGTTGGTGTTTTGGTGTAAAGGAAGGCATGTCGCAAGCAAATCTAGTGAGGTATATGCCACCTCTTCTGACTTTATTTCTAAAAATATCAATCACTTCCATCAACACTATTACCACTGAATTGCTCCGCCAATTACCATATTGGCAACATATTAATTAACAAGATGAGTATCATGAACATAAATTTTAAATGTGTATTTAAGCAAAATGAATTTAAATCCTAGTGGTTGAAGCACACTGGTGGCCCCCTTATGAGTTCTCTGAGGAGACTGAAAGACAAATCGCGTAGGCAGAAAATGAACAACAATATGCTGCAATGACAAACTTCATAATAATCAACGCTCTGATGACTTCATAACATCCTATTGGGTGCCGACTCCTTAATGCTTTCAAGGTGGTCATCCCTACATATCATGTGACAATGAAATTTCTTATAAGAGGTTGAACTCTTACCATTTATGTTGTATTTGGGATGGCTTTCTTTCTACTTTCTAAAGCAGTTTTTAAGTACAAAAAATTTTAGAACTAAATTTTTTTTACTAAAAAGCTGCTTTAAATAGTAAAAAAGCTGTCTCAAACAAAACATTAATCTTAAACATGATACTTAAACACAGCTAGATCTATCCAGGAGTACTACAATTCGACGAGGAGTTGGCCTCAAGACTCCGAGGGCAATAAAAAGAATGAAAGAAATCACCCTTTGAAACAAACCAACTAAATTCATTAGCCACTCCGCTGCTATAACCTCTAGAGGACTCATCAATCTACAATCCTATTATGAGATACTTTGATTGTTCTCAAGCTATCATCAAATCAAGATGCATTCTACCAATCACGAGAAAATTCTATTCAGTGGCAATGATAAGTTTTATAGTTACAACCTCAAGTTGTTTGGTAATATGAATACTAGAGAAACTTTCCAAGGCATGATGGATGAGGTATTCAAAGTTTAAAAAGCTGGAACATTAAAGGCTTCGTTTGGGATGGCTTTCTTGCTTCTTCTTAAAGCTGCTTTCTAGTACAAAACTTTTAATTTTTGTACTAATAAGCGGCTTTAAGAAGCAGTAAGAAAGCCGTCCCAAACGAAGTCAAAGTCTACATTAATGACTTGTTAATGAATACCAATACTCTAACACAACATGTTGCAAGGAGATAATCATTTTTGTTCTAATTTAAAAAGAAAAAAAAATGAATAATAGACAATATACTATATCAACAAAAACTTTCATGCTTCCAAACAGAGATGTTTAATCATCAAAAAAAAAAAAAAAGTCTAGTTGTCACAGCATGACAATTGCATCCTAATTTTCAAGCTCATGCAATTTAATTTGTCAATAACCACCCTCTAAATGATTTACTCTCAAAGCTATCACTCCAGTCGATTATAGAATTTGATTTTGTTTTTTCTTGTAAGTTCATTAAAATTGGCCAAAATTTTTGTGGATGCTTCCCTTCATGAGTAAATTTTCCACATAAGTGTTTAGAATTGTTCTCAAAATAATTTCTTCAAAAAAAATTCAGAAATAGCTGTTTGCTGGCAATTTTTATACTACATTATTGTTATAGAAAATCCATAAAGGGGTCCAATCAGTGAGTTTTTTTATGGTATTGGTGTAATAAAAAAGATGACTATAAATATGTGTATTTCCATAGATCTGTAAGATTAATAGTTTTTGAACCTTCAAAAGTATTTCAAATCAATAATAAAAATCAATATAACAGCTCTGCTCCGCATTTGTGGAAGCCTTTAGGTGAAGGGAGAAGGGTATTTCAAATTAGTAAGAATTTTCAATTATTTAATTATAATTGATTATACACCTTTTGTTCAAATTGTTGAAACTTGACTTTTAAGGTTTTAGCAAGAAGAATTTACCTCAAAAACAAAATGAAGTGAATTCAACCCTTCAATTCATGGAATTTATGAGCCTTCTCTTGGACTTTTAATAAGAACTATGTCCAACATTAGGTACCCTTAGAGGCTTCTAAATCAACTTGCCCTACAATATTTTATGACGAATTCAAACACCATTTGTTCTCTTAACGAACAACATATGCCAATGGTTAGTAAGCATTAGGCAACAATCAATGAGGAATATTAGAAATGAGGCAACAATCAATGAGGAATATTAGAAATGAGGCCAGTGGATAATTAACTAAGTCATTATCTAAATAACCGGGTGACAAAGTAACCACGAAGATAAGTTTTGTATGTTGGTGGAAGGCGAGCATTAAATGTCAGTCATTGGAATGCCTCAAATAACAATTAATGAGAAAGGTCAAAAGTTAGAAGACAGCCGATGGTCAACTTGGTCATTCAGAATATTGATCAATTGAGAGGCAAACATCAAGTGATGGTGGTCGGTAAGCGTCAAACATCAATCATTGATAAATGACGAATGTTGAAAGTCAAATGATAATTGAAGATCAGCTTGACCATTCTCTTAATAGAAGGGGAGGCCAGATGACTAGTAAAATGATTATTGAAAAATTGTAGCTAACAATTGTTAGATGTAAGAGGCGTTGGATGATCATCAACAAGGAAATTCAAAATTCAGATGATAGTATGAAATTGGCTTAGCCATTCATTAAATCATTAAATAGGAAGAGAAATGAGGCAACTAATAATATAGGCATCAAATGTTGATTGCTGACAGAGGTTGAACATCAACCGTTGTTTGGGGTCGTGATTGATGAGGCCATCAAAGGATAAGCAATAATCAATGGCCAGCTCCATTGTTCACCTTATAAGAGGAAGATCAAGCTACCAACCATCGGATATGTCAATGGCTTACGGGGGTCAAATGTCATCATTCGTAAGCATCAAGTGATGGTCAATAATGAATAGCAGAGGTCGAGCAATGTTTAGTAGTCAACTCAAACATTATTACTCTAATATGATGGGAGATCAAACAACGAAGAGATTTATCAAAATAGTCGATCGTTCTATACGATAGAATGTCGTACAATACGATTAGTTATAAATTAATTTAATTTATCTGATCTAATTATTAGTGATTTATAGAATTTTAGTGATTTTTATAATTTAGTGATTTTTATAATGGATTAAATACTAAGGAGAGAGAAAGATATATGTATAAGTTAGCCAAACAAAGAGATATGAGTAATAAGGATTTAGTTCAAGTGAAGTGTATTAAGGATGAAGATCAAAAAATACTTTTCTTAGAAGATGATATTCAACAAAGGTGGATGAGATATTTTGCTAAATTTTCTAATGAAGATTGTGAAAATAAGATTGACTATATGACCTTAGCACCCTAAATAATAAAAAAGATTTCTATTTTTATCGGCATATTAGTAAAACTGAAGTTAGAGAGGCTTTAAAGAAAATGAATGGTGGAAAAGCTGTTGGACCTGATGATATTCCGATCCAATAGAGGTGTGGAAATGCTTAGGAGATGAAGGGATTTCTTGGCTTACTAAACTTTTTAATACTATTTTAAAGACTAAAAAGATGTCAGATGAGTGGAGAATGAGTGTGTTAATTCCTATTTTTAAGAATAAAGGTGATGCACAAGATTGCACGAATTATAGAGCTATTAAGTTAATATGTCATACTTTAAAACTATGGGAGCGAGTTATGGAGCATAGGTTGTGGCGTGATACTAATATTTCTCAAAATCAATTTGGATTCATGCCAGGGAGGTCGACTATGGAAGCCATACATTTATTAAGAGGTTTGATGGAGAAATATAAAGAAAATAAGGAGGATCTACATATGATATTTATTGATTTAGAAAAAGCATACGATAAAGTTCCAAGAGAAGTGCTATGGAGAGTTCTTGAAAAGAAATGAGTCAATAATGCTTATATTCAAATCATTAAAGATATGTATGCAAAAGCTATTACTTGTGTTCAAACACAAGCTGGTTTGACCAAGTATTTCCATATTTCGGTGGGGTTACATCAAGGATCAGCCTTAAGCCCATATCTTTTTGCTTTAGTCATGGATGTTCTCACTAGACATTTGCAAGAGGATGTACCTTGGTGTATGCTTTTTGCTGATGGTATTCTACTTGTTGATAAGACTAGAGAGGGAGTTGAAGGTAAACTTGAATTATGGAGGTCAATTTTAGAGTCTAAAGGTTTTGGCTTGAGTAAATCTAAAACGGAATATATGGAGTGTAATTTTAGTAGTAATAGACCTAATGAAGGGATTGTGACTTCGGGCGATCAAGTCATTAATAAGAGTACACGTTTTAGATATATTGGATCAATTGTTCAGAGTGATGGTGAAATAGATGGGGATATTATCAGCAGAATTCAAGTTGGATGGTTGAAGTGGAATGCATCGGGCTTGTTATGTGATAGAAATGTACCCCTCAAACTTAAGGAAAAATTCTATAAGATGGTAGTGAGGCCTGCAATGCTTTATGGTGCCGAATGTTGGCCATTAAAAGAGAAGCATAATACTAAGTTAAGTGTGGCAGAGATGAGGATGCTCAGGTGGATGAGTGGCTTTACCCTTAGAGATAGGATACGAAATGAGCATATACGTGAAAAGGTTGGAGTAGCTCCAGTAGAAGATAAGATTAGAGAGAGTCGCCTTAGATGGTTTGGTCACATAAAAAGGCGACCTTCTGATGATTCGGTTAGGAGAGTAGAGGTATTAGATTTGACTTGTGTTAAGAAAGGTAGGGGTAGACCTAAAAAGACTTCGTTAGAAAATATTAAGAATAACCTTTCTTTATTAGATTTAAACGATAATTTGACTTTTAATAGGACACAATGGAGAAAAATGATTCATGTAGCCGACCCCACGTAGTGGGATAAAGGCTTGATGTTGTTGTTGTTGTATGTGATCTAATTAAAATACTAGAATTAATTTCTGGTTTAAATGATCGTACAGTACAATTTAACAGAAAAATTCAAATATTCAATTGTCAACACCCTTTCGAGTGTGTAATTGATTATCTAGCCAACATGCACCTAATCCATCAAATGACTCAAGAAAAAAGAAAAAATACATACTCTTATTATTGCCTTAAATCTTAGTGTTGCACTATCTTGAATCTGTTTTGTTATGTCAACTCAGAGTACGTTGTACCTAAAAATGTTAGTGACACAAAAGAAACAAATAATGTATATAAAATAGGAATAAATAAATAATCACATCAATAATATTTGTAATCATCAAAATACAAGGCTCGACTAGGTTTTCAACATATTAAATAATTTTTTAATTTTAGTCACTTAATACTCTCAAAATTAAATCATCTTAGGCTCATCAAAATCACTAGTTAAATCATTCGTTTTGCCTATAAATAACAAAATCTAAAATAGGTTTGATCACTCAATTTACCTTGACAAAAAATTTCAAGTATACTGTTGATTACTTAATTTAGACCCAATTGCAATCACATTAGTGTGCTCTTGTTATTCATAGATTAATCTCTATTCAAACAATGTATGTTTGCTAAAAGTAGGGATCAAATGATCCCATAATTAATATTGAAAATTTATAACCCCTACTTATCAATGGCAAATAGCGCACCATAACACAAATGTCTCCATGGAGCTATCAGGCATAACGCACAGTGTGACGCACTCTATTTTAGACAAGCCACGAAATACTAAAAAATATTAATTTGCCACAAAAATAATATAATTAATTATAAAAGACTATTAAATTGAAAAATAAACTATTATTTTGACACAAAAAATATACATCACACAATTGCTATCACATTCTTTTACTAAGATTATGTATTTCCATTCATAGTCTTTCTTTGGAGTTTGAACTAAATCCAACAATTTTTCAAATACTTAATAATGATAGAGGCAACTTGATATGTCATCAAAAAATTATCTTGATCGAGAATGAATCTTGATGCAAATATGACATAGAAACTTCCAAAATGAAATCTATGACCATCCAAACTCCGATTTCAGCAAACTTATAGTCAAACTGAATGTCTCAAAGAGACGAACCCAACGACGCTAAAATCGGTCCAATCTGAACCCAAATTGGTCCAAATATAGGGCCTGGAGCCTATTTGAAAGTTTCAAAACATTAATTAGATGACCAAATGATATCAAAATGTGACATGCTTATAGTCAAATCAAGCGGCTCGAGAAGATGAATCCAACGAGCCCAAGATCATCAAATTTTGACATCATTAAGACACTCAAATGCTCAATAAACGATCCATGACTGAGGGAGTTGATATTGGTTGTCCATTAAAACACTCCCAACATGCCCTTGATCTTCTTCATATTTGCTAGCCATGTCACTCCCAAAAAATTATAAATAAACCCTTCATTCTTCATGAGGGGGAGATAAAAAACAACGGGTCTCTCTTGATTTCTCAAGCTTGCATCACTAGCCAAATCTCTTCTCGACCACCAACCGTCGTTGGACTTCCAGCTATTCATTGATTGTTGTTGGATCTTTTTACCAGCAATCAAACATTTCTAGATATCTACTTAACAACTAATTAATATTAAATCTCCAACCATCGCTAGACATTGATGGAACATTCTCTGTTATTTAATCTACATCAAGGGGACCAATCTTTTGAAGTTTGGAAATCTCTTTAGCATATTGTCTTCTCCCTGACATTGAGTTAAGGGATGAGTTGACGTCGTTCAACTACAGTCCTTCTGACCACTGTTGTTTGCCGACTACGATCTTTCTAGCCACTATCACCTGCCAACTACGGTCCTTCCGACCACCATCGTTTGCCGACTTTGTTCCTTCATGAACACCGATGTCCGCTGACTACAATCATATTGACAAAATAAATATGACAACATTCTCTTCAGACCTGCTGCCAAGTTATGCTCTCTATGCAATGTGTATATGCTACATTGAGTCAGCACCCTCCTCTAATGAGGGATATTATTTGTAATCAACCATCAATACTAATGGATTCATTCAAACTAGGTCAAGCCTCATGGTTTTTTCCCTTTTCAAAGTTTTTCACGTAAAAATCTTGTTGTCTCCTATGAGTATTGCACCCTAATATTTTATCTGTTTATGTGCTAGACCTTCGTACAAAACTAGGACGCCAAACTTTACATATCTCTACCACCGTGAATATTCTAGGACGCAGCACAACTAATACTAAAATGTATACACTAAAAAATTTAACAACAAAATAGAAGTCATAAATAACAAAATTGGTGTCAAAGGCGAGAAAGAATGCCTTTGTTGAGGCCATCTCAAGCTTGTTAGTTGAATTATGAATACTTGTAGGTTGTTTGTGTCCTGTTGAAGACAAGGTGTGCTAAAATAAGCAGTGAAATTCAAGTTGAAGGGTGAAGACAAGTCACGCACCCTGCTGTGCAGGTAAGACAAGGCATGCGACTACGTTATGTGGCCAAGATGATGCTGAAGGGATGAAACTAATACATTGAGTGCAATCTCCTAGCTGAGCGGGATGAGGTACCCTAGCTTAGCGGGACAAAGTAAAATAAGTTGTATATGGACCCTAACAAAAATAAAAAGTTAAATAATAAATAATTTAAGTTTTCGTTTATAACTCTAATTATCAAATTTAAATTCGCGCAAGATATGGGTGTTGTGCGCCATGCACTATTACCCATGAATAGCACAAACAGCACATGCTATTTTGAGCCTATGCACTGTACCATGAAAAATGGCTCAAATTGTACACCACACCACACAATGCATTATGGTGCAAATATTTTATACTATTGACACGTATATTATGGCTTAATTACTTAGATACTTTGACATATGAAAATTATATCGAAATAAAATTTATATGACATATCACTAGTAAAATTTTGGTATCTTTCCAAGAAAAGCATTGGATCCAAAAGAAAATAGAATTTATATGACATATCACTAGTAAAATATTGGTATCTTTCCAAGAAAAAAAAAATTGAATCCAAAAGAATAAGAAAAAAAATAGTAACAAATTCAAACAAACTTTCACTTTTGATTTTTGTTTTATCCTCCGGTTAATAAAAGTTACATGGAGACATTTGCCACACCAACAAGCACCACGAAGCTGAAACTCAACAAGCCACGTACATTTCATTTCCATACGTAATCGCGTTATTATCATAAAATCTACACTAAAAAAAAAATTGAAATAAAAAAAGAGAATAATTATTTGACGATAACTTAAATTCCAAAGCCAAAGAGTGCTCTTATCTGGTGAAAGATCAGCTCTCTCCACCCCCTCTCAGTAGTGTCAACTGTAGAATATCCAAACCTGAAGGTAAAAAACATAATGAGATAATGTTTCAGATTTTAATGATTTCAATTGGACGCTTACACATCTACTGCAGATAGGAATCAAATCAGATGAGTAAAGATAAGGAAATAAAGGTGACCTATCCTGTTCAGGAACACCATTCTGAGTCAGTTTTACAACGGCGACACCAGGCTCTGGTTCATCAAAATCAAGCCTAACCTGCATTTACCAAAATGGCCGACGTTTCAATACTAATTGACAATAAGCCACATTATTATTCAAATTAAAAGCCATCTCATCACCGTGGAATGGATCCCATCAGCCCAGCTACTGAATCTCCATTTCTGCACAATTAGTTTCCCTTCCTGCAACTCTTCGTTTACCCCAGTGATTGAGCCATCAATAAGGCTAAACTGACCCCCAATTTCCTTGTTAATCCTTGCGTTACTATGCGTAAACCCTTTCCACCTGTTCTCATCCATAAGCATCTCGTAAACATCCCTCGCCCTGCATCTAAACCTCTCAGTCATCGTGATAGTCTTGAACCCCTCTTTTTCACTATTCTCCTTCTTTCCAGCGTTTCCCGCAGCTAGCTGACTTGCTGGGGCACCTGTTGCAGGATTTCCTGCCACTGCAGTAGCCAATTGTGGCTTCTCGGAGGCTAAAGGAGCTTTTCTAAGCTCTAGCTCGTTCTTGGCCGGGCCACCCTTCGACATAGCCTGCACGTAGGACCGAATTTTGTCAAGAATCACCGGCTTTCCCTTGGCAATAAAGGCTTCCTTGATCATGCGGCCGATCGGGCCGTCGCCATCGCCATCACGAATAACGATTTTGAGCTCGGGGTCCTCACCAGCGTTCTCATCAGCGAGGTAAGGGACCTCGACGGATCCCGTAATGCGTAAAAGCTGCGCGGCGCCACCTTCTCTGCTATCGGAGTCACTTCGGGTCTCTGCCTCGAAAGAGAGAGAGATGGAGAGCTCATAGCCGGGGATGGCCTTTCCCTTCCTGACATTAACATAGGCCTCACCTTCGAGTTTGTCGAGAGTTTTGGTGCGAATGAAAATGCCACCATCGCCTTCAAGGATGGTGAGGTCGGAGAGGACAGATGAGAGAAATGTGCGAGACCACTCGAGGCAATCGCGTTCCACCCAGTGCCAGTTATGGACATTCCTGCCGTCCGATCGTTCGGTCACGATCCATCTCTTGTCGCCCTGGCCATACTTCGCCATGGCCACTAGGGTCTCGAGATGTAGTGAGAGATGACGGCGAGATGTTGGAGTAAATGAAGAACGAAGGAGATGGACTATGCGGATGGATCCGCGGGCAAGATCCCATGATAAAAATGCGTGGACTTTCTGGACTCTTTGAACTGGAAATTTCTGACTAAGAATGGAGGTTCTGTACATGACATGAAGATATTAGAAAATTGTGGGGAAAATGTTTAACAATCTTATTAATTAAAATAAAAAACTCTTTCTAATCATTTTAATTCACTCTTCAAATTATATTTCTGAATAACATTATTATAAGTATTTGAATTAAAACTTTTTAAAATTAAATTTAGAGCCATTATAATTTCAATTTCTCAAAACTTTTAGTCATAATGTTTCAATAAGATAAATTTATCAACATGAAAAGTATGGGTGTCATGCAAAGTAAGTTTTCAGATTGGGTTTGAGTCCAATCCTAAATTGATTTGCCTTCAATTGCTTTAACACAAACTTGACCGAATTAGACAAGCAGGTCAAAAATTCAGACCTGATCCAACCCACCCTAACCCAAATTGACCCAACCCAACCCATTAACTTGCGAATGTACGCGAGGTGCGAGCGCAAGTGCGAGCGGCGTATGCGAGACTATGAGCACTAACGCGATCGAGTTGCGGGGGCTTTCGCGGTGTGGTGCAGGATGGGGACCAGGGTCAATTTTTTGGGTTGCTTTCAAGTTTTCGAGCTAACCTGAACCCGACCCAAAATTAGAAACGGTTTAAAACATGAAACCCATGGGTCGATCCAAACCTAAAAATTTTAGGTTAGGTTTAGGCCGAGTTTTTTGGTCGTGTCAAATATTGACAAATATTGACATCCCTTGCAAAACGTGATATGATTCAACTCCAAAAGAGTTAAATCAAGCACATGAGACGTAATTGAAAATTTCAAGATATTAATTAATGGAGAAATAATCTCCAAATCTTACATGCATATAGTCAAATTGAACATCTCAACGAACTTAGCTTATGAGTTATTTATCGAGTTAAGCTTGAATCAGCTCATAAATCAGCTTGACTCAATTACACCCTTAATCATTATATTAGAAAATAGTTTGATCTTGAAATTACATACATGTTTGCATAGAAGGTAGAACTTGGTGGCTCTCCTAAATTAGAACTTTGGTGACTAGTCCATGAAATAAGTTTGTATTATTCCTTTAATAATGGATGGAGAATGTGATTTTATTTATATAATTTTATGTTCTTTTTCATGATTTTTTTTATTTATATCCTCTATCCCCACCACTCAATTTTCATGTGCTTAAACTTAGGCTTCGTTTGGGACGGCTTTCTTACTGCTTCTTAAAGCAGCTTTCTTTAAGAAGCATTAAGAAAGTTATCCCAAATGAAGCCTTAGCTTTCATATATTATGGCTAAGATCTACATATAACTTAGTGATGGCTATGTGAGGCCTCTTGATGGGATTGATGGCTAAAAATCTTATGGATATGTACTTTAATGTATGAGGATATGATATGAGTTTTCAATAGGAATGTAAATTCATTAAAGTTAGGGAAGATGGAATATTATGACAAGCTCAAATTGGGCTAGTTAATTAGGACTAATATTGAATATATTTTTAAGGAATGAGTTTGAACTTTTTTAAAGAATACCTCAAATTGGGTTAGTTAAGGATGTGAATATATGATTTGAAATAGTTATAGAAGTTTAATGGAGTTTAAGACTTTATTGAGGTGTGCGGAACATGACTAGGTTTTGTCTAGAGACTACAAGAGTAGTTTGGAGTGGTTTTGTGGATTTAATGGTGGATATATGGCTTGCCTTGAAAGGTTATTAGGTTGTGGAAGAAGATGTGATGAAAGTTTAGAGTAGATGTTAAGCAGAATAACAAATAAAATTAAAGATCATAAAGATAAATATCAGTCTCATCAAAATGATAAAACTTAGACCACCAAGTATCAGACAAAAAGAAAGAGTTTTGCCAAAGTAACATGAAAAATAAAAAAATAGAATAATTTCATTATAGAATAGCCAATATATATAAGTATTATGTGATTGTTGAACTACCCTCATTTTAAATAAAAAGAAGGAAAAGGGAAAAGGTGGGGGTTGGTTATTAATGGAAGGAGTTCCAATATATATAGGGGTTTATTAATCCAATACTATTCCTTCCTTAAATGGCTAGCAAATGTGTCCTTATGTGAAAAAAATGTCTTGAGTTTAATATTTCTCTAAGAAATTCTAAATTCTAGTGCTTCTTAAATCTTAGTTAAGTTCTTGGCTTGTTCCATAGAAGTCGTCTTGTTTGTCATAAGATAATTTGTTTTTAATGTATAAAGAAATATGAGAGAGAGGGAGAAAGGGTCTTTAGATGTGTGTGTGTGAGAGAGAGAGAGAGAGAGAGAGAGAGAGAGAGAGAGAGAGAGAGAGAGAGAGAGAGAGAAGAAAATAAATTTTTAATCAAAGTGGCCTTATTGTCCCCCATGAGCCTTAACTCATATCACATGTTTTCATAACTACTAATATAATTTGGTTTAATCATTAATGTAATTATTCTAAACTAATACATTACTTGTAAGAATTAGAACTAATAAGTGCAAGTGTACAAAAAGACAAAATTCACATAACATGGAACCAAGATGACTCAAGCAAGGGTTTTATCAAACCCTACCCCGAGGAAAAAAATAAAGTAATTAATATCAAAGTATCAAGTTTAGTTAAGGGTGATCCAAACTTAAACGCATAGGAGTCGAGCCATAAATTATACCTATTTTATTTTTTTATAGTGCCGTTTCATGCAAAAAAAAAAAAAAAAATTGTGAACCTACTAGCTCGCACACTCTAAAGTTAGTGAAGAAAATAATTCTAAAATCTTATCTTAAAATAATAAAAATATATAGGCCAATATATATTAAATCATATTGTTCAATCATAATCATATTGTATGATCAGTGTTAATTTCAAATAAATAACTATCATAAGATTAATTTTTAATTAGATTAATTTAAATTTTAAAGTAATCATATTATACGATGCATATCATATTGTATGATTTTTTTTTAATTAATTTAAGTAAGCAATGAAAACTAAGTGGTTAATACATGCAAATTTGGCATAGCTAACTACAGAGTATGATGCCAACAATCTTGGATAATTAAACCAATTTTACTTTTCATGATATTTTGGTATTTAACTTAATCATATTTATAATTATAGGATCATAATATTTGATTTGTTTGCATTTTCTGGTTAAGCCTGCCTTAGGATTTTACTTATGAGCACTATTTATGTATACCTCTCTAAAAATCCTAAAATTTATTGGAGACTAAAAATTCTGAGGAGAACAGTGGTTTGAAAGAGAGCACTTCATGCTTTTGATTTGGAAACACTAAGTGATAAATCTTTTAAGACCCTATGTGTAATAACTCATATTTTAACCCATTTAAATAATTTTTTTAATGAGTCATTATAAATCCAAATGACAAATCATCTTTGCCATAACATAGATATTGTAGTAATTTAATTAAATTAATTTTTTCATAGTTTTTTTTTAGCACTGGTGCTAATAGTTAAAAAATTGACAGTTGTCGGTACAAGCGAGAGTTTTGGGACTATCAAGTGTACTTTTTGAAAATCAATTTCACCAAAAAAATTTTAAATAAATTATGTTATTTTATTGATATTTCTCTATAATTTTTGGAGTCTCAAAGAATTTATATTAATTTTATATTGAAAACTGAATAATCTTCCAAATTAGATTATGGGGCATTATAATTGGTATCAAAGCATAGTTATTTGAAGAATTGAATTATTATTAGAGTTATAAAAAATTAATTATAAGTTGGGTAGATTGGGTAAACTAAGTTGCATTATTTTGCATCCATAATTGATTGCATGGGTGAATTGTTCAGTTGTTCACCAACTAAAATGGATATACTAGAGTAAGATACACTAAATGAGCTACACAGTGTGGCTCCAATACAATCAGACATTATTATGGAGCTGTTTAATGTGATAACGTAACTAATGGTTGATACTCAGAGCAAACCATCAGGGACTAAGGAAGAAAAGGGGAAAAACATTTGCATGTATTTGATAAGCTAAAGCCCCCACTGTTCAAAGGAGCTGTAGGACTGGGTTCCCAGGTTGCAGAAGATTGGTTTCTGAGGATAAAAAAGATCATCGACAATATGTAGTGTCCAAAGAATAGGAAGGTACCATTGGTTATGTTTCTCTTTGAAGGAGAGGTTGAGAGATAGTTAATTGGATAACATAAAGAGAAATTCCATGAAAAGATTAATATTGAGATTATGTGAGATGAATTCACTACAATGTTCAGGATGTAGTTCATACCTCCATCAGCCTGATGACAAATGTAGGAAAGTTTCATTAAATTGGATTAGGGATGAAAGACTGTGATACAGTATGAAGCTGAGTTTATTGCACTTGTTAAATATGCTCCCCATTTGATTCCTACTGTTGAAGAAAAGTGCTATAAATTTTTTGCAATGATTGAATAGGGATTTGATATATCCATTAGTTCCTCTACGAATTCTTTTTTTTTTTTTTAATGAGTTGATGGAGCAAGCTAGATTGATTTAGCAGTACTGACATCTAGGCTTGATTAGATATCCATAAATGATGTTAACAAGAGAAGGACCATGGATGAATCAAGCAGAGATAGAGAAAGTGTTAGTGATAAGACAAGCATATATAGTTATTTGAGGGAATATGGATCGATAGCATTTGTAAGCAGTTATAACTATAGTGAATGTGTTCATTGTAGAGGATGACACACATGATAGTGTTACTTATTTACATGATAATATTTTTTATTCTAACAACATGGATGAGAAGCAGTAGATTGTCCAAAGAGAGGAACTAAAACATATTATGGACCAGAATAGACCCAAAAAATTGAAGGACAGAGAACTGTATAATCATGATCATATAGTAAAAGATAAACCAACAAAGAAAATGATAAAATCGTTAGTGGTGGTTAGAGGGAGTTTGTTGCACATGGATTAACAACACTGACAACACACACTGATAACACCTACTCTAATAATGCCATGAGTGTACAACTTGTAGTATTTGGAGGACCAATAAAAACCTGAGAGTTCTGTTGGTAATAAGTTTATTTTAAATGATTTGCATGACATAACATATCATAAATAATTAAATGACATATGATAGAATGAAATGCATTACTGTATGATTTCTTAAGAAGTTTTGATTTGAGTTTTAATAGTGCAAATTTGGTTTATATTGATTTTGTGCCCAAATCATTTAGGGAAAATGTCAAAGATGATATTTTTTTTAAGATTGGTATATTATAATAGCTTATATTTTAATCCAGTCAAATAATTTTTTTTGGAGTTATTATAAGCCCAAATTATAAACCATCTTCACCATAAAATAGATATTGTAGTGATTTAATTACATTAATTTTTTTCATAATTATTTAACACTTGTGCAAACCCTTAAAGAAATTGATAGTTGATGATAAAAGTGGAGATTTTGGGACCGTCAGGTGTTCATTTTATAAACAGATTTTATCAAAAAAAAGAGAGGCTATTTTATTGATATTTTTTATAATTTTTTATGTCAAAAAGATTTATATGAATTTTATCTTAAAATTTGAATAATTCTTCCAAATTAGATTATGGAGCATCACATTATGCACCCATTTTATTTTCATTTTTCTTCTACCTCAATCCTCCAATATTTTGTTATTATTTGTGGAGAGCTATTGCTTCATTCATAACTAAACAAAAGTCAATAGGAATTGCTTTAAGGGTAGGACCCCTAACCTATTATATATATTTTATTTTTAGTGTTTTGCATAGAATAATGGAAAAATAAGCCCATGCAAGTTTGAAGCCAAATCATATGAGACTGTATTTCTAGGATATTCAAAAAGTTGTATAAGGTTTTTAATGAAAGATCTCTAATAGTTAAGGAATCTACACATTCCACTTTTGATGAATCTAATATTTATAGTTGGCTTGAAGTAGTAGAACTAGAGGATGATGAGTTATCCAACCTTCAAAAATTAGATCTATTAAAGAGGAAATATAAGCATGACATAGATAATGGTAGTTTTCATAGTCATTCCAAATAATTGAAGATCCTTATGATGGTGTCATAACTAAAAATGCACTTTGTAATCACACTATGTCCCTTATAATAGTAGAGTTCAATATGCTTTGGTAGATAAATTTTAAATTGTGCAAAAAGAAATGAATTAATTTTTTTGTAATGATATGCGAAAATTAATGCCCGTACAATCTAATCAAAGAGTAATTAGAACTAAATGGGCTTTTAAAAATATATTAAATGACTCAAAATCAATTGCTAGAAATAAGACAAGATTAATTGTAAAAGAGTTCAATCATATAGAAGGAATTAAATTTGAGAACAACTTTGCACCTATAATTTCCCCTACAATAGGAACAATTAATAGGTCCGGACACCGGACGTAGCTTTACATCCGGAGACTAATAACATGTTGTCACGTGCTCATACTCTTTACCGTGCGGCCCGACGACCCGACCCTTACCGGAACACAATATTGCTATGTTCGCGTATTGCTAGGTATTGCTTGACAATAATGAGAAATACCACTCTGTCAAGAGTAATACCGAGCAATACTTAGCAATACCTAGCAAAATCGGGGTATTGCTAGGTATTTATCTTCATAGAATGATATTTCTCGTTATTGTTGAGGATTATCGAACAATACCTAGCAATACCCCCATATGCACAAATCAGCCAATACATAACAATCCCAGGTCTGGTCTGGGTCGGGTCGTCGGGCCGCGCGGTAAAGAGTAAGAGCACAATGCACCATTTTACTGAACATAGAACTACGTCAGGACACCAGATCAAATAAAAATTCCTCCAATAGAGCTAAAAAAAACTTGGAAAAGGAGCCCGAGGGATTAGGACGAGCTAGGGCATCCTCGAGCGCAAGGAAGACGGTTTTATCCATGAACGGCATCCTTGATGCTTCCTTTATAATATGAAAAAATAAAATAATAAAATAAAACCGACAGCCGTACGCCATCAGCGAACCCACTAATAACTAATGAAAAAGAAATCCATTTTCACCACGCGATGGCTGCTCCACTCTGAATCCTCAGTCCAACCTACGCAGAGCCGCAAGGACGGAAGGAGGCTTCCGCTCGCTTCTTCTCAATGTCCTCCTCAGCCCCCTCCCCTCATCCCCCCTGCTCCACCTCCGCCTCCTCCCGCCTCCACCCCCTCACCTTCTGGTGCCACGAATGCGATATGAGCGTTTCCCTCCTCCCCTCCCCTTCCCCTCTCCCTTGTCCTCATTGTCGCCGCTTCGACTCCCTCCTCCCTCTCGACTCCATCTCTCCTTTCTCTCTCTCTCCCTTCTTTCCCTCCCAACACTCTCCGGATCTCCCGTCCCCAAACCCTACCCCCGATTCCGCCCCCGATGACTCCATCGCCGCCATCCCCAGCGTAGAGATCGCCGAAACGGCCGCCGTTTGCGCCATCTGCAAGGACGACCTCCCTCGAGGATCCTTAGCTCGTCGCCTCCCTTGTTCCCATCACTACCACTCCGACTGCATCGTGCCCTGGCTTTCGCTCCGTAATTCTTGCCCTCTTTGCCGCTCCGCGATTCCATGCTCCCGCCGCCCCCGCGCACAGCGGTTCCGCATCCGCGTGTTGGAACCCGATGATGTCGATGTAGATGCCTCGTTCCGCCAGATCGAGGTCTCGCCAACGCAGATGGGTCTAGAGGAGACGGGATCGATGGACCCGGCGAATAGCGGGGAGACGGTTACTTCAGAATGGCCCGTGGGCAGGGGGTGGGCTTTTGAACAGGAAGATGAGTTAACTGATGTGATAATATCGGATGTTTGGGATGATTTGTTCGCTTGAATTGGAGGTATGGCTCTTGATGTGGTATGATTAGATTGAAATTTTTGTTGTGATCAGTATGTTTGTTTATAGGTTAGTGTTAACATACAGGTAAACTGGAAATTTGTTTTAATGGTATTTAGGATTTGTTAGAGCAAAGACTGCTTTGTTTGCTAAGTGTTGGCTTTGTTTCCCTCTGTAATCCACAACTGTTGGATGGAGAAAATGTTGTCACATGTTCCCGGCAAGAGTTCTGTTTTCCATATGAGTGATTCGCAAAAAACTTTTATCCGTTCATATTTTTAATTTTATCGATGGTTATTGTATTAGTGTCCATCTAGTTTTACTGTGCCAGCTTTCATTTTGAAGAGGAGCATGCATTATTAAGTTGTATGTATGGCCTGCAAAGTTATAATTAATATGAGTGTACCCTCATGTACTTAATTTTTTATTCTTTTATTGTTTTTTGCTTATGATTTTGGATACTTTTCTGATGATAAGCACTGCATAAAAATTAGTTTCCATTTTTAGTTCCTAAATTTATCTTTTATATTGTTTACTCGTTGGCTTATTTAGAGTTGAGGAATGTGGTTAGTTTCCCAAAAATCTGTTATGGCACTTCTCAATCTCTATTAATTATATTCACTGATTGGAACTTAATTGAATGGGAATTTGCAGGAGATGGAATCATAATGGGAGAAGCTATACTTGAATTTATAGTAATAGATATAATTTTCTAATAATGAATACAAATTTTAAGAATTGAAAAGAGCACTTAATTATTCAAAAATGGAGTCATCCAATCACAAATATATTTCTTTTTACCTATAAGAAAAAGCAAATTATTTGTTCTAGAGATTATAAGAGGATTTCTAGAAGAAATTTGACTATTAAACATAAAGTAGAAGTTATGAATATTTATCGTAAAAGTATTAAAAAAAAAAAAAGATAAAAAATCTCCCCAGGCATAAGATGGTAATGCTTGAAAGATGATGAGTTATTAATTTTTCAAGATAGGTTGCTATGAGCAGCTTTAGAATTCTTTAGTTAAGCCAAACTTAATATTTGATAAAATTGCTGGCTCCATTAAGATGATTTTTATAGAAGTTTTTGTAGATTCTAAAATTAGATCTCACATTGGTAAAGATACGTGATAGTGGATAATTATTAAGGGAAAGAAATATGCTTTTAAAACAATGACATAATATATTAATATTGAGAAATAAATATAGGAAAGGTAACAGGTCTTGTTAGGAGTTTGAAGATTAAAGTAAAGGGCCTAAAGGCTATAGCTTTTGATCTATAGAATAATCTATGCTCTAATGGGAAATGGGGTTAAATAAAAGAACTAAGATAAGAGTAAGATATTTAAAACCTTTGATCAAGTTAGATATAGTTGAAGTAAAGATAATACTAATATGTTAGTTAAAAATAAAGACTTTAAATTTAGATGCAAATGTTATTTTGTGAAATTATTAAATGATATGATTAAGGAAGAAATCATTTTTGGAAGAATATAATGAACATGATAATGCAACAAATATTTTTAATAAATATTATAATTTTTTGGTTGAGAAATCTGATGAAATAACTGGAAAATTCGAATGATTTAGAAAATGTTTGGAAGACAAAATGACTATGACTAGTGGAGCAAAGATTGAATATATTTATGTAATTTTAGCCAAAAAGTTATTGACAGTTATTAATCAATATTGTTAATAAGGTGATACTTTTTAGTGAGATAAATTTAATTAGGTTAGATCTAATATATAGGATAATGAGGATACAGATTCTAGAGTTAAATACGTGTGGTTAAAATGAAAACAAATTTCAGGAGCATTATTTGATTAGAAAAATATAACGGAGACTTAAAGATTATTAATAAAATCATAGTTATGAGAGTTATGTTGTATGGTCTAAATGTTAGATTATAGAAAAATTAGTAATAGCCAAGTTGGGATTGTTAGAATTGAGGATGTTAAAATGGTTCTAACAAAAATAAGAAATATAGATTGAAGAATAATTATATTAAAGGGGTGATATTAGAGCAATCTATTTAAGTAAAATAGTATAGAATAAACTCGACATATTTGAGCATGCTAAGAAGGATAGGAAAAATGCACCATATAGACGTTTTTGCAAAATTAGTGTGAAATAGGAAGCAAGGGTGTAAACCAAAGGTAATATGGATTGAATTAATGTTAAAAAAATTGCATGGAATAGTTTTGAACCTCATGCAACCTTTAGTAGAAACCACTGAAGAATGAGGAATTATGAAGCCAACCCCTAGTTAGGATAAGACTAATGCCTCGTTTGGGATGACTTTCTTCCTGTTTTTTAAAGCAGCTTTTTAGTACAAAAAATTTAAATTTTGTACTAAAAAGTTGCTTTAAGAAGCAGTAAGAAAGCCGTCACAAACGAAGCCTAAAGTTGATGAAAGAGCCCGGTTGTGCTTACATGTCTTGAGTTTTTCGTGAAAGTTTCTACGATATGACTTGAGATGATGATGATTGTTTTACTGATTCTGCTAGAAGCTTACTTATAAATATCAATATTCTTATTATTCCACCTCCAAAATAATTTGTTTTTCGTGAGGCAAAAAGCCACTCTAGAATTGCACGGGGAGATGCAAGACTTGAAACCATGGTTTTGAAAACCGGACCGGACCGGCCGGTTCGACCGGTTCAACCGTGAACCGGTCTTACGGCCGGTTCGGTCTTCCCTAAGAACCGGACTGGCAACGAACCGGTCAAAACCGGTTTGAACTGCCGGTTGAACCGGCCGACCGTTGAACCGGTCCGTTTCTTAAGAACCGGCCGGTTCAACTAAAAATATATTTAAAGCATTACCACTGATATGATTTAAATTGTCTCCTTAGATCACAGTGAGTTGTCGTGTGCCCATGTTGGTTTTCATCAGTCTTTGGTTCTTTTTTCCGTAATCATGAATAGAGCAAGATTGGATAGATACCCACCAACTGAGAAATTATTCTGTGCAGAGTTCGGACATGAAGAACCATCCAGATTGTTACATATTTACTAAGTATTTTCTGTATATTTGTAAATACTCATCAAATACTCAATACATACAAAACAAATCAGCAAATGCTTAGTAAATACTCAGCAATACTCATAACTGAGTATTTGGTTTGTATTTGTTTGCCGAGTATTTATAAATACATAACAAATCCGAACTCTTCTCTCCATCCGAACTCCGTACAGAAAAATTTCTCCACCCAGCTTTGTCATTCACTTATATTTATATGATTCTTTTCTGAACTCCTGAGGAGAACCGCTCTTGCTTATTAACTTATTTATGATATGTGCGCATAAAACCTAGATACCAAGTAATCTGTTTATTTATCATGGTTCTTATTCAGATATTTTCTTTGTACAATTTGCATCTTCTTCCTTTTCTGCCTAGTGATTGATGCATAGCAAATGTTGCCTTGCAGCGGACAATGAAACAATGAAGACTTGCTCCCTTGATTCATTTGGATTTTGGTCTGCTGCTACATTGCTATATCGCCTAAGTTTGTGCATTATTGTTTTATCTACTGCACAAGCCAATTGCCATTCAAAATAACACTGCTACTTCCCTCCCTATTTAAAATTATAAGCCTCTCTCAAGTTGAATAAAGCTTAAATTTACCTGATCTCGTTCATTTCTTAAGAGTCTGTCAATAAGAATACATTGTCTTGCTGATTCTGTTCAGAACTCTTACTTCTCAAATATTTTATGCTGTCATTTTTCTACTAACAAAATGATTTGCTTTGCACGAGATAGAATGCCACTGGAGACAATAAAATACATTTATGAAGAGGTAATGAAGCAGCACCAATTAGTTGGTTTTATATATAAAAGGAGAGCAATGTGTGATGATACCAAATATATTAAATGGCTATGATCTCTATTAATTGTGCATTAGTTGTGTACAGAGGGAGGACAGTTATAGCCTACACGTGCAAATTTTTTTTAATTATTTAAATGATATTGAATAAAATAATATTTTTATGCTATAAATATACTATATTCTATATGTTGTATATTTTGATTTCATTTGAGATAGCTTTCTTACAATGTTATTTTTTGGGTTGCAATCATAGGTTTGTTTGTCATTTATTTATTTTCACTATTTTTAATAGATGTTTGTACTATAAAATTATTTTATACATTAGCTTTCAAAAAAGCTACTTTATATTCAATATGTTCACAACCAATTTTATAAAAATTATATCCATTCAAAATGGACCCTTAGGCTTTGTTTAGGATGGCTTTTTTCATGCTTCTTAAAGTAAATTTTTATTAAAAAATTAAATTTTTGTATTAAAAAGTTATTTTAAGAATCAGTAATAAAGTTATTCTAAATAAAGCCTTAGGTTTCGTTTGGGACGACTTTCTCACTACTTCATGAAGCAATTTTCTAGTACAAAATTTTTAATTTTTAATTAAAAAGATGCTTTAAGAATTCTTATTGCTTTTTAAAGCAGCTTTCTAGTACAAAATTTTTAATCTTTAACTAAAAAGTTATTTTAAGAAGCAGGAAGAAAGCCGTTCCAAATGAAGCCTTAGTCTAAAAGATCGTTTACGGTCCACTTTAGTTGGGTTTTTTTTTTTTTTTTAAGAATAAAATTATATTATAAAAAATTATTAATTTAAAATATATTAGAAGAGAAAATATAGATAAATAGGGCACAATATCAACGGTGAATGAGAGGACATTGTAATGTAGGAAGGTTTCTTACAAAAATTCAAACTCAAATATACTATTTGAATTATAGCTCATTGATGTTTATAATTAGCTTCAGTTAAAACGTCTCAAATATATGGTTGTTGCTGAATTAGTACGAGCGAGGGTAATGTGGTTCCTTCAGATAAGGACTAATAATATTTACAAGAAAATAGGGTAAACGATTTCCTTCATCATCCAACTAAAAGGTCTTAGATTCGAGTCTTTGTGTATGCGTCGTGTGTGTGAGTTTGCCTTAAATGGCCTAAATGTCTCAAAAAAAAAAAAAAAATCCTTCATCATTTGTTAGTTCTTTAGGGATCAAAAAGTCCCCGTGTGGGGTTGCTTTGCTTCACCCGCAAATCTTTTTTGGTTAGGGAGAGAATGAAATAAAGTGAAATTTTAAAAATAGCGATAGTTACAGTGATTTTGGTGTTATTATATATCAGTCATTTTAATTGATGTAATAATGATTTTAAATAATGACTTTTTTTGTAGTGATTATTATGAGGCGATTTGAATATCATCTATAATAATTTTACCCCAAAAAAATATCATCTTTAATAATGATAAAGCCAGCAAGTATACAGTTCAAAATTAAACTTTATTTTCTTTTTTTTCTCTCTTTTCATGCCTTGAGAAGGGACTTATTAAGTTTTGTTTGGGATAATTTTCTTATTGTTTTATGATATGAAGTAGTTTTTTGCCCATCATTGTTAGCTTGGTTGATGGGCGAATACGGTTGGGAACCCTCCAACCCGTGCTCGATTTCTCTCGAGCGGAAACGCCTCTTAAGTGGACATAATCAAGTGCGGGCCAGAAGATTTGGAGTGCGTTCCTATTCTAGGTCAGCCAAGGATTAGTCACGCAGTCAAGCGCCTTTTTGGTGGTGGCAGCAGGTGGATGGATATCCTGTTAAAAAAAAGTAATTTCTTAGTACAAAATTTTTTTGAATTTGAAAATTTTTACTAAAAAGCTGCTTCATAAAGTAATAAAAAATTATCCCAAATGAAACATAAGTACTATTATGTTACAAGTAATTAACTTTCTCTTGAGTCTCTGCATTGTATGCACAAGTCATAACTCATAATATCAACAATATCATCAAAACTTTATGTAAGTCATAATATGGAATCACTTACAATTTTTTGCCTTCTTATTTTTCCGGTTGTCTAATTTCTCTGGCTTCTTGTACAATCTACATATTATTTGAATCATGAATGCTCAAATTTCTGTGTCTCAAGTGAAAGCAGATTTCTCCTATTCTCAACTACTTGCTTCTATTAAGATATGATTTGAGCTGATTGTATTCACATTATGATGAATGTTTTGCTTTGATTGCCACCAAAACCTTCAAATGTGTCTATGTTATGTTACTAATTTTCTTTATGCTGACTATAAGCCATCATCAACTTTTGGAGAAATTATTTTGTGCTGAGATCGGATGTAGAACGCAATTTAGAAATAAGCTAGAATACGTCACATCAGTGGTACTGAGCCACGGTACCGAGCAGTACCGAGATGCGGTACCGAGCGTAGGGGTGATATGGCGCATTCTGATTGGTCTCCGAAAGGCATTCGGCATTCACACAGAACAATTAATCCAACTCTTTTGACACTCAGGGAAGAGCTTTTTGTGCCAGGTGAATGATGCATGATAAGCATGGCAGTGAGAGTCTTTTCGTCTGGGCTTATAAGAATGCCCATTTAATTTTGACATATTTTAAATATTTTAAAAATGTCTTATGGACATGTAATTTCCTTTCTTAATGAATGTATTTAGAAAAATATTGCAAATACAAAGTCTATATAAAAAGTTTAGATCTAATGTTTAAGAACTTATTTCAACGTCCAGCATAGTGAGTAGTTTGGTGGTTCAGGTGATAGTGTGTTATCAAATAGAGCCCCTTTTGTTAGACTTAAGCTTCTCCCTTACATTTATGGAGATCACTTGGATTTTATTTGGGATAGCTTTTTTACTGCTTTTCAAATCAGTTTTTTTTTTTTTAATTAAGTACTAAAAGCTAATTTAGGCTTCATTTGGGGCAGTTTTTTTAATGCTTTATAAACCAATTTCCTAGTACAAAAATTTCTAGTTAAAAAAAATGTATACTAAAAAGCTGTTTTAAAAAACATTAAGAAAGCCGTCCTAAACGAAGCCTTAGAAAATAATAAAAAAGTTGTCTATAATAAAAAAGTTGTCTCAAACAAAACCTCAATTACATAAACAAACCCTCATAAAAGCTCATATGCAGCTTTCTTAATGTTTTGTAAAACAGCATTATTAAGGCTTCGTTTTGAACGGCTTTCTTACTGCTTCTTAAAACAAATTTTTAGTATTAAATTTTAATTTTTGAACTAAAAAATTACTTTAAGAAATAATAAAAAAGCCATCCCAAATCATCTCAAACGAAGCCTAAATCTTACTACAAACAAGGTTCAGTCCCGTTTCCACTCAAGCAGAAACTAGTAATCGGTAAGATTTACGATATTTATTTCTGTGATTTGTCAGCCAAACAAACTCCATTGGAATGTCCTCAAGTAACAATCATGTGTTATCATCATAACTTCAGTAACAAGCACTACTAACTGTTTAGCACGCGGTTTCTGCTCTTTTGTTGCATCATAATTATTAAAAAAAAATATTAAAAATATTCTAATATAATTTATATAAGAATATAGAAAAAAATAAAATTTTAAAATAATTTTCAAATTATTGGCATATGATCATTTTAGTTCCATATTATAGTTAGGGACTAATTTGTAATCAAATTTATATCATAATTAAAATATGTGAAGCTATTTTTTTTTTTATCAACGTTGTATAGTAGATGGACTAAATTGGGGCAACACAATACTTTGAGATTAAATTGATTATACACGAATAATTTGGAGACTATTTTAAAATTTTTCTGAAAAGTATATATCTAACTTTTTTGAAACTTTTTCTGAGCAAAAAATGGATCTGAATTTTTTGAGCAATTTTTTCCTTCTATCTTTCATATCTTTGAAAAGAGTCTCATTCATCCAGCAAGTAACGCAAAGAATGCTTGGTACATTTCATCCCTATCTAATAAAGAAAATCATCAAAAAGAGAAAGAAGCAAAGTTAGAAGAAGGGCCGTCAAAAATCAGTTCACGGGTTGGGTTTGGATCGAATCCGGAATTGATGCGACATTAGTTGACCTGACACAAACCCGACCCGTTTTTGCAAACCTATACGCCTAGGACAAACGTGACGGGTAGTTCGGGTAGCAAACACGGTCAGCAGGTCATTCCGGATCATTTTTTGGGTTTTCGAGTTGACCCGAACCCAACCTGATTTTTGAAATGGGTCGGTTTGTTGAACCCGAATCCAACCCGTTTCACAAACCAGTTGACCCTAACCCAAAATTTTCGGGTTGAATTTAAATCGGAATTTCAAGTTATGCCAAATATTAACACCCCTAGCTAGATAGAAGATACAACACACGAATGCAGCCATATATATCAGAAAAATGTCTTATAAAGCTTGCCAAGCCTTATCCTCCACTTCACGTAAGCAAACTGAAACTATTTTATACGTGCAAGTCACAACTATTATATGAAGATTATAAGAAGGCATTTGCCACTTACGACATCATTAATTCTTCAATCTTAATTCTCATAACTAAACAAGCCATGGACTGTTTCTTGTTCTCTTTGGAGTTGAGTGAAAATGATCTGTGGAAGGTGGGAATGTTTCTGCTGGTTCAAGCTCTGGTGTATATCGTCCTCTCCAAATCATCAAATATCTTCTCCTCTTCCAGGATGAGATCTCTGAGCTTTCAGACCGTTAGATCGCCGAGCCTTCAGCGGATGCTGGAGATGTTCTCGGACCCCCCTCTTGCTGCAGAACTTGGATCTCTGCGGCCAGCAGAACCACCCAGAAACTAATTTGGTTGTTGCTTTGATTCTTGATAATTATTGATGCTGTCAATATTATTGTTGAAAACTTCTGTCTTTGATGTAGGTAATTCAATCTTTTTTTTCTACTTTGGGATTTCTTGTATTGGCCTATATTGGAAGAATTTTATTAGTTTGAATTCTACAGTCTTATTGAGAGAGACAAAGCTTGCATACAATTATGATATAGAAATCAATGATGGAATCAGGAATGAGCAAAAAGACCTAGAATTCCTCAAAACGTAGGTGTGTAAGCTTCTATCATATGCCTGATTGTAACATAACTTAGGGTTCGTTTGGGATGGCTTTCTTACTGCCTTCTAAAATTATTTTCTTGTACGAAAATTTTGAATTCAAAAAATTTTTATAGTAAAAAACTCTTTTAAAAAGTAGTAAGATAGACGAAACGTTAATGTTAGTAATATTTGTTGATGAAAATAGTATTCTTTGAAAGATTTTATTTGAAGTGATTGAGAAAATTTAATTAGAAGGGTATCTAAACTCATTAAAACATAAATATTGGATTTTGGCCTTTTAAACTAGTGATCATGTTCATATTTATATTTATATACATTTTATTTTATTTTTACTTATTGTAAAAATAAATAAATAATATGAGATCTATACATAACAAATTCCATAATAATTAATGAGATGTCTCAAAAGTGTAATAATAATTAGTCTTTAGTTTGATAATAATTTTAATAAGCTTAAAATAACATAACACTTAATGTACAATTAATATTAATATTATTGCATTATGAAATATTCGCAGTAACAAAGAGATAAATAGCTTAGTGTTATGTACATACGATAAAGAAAGAGGGATGAAATAGTCATAAGAGACACTATAATTTTTATTTGAAAAAACCTAAAAAGGGAGAAAAACCATGGGATCTTGCCTAGTTGAAATGAATTAACTGTTGTTTGTTGTTGATTACAAATGAGGCACTTCATTGGGGGAATGTGTTGGTTCAATGTACAAAATATAGAGCACATTACATAGTTGAGGTTGAAAGAATCCAATGATATGAGACACAACATGAAAGTCAGGTATTTGCGGTAGAAAAATCCGAAGCAAAGCAGCCTAAATCCGTTGCAAATTTCATGTTACCACGAATTTGCTTATGACAGTAAAACTCGCACATAAAAGTTTTTGCGCAGACTAAATATGTCGCAAATATTTTGCAACGGAATTACGATGGATTCAGATTGAGAAAAACGACGGTTTCATTTTGCAAAACACCGCAAATTCTGCCATAGATTTCGACGGATTCGCGATGGATTGGAAGCTAAAAATCCATTACAAATGGCGGTGAAAATTCCGTCATAAATTGCGGCGGATATTCCGCCACTAGTTGCAACAAATATTTCAGTCACAAAATACAATAGTCACTCATCTTTTCTGCATTTGAAACAAAATTTCAGCCATAAATCCATTGTAAACTTGTAGCAAAAAATAAAGAAAATAAAAAACATCTCATACAACCAGTTATTAAGATTTTCAATAATAAAAATCCAAGTAGTTTAAGAGAATTTCAACAAGTAATGTTGAAATAAACATATGAATTAAATAAACAATCACATTCCTCAGAATTCTACAATTACAACAATGTTAAGTATCAATGTTTATTATACATCAAAGACTCCTAAACAGACAATCTTAGCAGAATCAATATCCTCACTGTCATATATGCTCGACCAATGTAGGCGCAAGTTGATTTCCGCCAAACAGTTCTCTTGATCTCCGGAGTTCATCAAGTATCTGAGTGTTAATGTCCACTTATGATGTTTGGACATTTTCTAGCTCCGCTGTCCAATTAGCCAACTATTGGTTATATAAATTATCATGGCTGCTTGCAGAGTAGCTGGATGTAGAAGAGGATTGTCCCTCGTATATGTAGGCATGCGAGCCTAATCCATAAATTCGCCCCTTCAACATTCTGCCTAATAAAAATCTCGCTGTATATAATAAATTAAAAACAAAACTATTCTTTATTAGCTTAATAAAATATGCATAGATGTTAACAAAATTGCAACTTACTCATCTCAAACTCTCTGAACCACATGTCATGAACTTCCTTTGGATTTTTCTTCCAAAAGATATATGGAGCATCAATCCTGCTATGTATGATATCTTGTATCTTATGTATGGGTTGCTTTAACGAATAAAATCTACCTCAACTGTCATCAGTTAGTCATTAGTTCTTGACTTAATCCTAACTATCAACTAGTTGGTCATCAATTTTATCATACCATCATTATTCATAAATCTTAAATCAATTCACATGTGTCTTTGATTAATAAATTATTAAGAGATATCATCCTCTGCCCATTGGTATAATTCTATCAGTCGGTTATATAATACAACCAAGATTACATCACAAACCTTTATTTTAAGGAAATCTCGTCGGCCCTCCCTCATATACAAGGTATTAACATTTTATGAGCCAACTAGTCTTAATTATAGTGTTGACAATCATCATTCTTTTCTTACATGCAAATGTCACATTTATGTAATATTAGTCATATTATTTTTGATATACAAATTCAGTATCATGCATAAGATATAATAATCTATGAAATACAGAAAACCTGTACACTATGCATTTACTTTACAAAACATAACTATCATTTTACCCAATAAAATTCTATAATATTATAGTATAAATGCTCATACGAGCCATATTTATTATATACAAAAAGTTATACCTTAAAAGTTTAATAAATCAGATGATAATATAATTTTGACAAATTTAGGAGAAATAAAAATTATAGAAATTAAAATCATTGAAAAAAGGAGTAAGAGTATTGTCACTTATATCAATTGAAATAAAACTTGTAATAGAATCGACAGGCAAAAAAGACCTGAAAGACTTTCTCTCTCCTCTCTTTCCCTTCTCAACTTCTTCTCCTCGGCTACTTCCCCAACAAGGAATGAAATAAGAGGGAGGGAGGGTGCTGGGATGGCAGTTATGTAGATAAATTAAAAAATAATAATTTTGGTGTCTAGTGAACGGTGCCCAAGATTCGACACTGCTACACTGCATATGACCCCCATAGTTACTGTAGAACATAGAGCTTAGTGCCGCCACACCGAATTCTTGCGCCCAACGTTGCTCCGCCTGCACCGCTATGCCCGAAAATACAACGCTGCAATGCTGCCTACTGGATTCATATTTCATGTTTCTCAAACAAATTCATTTAAAATTTTAGGTTAATACAATTTACAAATCCATCCATCCATTGTACAAATATAGATAAGTGATTTTGAACTTTTTATTATGGCTTGAACTCATCAATCTCTATTGATAAAATTTTGACAAGCGATGACCACCTTTTATCAGTTCTCTTCTCTTCATGATGAAGAGTCGAAGTCAACACCTCACTGTCAAAGTAGTATGTCTCATCAATGACAAGAGTTGAAGTTAATGCTCAAGCTCTAGAAAATCTTATTCCTCTCACTATAAAATCAGAGGATGCTTCATACAATTTTACTCTAAGACTAGTTCTCAAAATACTTACCAATGCTCCTTGAATCATTTGAGTCACAATCTCTTTGAATTCAGCTACTTGACAAGCAATTACATACTCTTGATTTTCTTGTTAATAGATTCATCTCATTCTCTTTAATGTTATTTTATTAATTTAGTACTCCTTTTCTAATTATTTGCATTCTCCATCACCATATATTTTATGATGTTGAACTCACAAATACCCATGAATAACAACAAGCTAAATTAAGAATATATATTTGAGTTTCCGATTAATAATTTGTTGTGATAAGTTGCTCCTTTTTCAACAGTCGCAAAGTCAACTCCATGGATAATAGTTATTAGGAATGATTAATAATTTTTTTTTGGATGACTAATAAGTTTTACTCACCAGAGTATTAAGTGAAAAATATCAAATTAATTAAGGTTTCATTTGATTTTTTGGTACCTTTGTAAAAGACAGTTTTAAAAATATTGGTTCAGAAAATGGAGTTTTCTACCGGAGAAATTTATATAAAAAGCTTTCTCAAAACAGCAGAAAAATGAAATGAATTTATGAAATAAGCACAAAAAACTTCCAATCAAATGAAGCCTAAGTTTGAAGTGACTTAATTTAACTTGAACTGAAATGACTATAAAATTTTCTAAACATTCGGGTGCACAACAGTCCAACGGATTGAATTCCTACCGAACGTCCAGCCGCGATCCGACGGTCACAATTGGCGCAATCCTCCCGAAAATTATCCATTTCTTTATATTTATTGCCAGCACGATTTGCTATCTTCTTTGACGATTTTGATTTGAGGATTTTGATCCATATTGAAATGAGTTCTTCGAAGACGATTAGGAGGCTTGCGGTTAGCTCGCCGGTGCCGGCGGACATCGACATAGCTAACTCGGTGGAGCCGCTGCTCATATCGGAAATTGCTGAGAGCCTTGGCCTCAGGCCCGAGCACTACGATCTCTACGGAAAGTACAAGGCCAAGGTGCTCCAATTGCACGAGAGTTTTTACTCTTCTATTGCTTGTTTTTCTATTCTCTATTCATTTGGGATTGATGGGCTTTCAGGTGCTTCTATCGGTTCTCGACGAGCTCAAGAAGTCAGAGGATGGTTACTATGTTGTCGTCGGGGGTATTACTCCCACGCCGCTCGGGGAGGGGAAATCAACAACGACGGTGGGGCTCTGCCAGGCTCTGGGTGCTTTTCTTGATAAAAAGGCGAGTTTTTGCATTAATTCGACTTCTTTGTACTGCCATGGAAGGATTTAGGTTTATTTGGAATGAATTTGATTTACGTGTATTTTTTTTATTCTTGGTCTCGAGAGGCCGAACCAGCCTTTCAATTGAGGATGGATAATTTTTTCATATAAATGAACTAGTATTAAAACAAAATTTTATATTTCATTATAACTGATAAATTGAAAATTATTATAAGCTTATTAATCTATTTTGCATTTTTTTGATAATGTTGCATTACAGTTTTATTAAAAATCAAATTGAACACATCATTTTTATTGTAAGACACCAGACAGTTGTTGAGTCAATCATCGCCCATCTTACTATGCTATCGATGTTTGACAATCCTTGTTGCAAAAAATGAGCTCTTCATTGTAGCATTAATAACTAGTAAAGTTAATGCTAAAGTAATACGTCTGTACACCTGATGATACAGATCATCTTTTTTGATCTTAATAATTTGCTTTGCAAGATCAGCATTATTGTTTAGAGAGTATAACTCATCACTGATATACATATCAATAATATAAGTTGATAATTAACTTTTAAGAGTCACGAGCTCAATTATAAAAAAATATTACTTGAATATAACTCTGTAGACGTATCAATTTTCTCTCATTATAAGCAAGGAATGAATCACTTGAGTTTAAACATATCATACAAAGAAGCAACTCAGTACTAGATTTAGAAAAATGATTATTTAGCTTTTGAAGTTGCATGTCAACTATAATATAAAATAGTTCAACATGATAATGATGCATATTTGTTATTTCTTCATCACTTCATATTGATCAGCGACAAGTTTTGTATGTACTATTCATATTTGGAACATCAACTTAAAAAATACTACAAAAATGTGACATTTCATCTAGTAAAGCACTCAATCTATTCCCCTTTAGTATATGTAACCATTATTTAGATATTTGTATCAATTTTATCAGGTTTTTAATATCTTGATATTTTCTTTATAATAATTATGATAACTTATTTATAATCCTCAATATATCAATCATTAAATGCATTATAAAAATAAAATTAAAAAACTCCAATACATCAATTAGAATGTCTGCTTCAATCGACTGTTGATCATCTTCTCTTTCTTTAATAATCCAAAGCACATCAATTACAGAACCATACATTCTCATGAGACTAATTAAAGTATGAAAATGTGAACTCTTTCTAGTATCACTAGATCTTTGTAAATTAGTCTCTTTATTTAAACTTTGACTCAGTTATTAGATTATTAGTTTTAAGAAGTGAAAATATTTTATCATGTTAAATAGATTTAAGAGCATCTGATCTCCTACAAGAAACTCCAATAATATTTATAATTATAGAAGTAAACTTAAAACAGATGTTTTACTTATCAATGATTATTCATTATAGCTACCAAGCATAATTAGAGTTGATGGGCGGTGGGTGAAATAATGAACATAAAATGCTTGAAGGTTATCATTAAGAATAAGCGTCTTCAAACCATTAAATTCCTCTCTCATATTTGATGCCCCATTATAACCTTGACTATGTATCCTGTGTAATCTTAATGAATGCTTTAACTGCTATTTTAAGTGTAACTGTATTAGTTGAAAAAATATATTTGATACCAATAAATCTTTCAATAACTTACCCATTCTTATCCACATATCTCACAGCCATTGCCAACTTCTCATTTGTTGATACATCATGAGTTTCATCTACAAGAACGGTGAAATAAGAATTGTTAATGTCATTTATGATGGAAACAAATGTTTCAGCAGTCGCTGCACAATAAATTTATTCTGAACTTCCGTTGAAATCAGCTTCAATTGAACACTAGCATTTTCAAAAGTAAGGGTGTCAAAATGGGTCTGCGGGTCGGGTTTGGGTCGAACCCAGATTGACCCGGGTTTAAACAGGTTGACCCTAACCCGACCCGTTTTTGTAAACTGGTAAAAAAATTTGACCCGGACCCAACCCGTACGGGTTGCCGGGTTGAACTGACCCGCCCCACGAACACGAAATGGATGTATTCAATAACAACCGTATATTTTTATAAGGGCTATTTTAAGATATATAAAATAAAATTCACTATTTTGAAATATATTATTTTATAAAATAACTTTCTGCCAAATCCTCACACCAGAGTAGCTCCATATATCCCTCTGTCCGCCTCATATTTCACTAATGCACATTCATCTACCTTCTCTCCACCCACCTTCCGCCAGTCCCAACCCTCCAATCCATCTCCTTCTTCCTAAATATCATAGTACAAGTCAAATCCTTGACAGATCAAAGAAGTTACCAACCCTGAGAAACAAGAGACATTTGTCCCATTCCATTGATATGTGATCTCCAACACACTGCTTCCCCAAATCTATTTCCATCCCTTTGTCAACCGCCGATCAATTCCTCCCCTCCCCATGCACTTAATCATCATGACGCGAAGAGGAGACAAGACGCGGGTCACGCGGTCCTCACGCTCTAATGCGAGTGACGCGACGACATAGAATGGCTGACGAGAAAGGTCACGCAGGACCTTTTTGAGTCAATTTAGGTTGGTTTCGGGTTTTACAAAGGAGTCAGAAATACAAACCTGAATCCGACTTGTATGATAAACGGGTTGACTCGAACCTAAAATTTTCTTGGTCGGGTTGCGGGCCGTGTCAAATTTTGACACACCTATTCAAAAGTAACTTTCTTTATTTCTTTATTATGATGAGCAATAAAATGAAATAACTCTAAATAATTATCTTTGTTATCTAAATCAGATGTCTCATCGTGACCACGAAATGACAAACTTTGACCACAAAATGACAAACTTTGCTTTAGAAGAAATCTAACACAACCAACAGCTGCATACAATAGTACTATATATTCTTTTTTATTTTTATCATTCTTACTAAATCATAATGTCGGAACACTATAATTTAAGATTTATTAAATCTTCACATTTCTGTTTTGCTTTATTGTGAGCACTATTATGTTTTTCAATATTAGCTAATAATTTTTCTTTTCTCTTGTATAAGTAGTGATCATAAATTGTATGCAGAACTAGCAGTGGCAGAATTGAGGAATACCGGAAACTATAAAAGAATGTGTAATACAACCTAGTGATATGGTTATAGATAACCTCTAAATCATCACCATGACCCTTAATAATTTGAAGGTTGTTAGACCAGTCCAGCAGGTTGAAGACTGTTAGACTGGTCTAGTTAGTCCATCCTGGACTTGCTCTATTTTATTAGAGGCGGAGCTGGAGTTCCACCCCGTGAGTTTCACCCCCTCCCTCAGATGGCTATTATGAAGGACTTAATGAGGTTTATGAGGGAAAATTCAGAGGGATTGTTTAGGGATTTCCTTTATTTTTGTATGCTTTAAGGAGGATATTTTCCTTAGGGTTAGGGCATCTTGGGGTTTTTTAGGATGAATTGAGATTGCTCTTAGGTTTGTTTGGAGTCCAGCCAACGGTTAGTATTTGGAGGGGTGAATCTTCCTCTCGAATTGAAGATCCATTGTATCTTATATATTTCCTTCCATCTTTCATCAATTAAGAGGGTTCTCAAGTGTTTGGCCTCAAAATCCTTCTCAACTACTATTTGCACGTTGTTGAAATGTCAATTTCGGCGAAATTTTTCTCTCTTTCTACTAGCGCTTCCTATCAAATTGGTATTAGAGCGGCCTCCTAAACTAAAATTGAAGCCTTTCCTTGTTAATTTCTATGAAATTTCTCTCCAAAGAGTAGATTTCTGCTGTTTGAAGACATAAATTATTGATTTTGTTGTTTGGCCAAAGATTTGGGCATCGATGGCAGCTAAAAAGGTTGATTCCTATAAGAATGACTTGGAGGAGAGATGAGCCGAATTAAAGCAATGGTGGAGGACAGAATTTCCTCCAACCTAGAGGAGATGGTGAAAAAAGTGTTGGATCTTCATAACCAAATGGCGGCACCAAAGTCAAGAGTGGCGGTAGGAGGAAATACAAATTCCTGCAATCGGAGGGATGATTATGATGTGAAGATCTTGGGGGGAGAAGAAAGAAGACCTCCTCTAGAGTCTATTCATAGGGAGGAGATAAGTATAGGGAGAGGCGTGAATATGTTGAGTATGAGCGAAGGGGTGCTATTTTTGAAAGGAGAGGGATTGATCCTAATCGCAGAGGTGCTGATTTTGAAAGGAGGAGGGGGGAATTTGAAGATGGTTTTGGGTATGAGCGTGGAAGGAATGATCGAGAGATTTGGGGGGGGGGGACTTAATTGGGTAATGAGAAATTATGGAGGAATCAAGGGGAACAGAGGCGATCCACAGGTAAGGAAGCTGAAAATGCCTATTTTTGAGGGAGAGAATGCACATGGGAGGATTAACAAGGTGAAGAGGTATTTCACCATCAATGGATTGACGGAGGAGGAGAGATTGATGGTAGTTGGCCTGTGTTTAGAGGGGAAGGCATTGACTTGGTACTAGTGGAGATACATGAGTTGTTTTGTACAGAGTTGAAGAGAGTTTAAGGATAGCTTGCTGGAATGTATTCGAACCAGCAAGGGAGGAAACTTTTATGAACAGTTTTTTGCCTTGACATAAGAAAGATCGGTGATGTATTGTGAGAGGTTTGAGTACTTAGCTAGCCAACTGGATTGACTCTTTGAGATTGTATTGGAGGGGAATTTTATGAAAGAGTTCAAACCAAAGATCCATGTGGTAGTTAGAGTGATGAGGCCTTGTGATTTGGAAGAGGCTATGAAACTAACACAACTAGTAAAAGAACAGAAGTACTTTGAGAGGGGGGTTAGAGGCAACATTTTATGAGGCTCATACATGATGACTACCACATTTTTGGCACCCAAGGGGCCACTATTAGGTGTTTCTCGGGAGACCCCAAAGGAGAAGCCTATAGGAGGGGGAAACTTCAAGAAGCTTACTGAGAATGAGCTGCAGTAGAAGAGGGCGATGGGATTGTGCTTCTGATGCGATGAGAAGTAAGCACTGGGACATAGATGTTAGGACTGAACTTTTCAGGTTCTCATCATTTGTGATGATGAGGAAGCTGAGGAGGGAGGTGGGAGTGAGGTATTGGTAGAGGGAGAGCTGCAACTAGACATGACAGAGGTCTCCCTGAATTCAATGGTGGGATTTACTTTAAATCACACCATGAAAGTGAAAGGAGAAATAGCAGACAAGGAGGTGATAGTACTGATAGATAGTGGGGCTACCCATAATTTCATTTTCAAATTGGTCGTAGACCAATTAGTGGTGAAATTGATGGACACAGGATGTTGTGGAGTGATGATGGGCACTGGGAAGGTGAAGACAAGAAGAGGAGTGTGTAGGGGAGTGGTTCTGACGATATAGGGGGTCTAAGTGAGATAGAACTTCCTTTCATTGGAGTTGGGGAGCACTGATGTCCTCTTGGGGATAAAATAGCTAAAGACCTTTAGTGATACTAAGGTTAATTGGGGAGCACTGACGATGGAGATGGTGGTGGAGGGAAGAAGGTTGATGATTAGGGGCGATACAAGGTTATTTAAAGTCATCATGTCACTCAAAACCATGGTGGGGACCATACAGGAGGTTGGAGGAGAATTTCTGGTGGAGTTATGGAGCATATGGTTGATTTGATTGGAGGAAGAGGGAGACATACCTCCTTCAGTACAACCACTTATACAGTAGTTTAATGAGGTCCTTTAGTCATCTCAAGTATTGCCACCATTGAAGGAGTAGGAACATGCCATCACCTTGAGGGAGAGGGTGTCACCGATTACTGTCAGGCCATACTGCTATCCTTAGATTCAGAAGGATGAGATTGAGAAGCTGATCTAAGAGATATTGGAGGTAGGGATCTTCAGGCCGAGTGTGAGTCCTTTTCGAGCTCAATCTTAATGGTCAAGAAGAGCTGGAGATTTTATGTTGACTACCAGGCCTTGAATAAGGAGGCTATATCAGACAAGTTTCTCATTCCGGTGATAGATGAGCTATGTGGAGCAGTGGTCACGAAGATAGATCTAAAGTATGCATACCTTCATATTAGTATGAGAGAGGAGGATGTTTCGAAGAACACATTTAGGACTCATGAGGGGCATTATGAGTTCCTGGTAATTCCCTTTTGCCTCACCAATATCCCTGCTACATTTTAGTCCCTTATGAATATGATGTTTCGATCATATCTCAGGAGGTTTGCATTAATTTTTTTTTATGATATCCTGGTATATAACAGGTCAGACAAGGAGCATTTAGAACACTTGAGGGTGGTCTTAGAAGTGTTATAGGGGCACTAGTTGAGGGCCAACATGAAGAAGTGTTGTTTTGCACAGGCCAGTGTGGAGTACTTGGGCCAACATGAAGAATTGATGTTTCTCTATTGTATTTTTCTATTTTTATTTTGACAGAAGCACGGTACATAAATGTTTTAAGACTAATGAATTGTTTTGGAAACTATTACATATTAAATAAGCAAATATATATGCAAGTATACAAATATATGAAAGAAAATGTATATAAAGAGAATGCATACAAAGAAAATAGAAAGTAAAGTTAGAAAGCTATATATATATGATACTTATATGTATATCAAAAGTATATATGAATGAATGAAAAATAAATGAAAAGAAAAGGATATGCATGCAAATTTACAGGAGTTCACCCATGTATGGTACTGGTTGGGGAAGCTACGTACCCGTGCATGTTAAAAAGGAAATAAAAATGTAAATGAAAATGGTTGTACCTTAATTGATACATTTAGATAGTGCTCATATATAAATTGAAATGATTATGAAAATGAATTAAATGTCAAGTCTATTAAAAGAAATGTTACGTGGAAATGAACAATTATAATTGAATATAAAATGACTTATGTAAATTATAAGGCTTATAATACATGAAAGATGTATATATATGAATTTTGTATTAAGAAAAAAAGAAATATATGAATATATATATATATATATATATATACATGTATTACTATTTTATAATTGATAATGAGTATCCACCGAGTTTATTTGGTAAAATTCAACCCACTAAATTAATTTTTCAGATAGATCTCCAAAGAAATAGAAATGACAGAAAGAGAATAGTAAGTTTAAAGAGAACAACGCATTAATAAAAACAAGTAAATTATGATTGATGAAATTATTAGCTTTGATAAGTGAAAAAATTGATTTAATGAAATATTCCTTGTATTAGTGGCTCTTCAGTTGGATAAAGAAGTCTTTATTTTATTTTACTTATAAAAGGAATGAAAAGTTACTACCATCCGATTTTTGTTTTCATCTCGTTAGTTCGAGCATCCAGGCCGGGTCGTGACATCTTGAGCTTGGGAGATAAAGTTCTTCGGATGTTTTCAAATGAAAAGATTGTTGCTGAGATTTGGGTGAATTGAAGAATCTGTATATGACTAATTTTTTGTGAAAAAATTATATCTAATATAGAATATGTACTCTTCAAGAAGGATGAATTTAGGAACTTTTTTTGAGTGGGTTACTATAATAAAGTTGAGCTTTTTTTGAGTGGGGCACTATAATAAAGTTGAGCTTAATTTTTTTAAAATTCCATTTTAGAATGCACTTGTTGCAAGCTGGCTAAATGTCACTGTTCAGCTTAAAATACCTCCAATGGTTTCTCTAAGATTGTAAGACATGTGTTTGCAATTTCTTCCTCAATTTTCTCTTTTTTTGTCACATATTCAAATTTTCATAAATAATTTGATCCCAAATTATAAAATAAGTGGGAATTAGATGTAAGCTGAGTTATCTAATATGATAACTTAGTGGGGACATATACCTCTGGTGCCCTCGCTTTGGTTTGCTATGTTTCTCATTCAAGATGCTAGATAATTAGTTCATCGATGAGACTTGTGTATGTAATAAAATACCTCTTGATCTAGAAATATTGATGTGGCAATCAAAATTGAAAACCAATCTCTTCTACTTTTGAGTTTGTTGCTGAAAGTCGATGACAACTTAAAAGATATGCTCATGTGTGGAAGAGAGACTCTATCCATGGACGAGGATTAGGTCAGTCACACTGAATTTGTAAGAATTGTAACCTAAATATGAGGCGAAGGAGGGTAATTCTTGTGAAGGAATAGAAGCAAGAGGGAGAACAGAGCAATGAGAGAAAATGAAGTTGCAACTAGAACAGCGAACCAAAACTAGCAGAAAGCAATGAAACAGTAAATGAAAGTAACGGGTATATTCATCTATATGTCCTCCGCCTGCTTACAGAAAGCATATATGTCAATAACTACCTATACCTTAATAAGCTAAGAGGAATAAAAGAAAGCCTAGAACTTTTCATAACAGAAAAGGGAATAAGCCAGGTCATAAGGGAAGTGTGGAGAGGGGGGAAGCAAACGGTAAGAATGTAAGATGCCCTGAGGATAAAATGATCCACATCAGAAAAATAATAGTTTAAAACCCAGATTGAAATTGAAGGCTGAGTTGAAATATCACACCCACCATAAAAAATGCCTTTTCATAAGAGATTATCTTGAAATAAATAAGAAAAATGTAGACAAATCCAAATAAAATGGTGATGCAGTTATTGCATTGGATTGTTATGATTCCTACCATAGAACTGTTCGTTTTAAACATGGATTCAGTTAGTATAATGGACTCTGACAACTCATTTTGCACGACTCCTAATAAAACTTGGTTTGAGAATTTATAACCATAGGAGGTCCAGTGAATTGGTCATGCAAAATCATTGGGGTGGGATCAATTCTATTGAGAATGTTCGATTGTGTGGAAAGAATACTGTAAGATGTTAGGTATTTTCTTGAGTTGAAAAGAAATTAAATGTCCTTAGGAATGTTAGTCCTGAATGGATGTACGTTTAAGACTGAAGACAGGATTTTGAGAGTATCTAAAGTTGATCTTGTAGTAATGAGGGGCACTAGAAAAAATGGACTTTAATCATTACAAGGGAATAATATAATCTGTTCTGTTGGAAATGGTTTTAAAATAAGGTTGAATTGTGGCATAGAAGGCTTGGGCATGCTAGTTAATTCAGTCTGAATGAATTGAGAAGAATTATTATGTGATGATCACATTGGAGGATTGGACCTTTTGTGAAGGTACATATGACATTATCTATTTTTCTGTTACCTCTTTGGCCTTCTAGACTTCTACTGGAATGGTGTCTTCTTGTGTAATTATAACTTGGAGCAATACAGTGAAATTCATGCTGTCATGGATTCAATAGGATTTGACTTATATTAAGAAAGGTAGAGGTAGACCTAAAAAGACTTGGTTAGAAAATATTAGAAATGATCTTTCTTTATTAGATTTAAATGAGAAATTGACTTTTAACATAGCACACTGGCGAAAAAGAATTCATGAAGCCGACCCCACATAGTGGGTGATGCAGCGGCAACAATAGAAGAAGATGGAACCGAAGGGAAAGGAAGCAATGGAACAGTAAGGTTCCTTGCAACCGAAAATGATATTACTGAAATTGTGAAAATTAGCTAGCTTCTACCTCTTGCTTCTACAGTTCATATAAGCTAAAATAAAGACAACCGAAAATATCAAAACAGCTGAAAAGAGAGCTAGTACTATGCATAACAGAAAAAGGGAATATTCAGATAATAAGGGGTAGTGGACGTCCTTGAGCTTCAGTGATCCGCCTGAATAACGTAGCCTATTTGATGTCCGCATCACATCTCCCCCGGCTCGGAAGACCCCGACTCCGACGAGGGAGTAATTGGCTGTGTATCATCTGGAGGATGAAAACTGTATAAATCAGCAACATTGAAAGTGGAAGCCGTGCGAATGTCTGGCGGTAAATCAATCACATAAGCGTTGTCGTTGATCTTGCTAAGGATAGGAAAAGGTCCAATTTTTCTGGGGCAGAGTTTGGAATAAGTTCCTTGCGAGTACCTTTCCCGCCTCATTCGGAGCATAACTAAATCTCCCACATTGAAAGATTTAAACCGGCGATGGCTATCAGCATGTTGCTTATATTTATAGTTAGCTTTTTGCAGATTTTCTTTGACAGCTCGGAGAGTATCTTGCACTTCATTAATAGTTTTGCCGGCTAAAGTTTTACTGCCTTTAGGTAGGACGGCGAGGTCTACCAATTGATTTGGGAGTTTTGTGTACACAACTTGAAACGGGCACAGTCCGGTCGATCTATTAAAGGATGCATTATACGCAAACTCCGCATGACATAACATTTCTTCCCATTTCCTTGGATTGTCCAGCACCAAACATCTCAACATATTCCCCAACGTGCGGTTTACCACTTCGGTCTGGCCGTCCGTTTGTGGATGATACGCCGAACTGAGTTTAAGGTCGGTATTGAGCCTTTTCCACAATTCACGCCAGAAGTGACTCACAAATTTCACGTCTCTATCGGACGTGAGGCTGCGCGGCACACCATGAAGCCGGACTATTTCTTTGAAGAAAAGCTGAGCTATGTTGACCGCATCGAAGGTTTTTTTACAAGGGATGAAGTGTGCCATCTTCGAGAACCGGTCGACCACCACCATGATAGAATCTGAGCCTCTCTTGGTCCGCGGTAATCCCAATACAAAATCAAGTGACAAATCTTCCCATATAGAATCGGGAATTGGCAAGGGAAGATAGAGGCCCGTATTTTGTGCCGTACCTTTGAAACGTTGGCAGACAAAGCATTTCTCAATAAATCTTGTGACATCGCGCCTTAAGTGTGGCCAAAAGAAACGGGATTGTAAAATAGAAATAGTTTTATCTCTGCCTAAGTGAGCGGCCAGGCCCCCGCAATGCAGTTCGCGGATTAACTGTTGGCGCCAAGATGAGTCCGGAATACAAAGGCTATTTCCTTTGAAGAGAAACCCCTGCTGTAGGGAATAATCCAAAGTTGGGTGGCCAGCATTGCAAACTTCCCAGACTTGAGAAAAGTCTTTATCGGAATTGTAAAGCTCCTGCAACGTCTGAAGCCCCGTAATTTCTGTCTGCAACCGAACTAACAATGCGGAACGCCTACTCAACGCGTCTGCGACGCGGTTACTTCGTCCGGCTTTGTGTTTGATCACGAATGTGAAGCGTTGGAAGAAGACTATCCAACGAGCGTGCATCCGGTTTACATTTCTTTGACTGTTAATATATTGCAATGCGTGATTATCACTGCACAAGACGAAATCCCGGTGCAGGAGGTAATGTTCCCACTGCTTTAATGCGCGGACCACGGCATATAGTTCTTGCTCATATGCCGACCACTTCTGACGGGAAGCACTTAATTTTTCGCTGAAATATTCCACAGGCTTATCGTCTTGTGACAAAACAGCTCCTACTCCGATAGCAGAGGCGTCCGTATCAACTTGGAATGGCTTTTCGAAGTCGGGAAAAGCTAACACCGGTGCTGTGCTGAGCGCGGCTTTGATCAATTCAAAGCTCTGTTGTTGATTCGGCCCCCAAGAGAACGTAGACGACCTCAAACAATTTGTGATCGGTGCAGTGATTTCTCCGAAGCCTCTGATAAAACGCCTGTAATAGTTGGCTAAGCCGTGGAAGCTCCGCACTTCTGTTATAGATTTGGGCGTTGGCCAATCCCTGATGGCTGCAATTTTCTGGGGAGATGTTCGGATGCCATCAGAGGACAAGATGAATCCCAAGAAGTGAATGTCTGTTGCGGCAAAAGCACACTTATCTAAGTTGATAAGTAATTGGTGTTCACGAAGAGTTTCAAAAATAGATTGCAGTTGAGTTAAGTGCTCTTCAAAGGATGAGCTGAAGACAAGTATATCGTCAAAATATACAACACAACACTTATCTAAATAAGGTTTAAGGACGTCGTGCATTAGCCGCATGAATGTCGAGGGCGCGTTGCAGAGCCCAAATGGCATAACTCGCCATTCAAATAAGCCGTCTACCGTCTTAAAAGCTGTCTTCCATTCGTCACCGGGACGAATGCGGATCTGGTGATAACCGCTTCGGAGATCTAACTTGGAGAAAACTTTGGCTCCCGCAAGCTTGTCCAGTAGATCATTGATCCGGGGAATGGGGAATCTGTATTTGACCGTAATACGATTAATGGCGCGACTGTCTATGCAAAGTCGCCACTGTCCATCTTTCTTTGGGACGATGAGTGCTGGAACGGCACAAGGACTGAGGCTTGGTTGAATGAACTGCTTTTGCAGCAACTCATGAACGATCTGGCTCAAGATCGCATGCTCTTTAGGACTCATCCTGTAGTGCGGTAGATTCGGTAACACTGCTCCGGGAACAAAATCTATTTGGTGCTGTAACGTTCTGAGCGGCGGAAGGGACGGCTGCAGCTCCATAGAAGTTATATTCTTAAACTCCTGTAACATGACCCTGATGGCAGGATGAATTATAGGCTCTTCTACCGTGGTCTGATCTTTGACTACAAAGGCCAATAAGGAGTGTTGTCCCTCCTGACTCTTCAAAAGAGTGGGACCCGACACAACCTTGGCCGAAATGAGGCTGTGAGTGGGCACTGGTGAAGGAGCCACGGGAGTAGCAGGCAGCAACTTAAGCCGTTTTCCTTTCCACTCGATGGTATATGTGTTGGCTCGGCCATCATGTAACGCCCCGTTGTCGTGTTGTCACGGTCTTCCCAAAATGAGATGACAGACGTCCATATCTATGACGTCACAGGTGACATGACATAAGTAATTCTTCCCAATGGAGAAGGTCACATTGCATAAGTCAGTCACAGTAAATTCCAAGCCTTTTTTAATCCAACCAATTTTATAGGGATTGGAATTTTTTGTAGTTTTCAGTTGTAGTGCCTGCACCGCCTTTCTAGAAATAATATTTTCAGTACACCCGCTGTCTATTACGACATCACACACTTTGCCGTTGATGGTGCACTTCGACCGAAATAGGTTATGTCTTTGACTACTAAATGAAGTCCTCGGGGCGATAAGTAACTTTTCCACCACACAGATTACGGGTTCACCACTATCTCCTTCCACTTCTTCACAAGTTTCGTCTGCCTCCAGCTCGTGTTCCTCTAATTCCCCCTCGTCTTCCCCTTCGATAAACTGTGCTTGATGTCGAGAGGGACATTCATTAGATTTATGCCCTGGTTGTAAACATCTAAAACACTTAATGGTGGAAGGCTTGGCATACGGATTTTCTCGATTCCCTGGACCGCGCGTTCGAAGAGGTAACTTGTCTTCTACAGCCAATTTGCCCTCTGTAGCCTTCATTTGATTTGAACCAGCAGCAAGATCCTTTGTTCGGTTATCACCAGTTTTAACGATTCCCGGAATAGCCTCTCCAAAAGCCCGGCGAACAGCAATTGATTTGTAGGATCTCTGCAATTGGACCTCAGCCTTTAGCGCAAAATTTACCGCCTGGGAAAGTGTCCACACCGAATTGAGCTCCAATTTGTCTCGAATTCCTTCCTTCAGGCCACCGGTGTAACGTGCGACAAGCTGATTTTCAGATTCCAACAAATTATTACGGGCGCTGAGCCGATAAAATTCCTCCGTATACTCGCTGACCGAGCGGTTACCTTGCTTACAATGTTGATATTGAATGTACAGCAGCTGCTCAAAATCTGTAGGTAGAAAATGTTGCCTCATCAACTGCTTCATACGACTCCAGCTCCGCACAGCTCCTCTTCCTTCACGCCGACGGCTTTGGAGTATCTGCATCCACCAGGCGCTCGCTCCCCCTTTGAGACGGCAAGCGACGTACTTCACTTGTTTGGCCGGCGGAATCTCCATGTACTCAAAAAAGTTTTCGACCGCCGCTTCCCAATCTAGGTAGTCTTCGATATGGAGTCTTCCTTCAAAAAAAGGAATATCAAGTTTAATACGCATACCTTCGTATTCTGCTCTCATCGGACGCGGTCTTCTCATCCTCTCGGCTCTCGGCAGTGTGAAATCCTCCTCCGCATCCGATTGTTCTCCGTCTGAGATGGCTTCGAACTCTGAATCAGTAATTTCCGGACATATGGGAGGGCCTCTTCTCGGAATGGTATCTCCCCTCAACGGTCTACGGGGCGCCGGTATGGTTGCCGGAATAGTCGGGTGAGCTACTGGATTGGTAGCCGCCCTTACTTGCCGCATTTCATCGCGCATTTCGTCCGCGAATCGTGCAAAGTTATTGATGAGCTCCTCCAATTGCTTGGACGTTTGCCTTTGCGTTTCCCACAACGCCTCCAAGCTCCGATCGCCGTCGGTCCTGGGTCGGCTGCTCTCCGCCATTGACGCCGGCATTAGCTCTGATACCAGATTTGATGCAGCGGCAACAATAGAAGAAGATGGAACCGAAGGGAAAGGAAGCAATGGAACAGTAAGGTTCCTTGCAACCGAAAATGATATTACTGAAATTGTGAAAATTAGCTAGCTTCTACCTCTTGCTTCTACAGTTCATATAAGCTAAAATAAAGACAACCGAAAATATCAAAACAGCTGAAAAGAGAGCTAGTACTATGCATAACAGAAAAAGGGAATATTCAGATAATAAGGGGTAGTGGACGTCCTTGAGCTTCAGTGATCCGCCTGAATAACGTAGCCTATTTGATGTCCGCATCAGTGGGACAAAGGCTTGATGTTGTTGTTGTTGCTGTGATGGATTTAATAGGATTAATCTCCACCACAAAGTATTCATGTCTTTTGTGACCTTATTATTTTTTATCTTTACCTTTTATTTTCGTTCATGTAACATTTGGATACTCAAGTAGAAACTTTTATCTTTATAGATATCTAATTCTTTGTTATCTGGTTGATGTTCTACATTCTTTGTTTATTTGAATGTGTGATATAGACCTTTCAATTAAACTCAATGTGTTTCTAGATTCTGACAGTTGTGTTCGTGCAGTTGTTTGTAGGTCTGTATTTGATACTCCAGCTATTTATTTGCTATTCTATTTAAGCATTCAATCCTATGGTTTTTCTATCTCTTAGGCTTCATTTGGGATGGTTTTTTTACTGCTTCTTAAAACGGCTTTTTAAATTTTTTATAAAAAAAACGGCTTTAAGAAATAGCAAAAAAGCCGTCTCAAATGAAGCCTTAGTTTCCGTTGCTTTTACAAAGCTCATCTATATGCTTAGCTTCTCTTGTTTGTAGGTTGTCACTTGCATCCGTCAACCATCTCAAGGTCCAACTTTTGGAATCAAAGGCGGTGCTGCAGGTGGTGGTTATAGCCAAGTGATTCCCATGGATGAGTTCAATCTTCATCTAACAGGTGACATCCATGCCATTACTGCAGCAAATAACCTACTTGCTGCTGCTGTTGATACCCGAATCTTTCATGAGGCATCACAGTCTGACAAGGCTCTATTCAATAGGCTTTGCCCGCCCAACAAACAGGGCGAGCGGAGTTTTGCTGATATCATGTTCCGACGCCTAAAGAAACTCGGCATTTCTAAGACAAACCCTGATGATCTTACCCCGGAAGAAGTTAAAAGGTTTGTTAGACTAGATATTGACCCAGATTCCATTACTTGGAGAAGAGTTATGGATATAAATGACCGTTTCTTGAGAAAAATTACAGTAGGGCAAGGACCAGAAGAGAAGGGAATGGTCAGGGAGACTGGCTTTGACATATCAGTGGCTAGTGAGATTATGGCTGTGTTAGCCTTAACTACTTCTCTTTCAGACATGAGGGAAAGACTTGGTAGGATGGTTATTGGAAACAGCAAATCTGGTGAGCCAATCACGGCCGATGACCTTGGCATCGGTGGTGCCTTGACTGTATTGATGAAAGATGCCATTCATCCTACACTAATGCAAACTCTGGAAGGCACACCAGTTCTTGTACATGCTGGGCCTTTTGCTAATATAGCTAATGGTAATTCATCAATTGTTGCTGATAAGATTGCCATTAAGCTGGTTGGTAAAGGTGGTTTTGTCATCACAGAAGCTGGTTTTGGTGCTGATATTGGTACTGAAAAGTTTATGAACATTAAAAGTCGTTATAGTGGTTTAACACCTCAGTGTGCCATTGTTGTAGCTACGATTAGAGCTTTGAAAATGCATGGTGGTGGTCCAGAGGTAGTTGCTGGGAGGCCACTTGATCATGCTTATCTAAATGAGAATGTGTCTCTTGTTGAAGCTGGTTGTGTGAATCTAGTTAGGCATATAACAAACACAAAGTTGTATGGTGTTAATGTTGTGGTTGCAATCAACAAGTTTGCAACAGACACTGATGCTGAGATGAATGCAGTGCGAAATGCTGCATTGGCAGCTGGTGCTTTTGATGCAGTTGTGTGCACCCATCATGCTCATGGTGGCAAAGGAGCAGTAAGCACGCCTTTCCTTATAAAAAAAGCATAATTGTTTCGGATTATAATCATTTGCATTTCTGCTTTCTGCTATCCTGCTTATTAATGTTGTCTCAGCAGTTAGTAAAATATAATCAATTTCATGGTTTCCTATTCTATTTTTCATTATTTGGGTGCTCATGTTGGTTTTTCTGTTTACGTTCTAAACAAAATTATGTAGTAGTGTTTGGCCGCATCTAATTCAAACTCGATGTTCTGTGAAGTTTGTAAGATTTCTTGTGAAAACATTTTACAAGTAGACATTGATATAGTTCTTGTAAAACAACTTAACCTTGGTTATGATTTATTTTCTTTGTATCGCAGAAAGTTCTTTTACTCTCTAGTATATGCACTGAGGACTTTACATTTAAACTCTTTTTTTTTTTTTTTCAGGCTACTACCATTAGTTTCTAAATAAGCCACAGACCAACAATGAAATTTGATTCATGTTTCAGCTTTTATCTGATGCAGTATACTTTCTGAAAATCTTCAGGTTGACCTCGGGCTTGCAGTTCAGAGAGCATGTGAGAGTCATTCAAAGCCACTAAAATTTCTTTATCCTCTTGACTTGAGTATTAAAGAGAAGATTGAGGCCATAGCAAAGTCTTATGGTGCCACTGGTGTTGAGTACTCTGAACAGGTACCTCCCTTTACTATTTTCAATAGATTACCCCTCCCCCCCAAGCTTCTTCTAGTTGTAGATAATATCATTAATTGTTTATTATCAATTAGCATTATGAGCAACTATGGAACTCACCAGGCTCAAACATGTATGAATTGCATGGTTGTCATAAACCTATGATGCATAGACACGGAACGACAATACATATATGACACGATATGGACACGGGATATGTCAATTATTGTAGGACAAGGAAATGGGTTGGACATGGTATTATAATTTTAATATTTAAAAAATATTATATAAAAATTGAATAAGTATAATATTAATAATATTTTAGAAATAATAAGTCATTTAACTAGAATTTGTGCTTGAAATGATTAATATTAATTAGGATGTCGAGAGTTCGACGTAGATGCCGTGTATCAGACATCGAGAGAGGAGATGACAATGCTGTTGAGAGTCGGGCATCGATATTATGCAATAAGTATCAGATATCAATGTCAAGAGGATGTTTGTCGTCGATGTTGACAGGGCATTGGTCGTCGATGTTAAGAAGTCGTCGAACAAAGACGAGCTGTAAAGTTGTGGGTGTAGAAATTGCTAACGTCGACATCAATGTTAAGACAGTGTCAGACTTTGATGTGGAGATGATTTTGAAATGTCGATGTTGTAACGACGTCAACATCGACATTTTGTAACGAACTTAGACGTCGATGTTGAGATGACATTAGATATTATTGTGAAATCAAAGTCGCAACCTGTCAAAGAGAAATGAAAACAAGAATATTCAATGAATGGGGTATTGAGTGCGGGTGATTGATTTGGTGTTGTGGATAAAAATAAAAAATTTAATTTTTATATTTTAAATAAATAAAATTTTTAAATACAAGAAATTATATTTAAAAAAAAATCTTAAAATATTTAATCATTATTAATTTAGTAATCATTGATGGTCTTATTGCATAAATAAAATTGTAATAAAGATCAATTTGGTTCTATTTTAATATTGTTAATGGACGAGATTGTTTGAAGTTGTTCCTCTTTAAAGATAACATGTATTGAACTCTTAAAGTATTTAATAATGTATAATTTTTCGATGATATATACGTGGCTAAGTGAGAGATTGTTGGGAATTTTCATATGTGGGCTCACATATTTATCTTAATTATACATTTATGTTATCTTAATATTAATGCTATTAATTTATGATTAAATAATGATTAAATATTTATTGGCTTTAGAGCAATATTATTTCTTTTATTTAATAATTTGTATGGAGTTGTTATGTGTAGAGACCGGATTTTTATTTTATTATTAATGATGGTTTGAAAATAAAATAAAATACATTTAAATTATAAATAGGGGTCATGGTCCTCAATCTTAGGTGTCGGTTCTCATTTTACTCATAAATCGCATCCTGAGTGAAACGAAGACGTTTTCTCTCTTGAGAACCCTTCTAGACGTGGAAGACCATAGATCCCACTGTTCTTCCATGGAATTAGATACGCTTCCAATTAAAGTTTTTCTAGATGATTTGACATGCGATCCAGTTGTTTCCAACAAGCTTGGTTCATGAGCCCTTTACACTCCTACTTGAGGACATGCTGACTTGCAACTTGTACATGGCAGTTATGTGAAAACATGTGGAGTGTTGGCTGACATTTTTGTTCATAGTGAGAAACCCCAAAAGATTGTTTGCAACTATGAGAATAAAATTTAGAATTTTGAATCTATAAATAATGAGTTAGAATAGTTCCTTTAGTCAAGAGAATTATTTTGGGTACGATCTGAAATGCTAAGAAAGAAGAGGGAATAAAAGCAAAGAAAGATGTAATAATCCTGAATGAGGAATTGTACGGGAATGATGCTTCTCTTAGACATGATTGCGCTAAAATGGAGAACTGTGACGAGATCTTGAGAGTGTAGGAGAGGCATATGTGAGTTCAAGCTCTGTGATTTAGCAACTCTACGAGATTACAAATAAATATTGATCGAATTGTAGAACAATAAATTTCATGGAATCATTCCTTGATGAAGGTTGAGTTGAGGAAGAAGAGCCTTGCTACAAGTTGATGAACTGTAATGCTTGATTATTTGAGACATCTTACTGAATAAGTACCGGGTTGAGAACATGGATTTGAAGTGCATAGTGGTTGATGCTCCAAACGAGGCAGATTTAGGCTACGTTTGGGATGGCTTTCTTATTGCTTCTTAAAGTAGCTTCTTAGTATGAAATTAAAATTTTAATACTATGAAGTTGCTTTAAGAAGTAGAAAGAAAGCCGTCTCAAACAAAGCCTTAATTAGCTAGTGCATAAGTTTCAATATTATTTAGACCAAGGGTTTGAGAAATATGTATATAGATATAATGTATAATTTTTGGACTTAATGATGGAAATACCTTTGCTTTTTATGATGTTTAATAAAACCTTAAAGAACGTAAACGATAATCACTGGAATTCAACTTATTACAACTCTTAATCATAGTCGACTTTGAAGATAATGTTCTTAGAGCATGACTTGATGATTTTATGAACAGGCCGAGAAGCAAATTGAGGTGTACAATAAGCAAGGGTTCTCAGATCTTCCCATATGCATGGCTAAAACCCAGTACTCATTCTCCCACATCCCTGCTAAAAAAGGCGCACCAGAGGGATTTGTGCTTCCAATACATGATGTTAGAGCTAGCATTGGAGCAGGCTTCATCTACCCACTTGTGGGAACAATGAGCACAATGCCAGGGCTTCCAACAAGGCCATGCTTTTTTGACATCGATATCGACATCGCAAGCGGTAAAGTACTTGGTCTCTCTTAAGAGTTTGGTTTTCTGTTTTTAGCTTGATTGTTAGGGCTATATGGCCTCTTTGCATTTCTATTTCAGCTTGATTGTTATGGCTATATAACATTAGCCATGAGTGCTTTCTTTGTTTTGAATAAATTATTGTGCAAGGCAAGGCACTGGTGCTCGGTATCTTATAATAAAATTGAGAATTCTTTGCACGATTTCATCCTGAATTTTCCAAGTTTTGATCCATCTACTAATTTTTAAGCTTGGGAGTTCTAAATTTTATATTGAATCCTCTGATTGTATGAAAAAGGTTTCTGATAGCAGACCAAAATTAGGCATATATGTTGCTAGGCATTCACAATGTTTTTATGAGTTAATAAATGTAATTGGTGATTAAATGAGTCATAGGTTGTCTTGTAACCTCTATATGTGCTTCATATTGCAAAATATTAGTTATGGAAAATGAAATGAAACCCCCCTTAACTGAGTTCTTCCTTATCCTCTATCCTTGATTTCTGAAGTTTCTTGTGAGCTCGAAATGGTCGTTTGTTATTGCAATTCTTCGAGGTCATAACATCTGTGTCCACTGACTTTACTGTATTTATAAATTGTTTGAGTGCAGGCGCTTTCACTATAAAAAAATCATATATTGCCGACAGATTTTTTGGCAGAAAATTGTTTAATTATTAAAATAAATTAAAAAATTAACAGTTAATTAAAACTAAGTTATTTAATTAACAATTAGTTAAACTAAATAATTAAATTAATAATATATTAAAATAAGATATAAAATTATTAATTAATTAGACTGCAAAAATATATAATTTTCAGAAATTATAAAAAATCTTCTGAAAAGTGGGAAGAAGAACATCAAAGAAATGAGCATAATAGAGTTTAGGTAGTTTATCTACGTGAATGAAGACAGAGAGATAAATATTCACTTCTTAAAAAAGAAGCATGATTCCTCATCGACAATGCTTGCCAAAGGTAGAGAAAAATTAGTCATCTATTAAGTCTGGCTATTTTCTCTTGAGAAGACCTTCGACTTTCAAATGTCTCCTTCATCCATTCAATGGCTATTGTTAACCACCTAGCATAAAAAATTCCTTTATATGATATGGATTAAGATAACTACTAAAAGTTGATCACTCAACCAATCATTTCTTTGACCTCCCCCTCTACACCTAATTGAAGGAAGGAGAGAATGAGCGATAACTTACAACCATGTAATTCTTCTCTTTTTATTAAGCAACATGTGGTGGTAGGTAGGAAAGATTTTATGCAAATTTAATAGCCACCAAACTTTGGAAAACGAAATCAACTGTAGTCAAAATATTATCCAATTTTTTTACTAATTTAAAATGACATTGAAATCAAATTTTGAGCTCCACACATCTTAATAATCTTTCACTTGGAGATTAATTTTTTATATGCTATTTTGAGAAAGAGAATCATCTTTATATGACAATCTATCTCGATTAACCATTGGGTTGACTACGATTTTATAGTGTCTCAATTCACTGTGTACTTGACAATCTTTATCACATCATTTGCTAATATATTATTTTTCATGCAATGCCCATCATTCCTTTGGAATCTCTCACTTGAAAAAAACTTTATCTTAGATTACACCTCTGGAATCCTCACAAAGAGATTTAACATTTGATCCCACTATTTTGTTGTTTGAAGTAATCCACATTGTATTATCCAAACTTTCATGTGCTATCACCATAGCGCCCTTGGCCACCATCAATATATTTATATGCCAAGTTCTTTTTCAAACTAGGACTGAGCCTTACTTTATGAAGCTTCAATATAGTCATATTTTACATCTTTATTTATACATCATTAACTCCTGCAATGTTCCAAGAGTTCATCATCAACCAGATTGATCTTTTAGGTAATCTCCTCCACAATAATTAGATATAAACTTTTTAGGTGGACATGAATGAAAAGAACACACTTGAGTGATATAGGATTCTACATGACTATTGACATTAATGGGCTAGTGCATTATAGTTCACTTGCATCATTCATAGATTCCTTCATCTAACTTGAACTCTATTTATCATTCTCTTATAGATAATCCATTTTCATGTAATCAATTATTTCACATCACTGCCGTAGATTTATATGAACTTTTGATTGATTCATCTACTAAGATTTAAATCTAACGTCATAATTTTCTCATTTTGTGCTTCTTTCTCTACTGTCAAATATTTAGAGCAATAGAAGAGGATCATCAACTTAATCTTGCCTCATGACACCCTCACTTAAGATTAGATCGCATGCATTGCCGAGTTTCATCTTTATAGATTAGCATGATCTATTGATATGTGCCATCGTTCTAGCCTGACTTCCAAACAATGGTGGTAATAAGCACAATTCATAAACTTTACCATTAAAGTTGATATCAACTGAGCTCAGCTAACTTGTGACAATATTTATCTTATTAATATGTCACTACCTTCAACCATCTTGAGAATGAAAAACTTTCTAATTTGATATATTTTATTTATCACTATGATATATATTTGATAGAGCTTTCATAAAGTTAGTCGTGATCTTCTCATATAATAGTTGAAGGAACCGTACGGTGTTATTGATAGTCGTACGACTTCAAATTGTTGTGTGTTCATGAGATCCTTATCCTCTCGGCTCATAGTTGTCGGCTTCAACTTAAAGAGATAAATGCAATTTTTTTTTTAAAATAAGTGATCCTCAATATTCATCTTTTAGGACCATCTGCAGTCATTGCCATCGAATCAATAGGTGCACACCTTCCAATATTTATGCATTATTGCTAACATTTTTCTCATATTACTCAAAAGTGCCTAGATTTGATACTAGTTGGGAAAAAGCACAAGCATAAAAGTAATAACATAGGAGGATTTGCATGGTTCATTGAGATCTATCTACGTCTATGATTATATAGAGATATAAATGTCTTCTATAGTGGAGATAAAAACATGGTACAAATATTTGCCCCTCACTTATGATGCATATCATCATAACCAGGGAAGTCTTCACATGCTCTTTTAGGCTTTTTCCGTTATACTCTCTGTTTCTAGTTTATTCTCCACTATCTATTTTCTCTTTCTGTTAGTGCCAGCTCAGCATGCCTTTTTACCGGTTCTACTTTTTACAGTAATAGTTAGAAGGAGTCTTTTATATAGACAAAACTGTTTTAGAAGAAGGGTAGAATGAAATATATGAAGCTTTTCTGCTTTGCAGGAATTTGAGTCTTGTTACTGTTTTATTCGTTTGGTGCTTGAAACCTTCCTCTACAGTTTACCTACATCAGTATTTGGTATCAGAGCCCGGTGCTTTGAGGAATGGCGGACGGTAGCAGACGCGGGACGGGCGACGGCGATCGCAGTCTTGACGCTTTATGGGAAGCTCATGCCAATCTGGATAAACGGATGGAAGATGTGTCTGCAGAAATGTTCAGATTATCTGTGGATATCCGGAGAGAATTTCAAGCTCTTCGGAATGATTTGCGGAATAATCTTCCACACCGTGGAAACACGCAGATGGCCGGAGGGCGCGACCGGGACCGGGAGCACGGACGGAGGCGGGCGCCGATTGTTACGGAACTTACCGATTCCGAAGTGGATGACGTTGGTCATTTCGCTGAAGATGTGCAATCCGATTCAGGAGATGACTATGTACCAGCAAGGACCAATCGCCGGCGACGGGGCGGCCCGTATGACCGTCACCAGGGAGAATTCCGGGTGAAACTTGATATTCCGTTCTTTGATGGGCAACTGCACATTGAAGATTATCTCGACTGGGAAAGGTCAGTAGAAACATTTTTTGAATACATGGACATCGAGCCGGAGAAACAAGTGAAGTATGTCGCTTGCCGATTCAAGGGCGGAGCAAGTGCGTGGTGGCATCAGCTCTTACAGACCCGTCAGCGGGAAGGCCGTGGACCGGTCCGAAATTGGCTTCGAATGAAGCAACTTCTCCGGTCACATTTTCTACCAACCGATTTCGAGCAAATGCTTTATCTCAGATATCAACATTGCATTCAGGGAACCCGCACTGTGAGTGATTACACAGAGGAGTTCTATCGTCTCAGTGCACGAAATGATTTGAATGAAAATACAAATCAGATTGTGGCTCGTTATATTGGGGGACTTAAGGATGCCATACAAGATAAATTGGAGCTGAATTCTGTGTGGTCGTTGTCACAGGCAGTTAATTTTGCTTTAAAAGCTGAAATTCAGCTTACTAGAGGAGGTAGACCGCACACTACCAGGAGGCCTTATAGTGATTATGCTACAGATGTTAACAAATCAGCAACTCCAGGAGTAAAAATTGCTGCAGGATCGCCAGTTGTCATTACCTCACCCCAAACAGCACAACCTGGAACTTCTTCGGGCTCATCCGCTGATCTGAAACAACAACCAAAATTGAAGGCACCAGTACGTGAAAATCCTTATGCAAGACCCAGCTCTATCAAGTGTTTCAGGTGTTTCCAAATGGGACACAAGTCTAATGAGTGTCCTAATAGAGCCCAACTGCAGCTGGCCACTATTGAGGGAGATGAAATATCGGGCGACCATGAAGAGCAAGACCCTGAGTTGGAAGAAGTGGTACCAGACGATGGTGAACCTTTGATTTGTGTTATGGAAAAAATGCTGTTAGCTCCGCGGCAGACCCCGACCTCACAAAGAAATGCTGTTTTTAAAACCAGATGCACAGTTTATGGGAAGGTATGTGACTTGCTCATTGACAGTGGATGCATTGAGAATATTATCTCAAGATCAGTTGTGCAAGCTCTTAAATTAAAAACTACGAAAAGTTCACATCCATACAAAATTAGCTGGGTCAAAAAAGGGATGGATATTGCAGTAACCGAATTATGCAGAGTCACATTTTCTATTGGCAAGCATTATGTATGTGAGGTGCTCTGTGATATCATTGACATGGATGTATGTCACATTATATTGGGGAGACCTTGGCAGTACGATGTCGGGGCCATATATGATGGTAGATCAAACTCTTATTCATTTGAGTGGAAAGGTAAGCGTCTCAAGCTATTACCGTATCAAGCAGATCACATTGAAACCAGCAAGGCTAAAGCAGCTGTGATGCATCTAGTCTCCGGGAATGCACTTGTTCAATCCAGCAAAGAGGAATCTCTGTTATTAGTATTGGTTATGAGAGAACCCAGCACTCATAAGTTCCTTACTATTGTTCCTGATGAAGTACAGAAGCTGCTGCAACAATACAAAGATATCTGTCCTGAGACCTTGCCCGCTGCATTACCCCCGCTCCGTGCACTCCAACACCAGATAGACTTACTTCCAGGAGCATCATTACCTAATTTACCTCACTATCGCCTGAGCCCAAGGGATCATGCTATTCTACAAGAGCTAGTAGATGATTTGCTGGAGAAGCAACTAATCCAACCTAGTCTGAGCCCATGCGCAGTGCCGGCACTCCTCGTTCCAAAAAAAGATGGCTCCTGGCGAATGTGTATGGACAGTAGAGCAATTAACAAGATTACCATTAAATTTAGATTTCCAGTTCCTCGGTTTGAGGAGCTGTTAGAGAAACTGTCCGGGTCAACTGTTTTTTCAAAGCTCGATCTCCGCAGCGGCTATCATCAAATTCGAATCCGACCAGGTGACGAGTGGAAGACTGCTTTCAAGACTCGTCAAGGCCTTTATGAGTGGAAGGTCATGCCCTTCGGGCTTTGTAATGCTCCTTCTACGTTCATGAGACTCATGAACGAAATTTTAAAACCATGCTTGAATAAGTTTTGTGTCGTGTATTTTGATGATATATTGATATTCAGCCCATCCGTCAATGAGCATTTACAGCACTTACAGCAGGTGTTTGAGATACTTCTAGCCAACAAGCTGTATGTGAATTTGCCGAAATGTGAGCTAGCAACTGACACTGTTTACTTCTTGGGATTCATTGTCTCAGCTGAAGGTGTAAAAGTGGATCCAAAAAAGATTCAGGCCATTTCAGAATGGCCAACTCCCAAATCTTTTTTTGATATTCGCAGCTTTCATGGATTGGCAAACTTCTACCGACGTTTCATAAAGGGATTCAGCATACTGGCCGCGCCCCTCACTAACTGTTTAAAATCCAAACAGTTTTTATGGACGGATGAGCAGCAGTCCAGTTTTGAAGCAATTAAATCTGCACTTTCCACTGCACCTGTTTTGGCACTTCCCGATTTTGAGAAGCCTTTTACTGTTGAGACAGATGCGTCGGCTACAGGTATAGGTGCAGTTCTCATGCAGCAAAATAAGCCCATTGAATTTTTCAGTGAGAAACTATGTCCAGCTCGCCAGAAGTGGAGTGTTTATGAGCAGGAACTGTGTGCTGTCATCCGTGCTTTGAAGCAGTGGGAACACTACTTATTACACCAGGATTTTGTCCTTCATAGTGATCATAAAGCATTGCAGTTTATCAACACCCAAAAAACACTCAATCGTATGCATGCTCGTTGGGTCTTATTTCTCCAAAGGTTCACTTTTGTACTGAAGCATAAGTCAGGGGCTGAAAACCGCGTTGCAGATGCCTTAAGCAGACAATCCTTACTCCTGACTCAGTTAAGCACGGAAATGACCGGCCTCCAATGCTTGCAGGACCTATATGCTACAGACAGCGATTTCAAACAGATTTGGGAAACTTGCCTCGAGAGCCCTTCAGCTGGAGAGTATACAATTCGACATGGTTACTTATTTAAAAACAACACTCTGTGCATTCCCCAATCGTCCTGGCGTCAACAGCTTATACAGGAAGTTCACGGTGGTGGACTTGCTGCTCATGTCGGACGTGATAAGACGCTTGAACAGCTACAACATCGATTCTTCTGGCCCCAATTACGGCGAGATGTAACCAGATTCGTCGAGCGATGTCCTGTGTGCCAGTCTTACAAAGGTGGTAAAAACAACTCCGGTTTATATCTACCGTTACCTGTACCGGAGACTATTTGGGAGGATCTGAGTCTTGATTTCGTTCTCGGACTTCCAAGGACCAAGCGAGGTAACGATTCTATCATGGTAGTAGTTGATAGATTTTCTAAAATGGCACATTTCATATCTTGCAAAAAAACATATGATGCTCTTAACATCGCTCGACTATTTTTCAATGAAATTGTTCGGCTCCACGGCATTCCGCGTAGCTTAACCTCCGACAGGGATGTTAAATTCCTTAGCCATTTTTGGCGTGAATTGTGGAAAAGACTTAAAACTGATATCAATCTAAGTTCTGCCTATCATCCTCAATCCGATGGGCAGACCGAAGTGGTCAATCGCACTCTGGGAAATATGCTAAGGTGTTTGGTGCAAGAACACCCCAAATTATGGGATGAGCTCCTCAGTCAAGCAGAATTTGCTTATAATAGCATGCCCAATCGTTCAACTGGAACATCTCCATTCCATATAGTGTACACGAAAGTACCAAACCATACGGTGGACGTTGCTGTGTTGCCCAAATGGAATAGCCGAAGTGCAGGCCAACTAGTTGAGCAATTCACGACTATGCTGCAGGAGGTTCGCCTTAAACTCATTGAATCCAATGAAGCATATAAGGCAGCAGCTGATTCTCACCGCAGGCAGAGAATTTTCAAACCAGGAGAATTGGTCATGGTACGACTACGCCGAGAACGACTACCGCCGGGTACTTATTCCAAATTGGGTCGCTGCAAAGTTGGTCCGTTTCCCATCTTGCAGAAGATTAATGATAATGCCTACATCATTGATCTCCCAGCTAATTTTGGCACACCGTCTACATTCAATGTGACTGATTTATCACCCTATTATCCTGCTGACGATGCTGCTACAACCCTTTCTGCTGAGACAGCAGATCCTTCCATGGTGGGGGAGAGCTGATGCATATCATCATAACCAGGGAAGTCTTCACATGCTCTTTTAGGCTTTTTCCGTTATACTCTCTGTTTCTAGTTTATTCTCCACTATCTATTTTCTCTTTCTGTTAGTGCCAGCTCAGCATGCCTTTTTACCGGTTCTACTTTTTACAGTAATAGTTAGAAGGAGTCTTTTATATAGACAAAACTGTTTTAGAAGAAGGGTAGAATGCGAAACGGCCCTTGACCCCCTCGGAGTGATATATGAAGCTTTTCTGCTTTGGAGGAATTTGAGTCTTGTTACTGTTTTATTCGTTTGGTGCTTGAAACCTTCCTCTACAGTTTACCTACATCAACTTATATTTCCTCTTCAAACTTAAGCATGATGCCTCAATTGATTATAATCATCAAAAAAGAGGATTAGGTGTGAATGAGATTTATATTGATATATGATTGTAGGTTTGAAAGATTATAATATAAATAAGATCTTCAGCTTGGTAGCTACCAAATGTGAAAATCAAAACTAAATTTAGCCCAAATATTTTTTATGACTTCCACAAATTTTAAATCACTTTGAAATCAATTTTATATGATAAATATGAAAAAAATTAAGTTACTCAAATATTAACACTAAAAAAAAATGATGCAAATGAAATCAAAATCCAATTTTAAAATTGAGACAATTATAATTTTCTTCTAATCTTTCTATTTGTAGAAATTTCTCCTGCATATAGTCATAATGACAAGACCTGCGAGATCCAAACTCACATTGATCACCCAACTCAGCTAGTTATATCCCATCGATGTAATAATGTTTCTTGCTAACCCTTGTGACTGTCTTAAAATCTCTAATCAAGCCAAAATTCTCAATTTTGTTTTTCTGCTCAACGCAAGAAATCAGAAAAAAATAAAAATAAAAATAAAAGTCAAACTTGGATTGCTGTAATTGGAAGCACCTTTTGTGATGGTTGAAGATCCTCTCCATCCTCATAGCATTCTTTTACTTGGTTTCATTAATCCATTCAAAAGCTCACCCCTAAAAAGCTCACATCTAATATCCCAACCTATAAATTAAAACTCATTACACCTCCAACCGAACACTAAACCAATATTTGCTGTTCGCGAGCTGCTCCACCTGAACACGAAAATCTGCGCCATTCTTGCAACGTGAATAATGCGACGTCTATATTGGCATCGCACTGTTCACAAACTCCATTTTTTTCTATTGGAGAAAGAGTATGCCTAGAACTTTTTTTTTTGGTTATTAAATGGAGTTCAGTTGAAGATGAGCTATTATATTTTGAAGTAAAAAACGAGTTTTTTGGTTGGAGATGCCAAGGCCCTTTTTCCTTTAACCCGGATGGTTTGTGCTTCCTGTCTTCTACAAGAAGTATTACACAGTATGGCCTCGTGATTTCAGTGACCTCTCTCTCTCTCTCTCTCTCTCTCTCTCTATAGAGTGGTGTCACAAGCTCTTCTGTGGTTGGATCATGTCCTTGTGGCCCTTTTGGTTTCATCTTCCAAGTGGAGAAGAGCAACCTGGAGATGCTCTAAAATAGATGGAGTTGGATGGAGTTGAAACCATGGAGGAGAGTACTTTTTGGCACTAGGAAAAAAGCTTACTGTTGCAGAAACATGTGATGCGTACGTTTGAAAAGAAGTCGTTACTAGAATCTAATTCATTTGTTATTTGCTTTGAAGAAGATAGCTGATATTATAATTAAGTGATTGTAATTAGTTCAGAAGAAGATACTAACTGTTCTAATTGAAGGACTGATCGAAATTACTTTGTGAACGGATTGTAAAAAGTGAACTTGCACAGCTGGCTGTCTGAGATACGAAAAATTATTCCATCCGGTGAAAATACCGAGCAATATTGAGCATACCGAGCAATACCGAGTGGGCTGTACCGAGCACTTTAGTGACGTGGCGTTTTGGTATTGGTTTCCGGATGCATTCGGTAACCTGACGGAATAATCACTCTTGAGATACATGCGGTGCTTTTTAAAGAAAAATAACAATAGAGATCCCTAAACAACTTAAGAGAAAAATTAATTACAAAAATTATTGAAACAGAAATATATTATAAATCATCTTCTGCTAGTAATTCACATGAAATTCTTAAGTCATGGATGTGCTCCTTTATCTTTGGCGCAGAATGGCGTCCCAATGAGTGAAAAAAAAGCTACCAACTTCATTTTGTTTTAGACATTTAGATTAATTAAGACAAATTCATATATATATATATCAAATACGTAAAATCTTATCCAAAATATCTTAATTAATAACTAAAATTTTCAATCGACAGACCAAGAGGTTGGTGTGTTAGAAGGAATTTCTGGGAAAAATTATTACTTGTGTTTCCGGATGGGTTCGGAGGTCAATCCAGACGCGCCATATCACGCAATGCATAATGCATTTGGTGACGTGACACATCCTGTTTGACCTCCAGACGTGTTCGGACTTCGCACAGATTAATCTTTTTTTGGGAAAAATTATTCTGTGCGGACTCCGAATGCCATTCGGAGACCAATTAGAATATGTCACGTTATTCTTTTACTGTAATGCGGCTCGATACAGTGGCTCCGTACAGCTCGGTGCTACCGCTCGATTTCATTTGATACCGCGGTATCCGAACGGAGAGCTGCCGTGGGTGTCCACACAAAATAATTTGGCTTCGGAGGCTATCTATTGTAAAGATTCTGAATGGTGTGAAGTCGACATTGGTGTGAAAAGATGTATTATATGACAATTCTATTGGTGGCTACAAATTTTGTAATAGTAGAGGACTGGAGGTACTGTTCCAAACGGTGATTGATCACTCGATTTGCCGGTCCGCTTGTGAATGCTTAGTTGTGGTAAATTGTAATTTAGTGCCGTGGAAGAGGAATTTTTATTGCGTCCTCCCACCTGACGTAGAGATGCGTCCTCCCAACGCTAAAAAACTCGGTTTTTGCTCGGTATTGCTAGATATTATTTGGTAATAACGAGGAATATCATCATGTGAAGACCAATACCGAGTTATAACGAGCTATACCGAGCAATACCGAGCACATACCGAGTTTTCTCTAGAAAAAACTAGGTATTTTTTGTATTGCTCGGTATTGCTCGGTATAGCTCGGTATAGCTCGGTATTGGTCTTCACATGATGATATTCCTCGTTATTGTTTGGTATTGCTCGATATTTGCTTGGCATTTCTCGTTTTTTAGCGCGATTTTAGCTCTGGGAGGACGCATCTCTGCGTCAGGTGGGAGGACGCAATAAAAATTCGTGGAAGAGGGCAAATTATTGGGTCAGGTGACCGGAGGCGAAAAATAAGTTCGGACATCCAATAAAAATTTGCTGCGTCACCTTGCGCTTTTGATTGCGCTTTTGACTTGCGCTTTAGTTGCGCTTTTTGACCTGCGCTTTAGTTGCGCTTTACCTGTGCTTTACTTGCGCTTTATTTGCATTAAATTTAAAATAATATTTTATTAATATCCGGACCTATCTCTGCGTTCGGTCACCTGACGCAATAATTTGCCGTGGAAGAGAGAATTCTCGTCATAAATTATTTCTGAAAATTAATAATAAATTATTCAAAAACGTATGATTTCTCTAAAAATTTGTATAGGAAAATAAAATTTAAGTTTGTATATTTCATTATGATCAAAATTAGAGAAATATATTAATGGTTTCATTTCTGGTGGAAATATGCCCGAAATACCTTGAGGATCAAAATTGCCTTATAGAAGATCACTGACTAAATTTTAAAGACTAATAGTATTAGGGACGGCTTTCTTGTTGCTCCTTAAAATAGTGTTTTAGTACACAGTTTCATTTGGGATGACTTTCTTATTGCCTCTTAAAGCAGTTTTTTAGTAAAAAAAATAATTTTTATACTAAAAAGCTGCCTTAGGAAGCAGTAAGAATACAGTCCCAAGACTTCGTTTGAGAGAGTTTTTTTTGCTGGTTTATAATACAAAAATTTCTTATAAAAAAGCTGTTTTAAAAAGTAATTAGAAAGTTTTCTTAAACAAAGCCTACATATACTTAAATTAATTTTAATAACATTAGAAAAATACTCGAATAAATATTGATCAAGTTTGAGATAATATGAGATATAAACTTAATCCAAAATAAAATATTATTTGAGTTGTATTTTATCATTTGTCTTTGTTCTTCAATTTTTTTTTTATCAAGGTTTGAATATGACTGGAATAAGGTTTGAATAAAACATTATTAGAAAAATTTATAAAATAGTTGTATTTCATGTTCCAATAAAGTTCATTTAATGTTCCACCCAAGGAAGCAAATTCAAAGGTTGATTGTAGCATTTAACATAGAAAATTCAATAATAACATGTGTTAAATTAGGGTTGTCAATTCGGGTCAATGGGTCGGGTTCGGGTTGAACCTGAAATTGACCTGACATCGTTCGGGTCAACCCGAACCCGACCCGTTTCTAAAAACGGGTAAGTTTTCGGACCCGAACCCGACCCGATTCAGGTCCGGGTCAACCCAACCCGACACGAATGACCCGAAGTTTATCTAAAATTGCTAGTTTTCGGGTCAAAATTGGGTAAATTTTCAATTTTCGGGTCAAAATCGGGTCAATCTCGGGTTACCGAGTCAAATAGGAGTTTTCGTGTCAATTTCGGGTTGTTAGGTCAACCCGAACCAGACCCGATTTTTAAAATGGGTTGATTTGTTGAACCCGAACCCGACCCGTTTCAGGTCCGGAATGAGCCTAACCGGATTTTTCCGGATCGGGTTCGGGTCGTGTCAAAAATTGACACCTCTAGACTAAATAATGATTGAATAGGGAATAAGGTTAATACAAGGTTAATGATATCTTTTACTATCAAAGATAAATATCAAGTTCTCCACTATCCCTATTGACTTCATGAATCTGGTTATGAAATACAGTCTTATTTTTTGAATCAACAATTACAAATGCCATAGTATAAATTTAAGCATTGATATCTTGCAACATTGCCACAACCATAACTTGTATTTGAGTATATTCCATCTACATTTAGGCAAAATGCACTTTTCAATAGTTGCATACACTAAAAGAGAAATATACATATTTGAAACAATTATTGCTATCTTGTTGGAGATTAATAATTGTTCTTCAATTCTTTCTACGTTGCATTGTAACTTTTGAAAAGATGTTTTAGGGACCTTCTCACATAGGTCCACTAGCATAAATTTAACTAGTAATGGATGTACCTAGGGTGTACATAAGTGAGCCGAGCCGGCTTGCAAGCTAGCTCAAGATCGACTCATTTATGGGCTTACGATCCGAGCTTATCTTTATGGGCTTACGATCCGAGCTTATCCAACTCACGAGTTGAACTCGAGCTCGGGTTCGAGCTTGAGCCGGCTTGGCTCGTGAGCTCGGAAGCCGGCTCGAATAATAAAAATTAATTTTATTCTATTTATTAAATTTAAATATTTTAAAAAAATGAATAAGTTTAATTTTAATGTTAAACATTGCATCTTTTTTTCTTAATCCCGAGCTGCCTAAATTTTAAAAATTCCGCCAATGGCTCGCGAGCTAGCTCGATCGAGCTCGTTTACAGTGGGACGAGCTCAAGCTTGCTTTCAGACTAATGAACCGAGCTCGATAAGACCTAGACTCAACTCGACTTGACTCGTTGACAGCCCTAGGATATACTATACTTATACCTAAATTCTTCTCCTTAAATTGGAAGTTGTTTTTCATGAAATATATATATATATATATCCTCTAACTCCTATTTATTATCAAATAGATGCTCAGCACAAATCTAATAAAGGATAAGCTTAATCATATTACTGCATAATATCAAAAACCATTATATTTGATGTATATTTGCACATTGACTGTTGTATGTTGGGAATTTTCCATATATTCTCCATATATGAAATTATTGTTTATCCCCCAAAGTACATGAAGAATCATAAGACCTTAGTTATTTACTTCTTTTAGGTTGGTCGCAAAAAAGGGGTTGACATCTACATGAATGCTTAATATTTAAAGCATCAACTGAATCACAATTACCAATTACTTGCACTTCCACAATATCACAAATTTCTGCATTCAACTATATTCTAAGGTTTCGTTTGGGACGACTTTATTACTGCTTCGTGAAACAACTTTTTTGTACAATTTTTTTTATAAATTTTTATACTAAAAAACTATTTTAAAAAGCAGCAAGAAAGCCGTCTCAAACAAAGCCTAAGATATAGTTGAGCCTTATTTAAACCAAGTTAAAATATCTGTCTAGTTAAGGTATAATCGAACTTTATTCATTAAATGATATTCAAATATGATTTGAATAAAGATCAAATAATACAGTCTTTAAGACCTCGAATCATACTCAATCATCATTCGAACAAGGCCTGAGCATAATTTGCACATATATGAACACATTATTTGTTACTCTAACTTTGTTTTATATCAATGTCAAAATAACCTGAACTACGCAATAGGATGTAAAACATGTAAAAAATATATTGATTATCAGTGCATTGCTAAAAACTTAGATATTTTTTTATCAAAGTTTGTTTGCTGAACGGTTCAGCTGAATGAAGCATTATAAGGTGGCTATTCTTTTTGTTCAATCGTCTTTCCTAATTTTCAAGGAGAAAGCTTCTCTGTTCAAATAACGGCTCAAAAGCTGTCACAAATTTTCCAAACTAATCATTTTTGGCTTGTTTTTGTTTTACCCATTAGTTTAAATTTATGGTACAAATAAGCCGAGTCTAGCTCGAGCGACTCTTGCCACGAAAACGAGCATCTGAGCATTCTGTGGTCTGCTTTTGCCCGCTCGTTCTTTTGCCTTTGCCCGCGCTTCCATGGTCCTCATTCGTCTGAGCTTATGCCCAAGCTTGAGCCGAGCATCACCCAAGCTCCATAATCCAAAGAGCTCAAAATTCTGCTTAAGCAGAAGCTTGAAACTTGATAAGCTGAGCTTCCAAGCCCGTTAACGAGCCGAATGAGAGCCTGACTCGATTGTCAGTTACGCCCCTAGCTTAAAATAAATGCAATTTGACCATGTTGTTCATTAGTTTAGTCCAATTAATCAAACAAAATAACTTCAGATAAAATAAATGTGTAAAGTACGCAGTGATAAGATCACGCAATCATTAGCAATAAAAAAATGCTATTGAAACGTGTGATTTGCATGCGGCGATTAAAATGAATTAGATAGCCAACAAATGTAATACAGTTCATGCGATCACAGTCTTGATGAAGTCATGCGTGCTGCTAATTTCCATATAATTTATTGCGATATGCATTCATATTTATTAAGCTCCTTAATTTATTTCAAGTTGGCAGCACAAGCAAGTTTCAATAATTCTAGAACAAGAAAAATCATCAAACCTTTCTTTTCTCTTCATCAAAAGTAAAATTTATTAAGGGATCATTTAATTTATTGAAAAAGAAATGCAAAATAAACATCATATCTCCTAAAATAAATATATTATATTTGAAATTATTCGATTATGTTTAAAATAAATAAAAAATATTATTCTTTTTTAATATAGGGTGCTATTCATTAACAGTAATGACAGTGTAGCAGTGTGTGACGATGATGATGGTTGACAATGACAATGATAGTGGCAGTAACCTCAAATAGTAACCGACAGACATGACCATCAACGACGAGGCGACAACGGTACTAATGACTTGCGATGTATTCAAAAAGATGTCAATTTTGTAATAAACAAAAAAAAATGCATATTGGGTGAGTTTTGAATTCACCAAAACTAAAGATTAAATTATTTTTCAACAAATCAAACACTTATATTTCTAAAATTCCTATTATTATAATGCTTTGCTTAATCAAACCAAATAGCTAGGGATGCAAACGAATCGAACCGAGCCGAGTATGTGAGTGTTCATGTTTGAATTTGTTTATTATTAGCTTGTTCAAGTTCATTTTGTGTTTGATTTGAGCTTTATTGTTTGTGTTCATATTGGTTCGTTTAAATTAATGGTGTTCATGTTTGGTTCTTGTTCGATTCGTTTAGTGATTATCGAGCTTTAAACAAACAAGCCTTAACGAGCTATGTTCGTGAACATATATGACGAATTTTTTTACACTATCAAACAAGCATGTTCATGAACATACGATTTATGATTCATCTTATATTTGTTCATGAAATTTTAAGCAAACAATCTAACAAACATTGACAAATGTGAAATATCTCTTATTCATGAATAAATTCATTCTATATATTAAAGGTATAAAATAAAATGAAATTAAATTTAAATAAAAGCAATTGTCTATTTAAAATGAAAATATGATTAATCTATATAAATATATTTATCGAGCTTATTTATGAGTTCTAAATCGAACACGAATCAAGCTTTTATCGAGCTTAATATAGAGCTTGTTCACGAGCTTCAAATGATGATGTTCGTGAACATAAATGAACTGAACACATTAGTGTTCAATCTGGTTTATTTAAGGATCGAGTATTAAAAATGTTGTTGTTCATGTTTATTTGTTTAGTTAGTTAAAAGGTCACAAATGAGCTTTAATCAAACCGAGCAACGTGTAGCTCGTTAAATGTTTGGTTTGCTTGCAATCCTACAAATAGCTCTTACTACACTATTTCTTGGAATATATGAGGACACTAAAGCACACAGAGAAGGGAGAGATTCTTTTCCTGGAGCTCCGCTAGGGTTCCCTCGACCCGCTAGGGCTTCCCCTCATTGGCGCCAGCATTCTCGGTGGATTCTAGGGAAGTTTTTCTCTTTTTCTTCTGGTGTTTTTGTTTGGTTTTTTCTTTTGGTTTTGTTTTCATTGTGTCCATCTCCGATGCTTGCCAGGGATGGTGCCGAATCACCTATGCGACCCTAGTTTTCTAGAGGGTTCGGTTACATCGCGTTCATTTTTGGAAGCTCTTTCTAGATCTTCCTCTAATGTTAAATTTCTAGAACTTAAGATAACCTCCTTTTGTGGCTTTCCTTCTCTGTGGATTTTGGAGTAGGAAATCCAAGCTCTAGCAGTTCCATTTCAGTTTTCGTTTCCATTTCTCCGTTTCCATCTCTTGATTATATTCTAAGATTCTTCTTCAATCTTAAACTCAATGGTGAAGTGTCGGACACTCTGCTCGATCCATCACATATCTTGATCAAACTGGCTAATGATCTTGATTATTGTAGGGTTTTTTTTCATAGATCTTATCTTGTGTATAATTGTTACATGAAACTTACCAAGTGGTATCCTATTTTTGATGTTAGTGTTGAATCTCCGGTGATCCCGATTTGGGTTTCTTTTCCGTAGCTTCGTCCTCATCTTTATTCCCCTTGTATTCTTCATGATTTGGGTTCTATTTTTTGGCAAACCTTTGAAGATTGATTCGACCACTTCTGTTGGCTCTAGGCCTTCCGTGGCTCGTGTGCTGGTGGAGCTTGCTATCACTAAAACGCACCCGAACAAGATTTGGTTAGGTTCTAAGAAGATGGGATATGTGCAACAACTAGCTATGAAAGAATCCCCACCCTTTTGTGCTTATTGTAAATGTATTGGTCATGTGGTGGGCCATTGTCGTCCTCATCTCTCTGCTGATATGCCTAATGCTAATCCTAATGTTTCTAAACCAGCTTTGAATCCTTCTCTTCCCCCCCTCTTTATCCTCTGTTGTGCCTATTCTCGATAGAGGGGAGAATGCTAATGTTGTTGTTGATAAAACTATGGAGTTGGGTCAAGTGGATATTGTTGTTGGGAGTGCTGATGAAGTTTTGGGGGATGATATTTTTCTTCTTAATCCTAATTTAATTCAGGTTGTTTCTGTGGTGGTTGAGAAGGAACATGTTTCCTCGGTTCCTCGGGTTTGTACTGGTGAGGTAGGAGAATTGATTGTAAACAATTGTGGTATTAATCTTAAAGCTAGCTTTTCATGTGTGGATGCTATGCATGTTTCTGGAGATTTTCCTGTGGAGGTGTTTATGGGGATGGTAAGCCTTCTCCTGTTTCACCAATCCAGACTTTGGTTGTTTGTTATGTTTCTTCTCCTTTGGAATCTATTATGGTCCGGGATGTTGTTTCTTCGTCTGTTAATCTAGTTTCAAATTTACCTTTTCATGTTGAGTCTGGGTTATCTCCAAATGATAATGACCTGGAGGGAACTGCTCTTTTTTTTTTTATATTCATATTTTAGTTATGTCTAATGAAGAACTGAAAACTCATGTGGCCCGGTATGTGAATAACTCTGTCTTGGTTCAATCTGATTGGATGGATTTGGATGAGTCCCTTTCGACGCCTTCTAAGGGGGAGGATGAAGATTTTGGTGACCATGTAAATGATGATATGTATCAAGCAGTTCTAAAAGGCGGTGGCAAAAGGTGTAAAAGTAAATCCAAGAAGAAATAGACTTTGGATTTCTCTGTTGATGTAACTACAATGGACTTTGTTGGCTTTTTGAACGGTGATGAGGCGACACCCTGCTTTCCCTTGTTGGTTGAGCTTGTTAGCCACCTTGGTGGTTAGGCCTTTTGCTTGGTGGGTGCACGTGTGGGATGTATGCTGTTTTTGTTTGAGTGGTTGTCACCAAAGGATTGCCCGTGTCTGACTGCGAGGTGGTGCAGGGGGACTACCATTACTGAGTCCATTTTGGATTCTTATCCTGTTGTGTGTGTCCCTTTTTTGAGTCTGCTTTCTTTCTTGTGACTTGTTGTTTTGTCGCTTGGGCTGTTGTTCGGATCGTGTTGTATTTCTTTTTCCTTTTAATAAAATTGATTTTCTGTTAAAAAAAAATGAAGACATTGAATTTAATGATATATTAAATTACTTAAAAATATTAATACAGAATAAATTAATTTTTTATAATGAATAATAATTTCTTAAAATGGGCTGTTAATAATTTGTTAGTTTTTAATATAAATTTAGTCGTTAATTTATGCTTTTCAAAAAGCAAAAAAAAAAAAAAAAAAAAAAAAACTCTCGCTAAAATTCTTTGCATGTTTCAAGCTCTTGTTGAAGGAAACCAAGGCAAGCAACCTTTACACTATTTCAAACTTTTATTTTCCAATTATTATTTTTATTTTTTTTACTTCTTCTGTGAATATATACAACAAGCATTTTTCTTGCTAGCGTTACCTTTGGTCTATGAGATTCCAAAAGCATCTCACATGTTTGAAATAGTAACGAAAGCCAATTGAAATATTCTCTCTTATAAAAAGGTCTCTAGGGGTGTTATGTAACTCAACTTTCTCAAAAAAAAAAAAAAAGAAAAAAAAAAGTCTGAATAATCACGAGTTGATGGACGGCTCGTGAGCCCCGGCCGGGCTTGGCTCGATAAGTGGCTCTTAAGCTGAGTTCGATGGGTTAACAAACTTGAACTAGCACCGTCTCAACTGATTAGCTCGTGACCCAGCTCGTTTTAAGAATATTAATACAAAATATTCTTAAATATATTATGACTTAAGATTTTAATTATAAAATTTTAAAAATATTTAAAATTATATCTCAATTTTTATATTAATTAATTTATTATTATCATTCTTGTATTTTCTCATTCTTCTTAACATTTTATTATAATAATTGCTTTAAATCATAATCATTTTCTCTCTTTCATAATAAACAAACCGGTTCGAACTCATACGTAGAATAAAGCATGAGCTCAAGCTCGAACTCGATTTATTAATCAAGCACAAACTCTGCTCAAGTCAGGGCTAACTCAAACTCAACTTAACTCGTTTACATCTCTAAATCAACAAATGACAAAGGTGGTTGGGATAATCTTTCTTCTGAATGGAAAATAATATATTGGGTTTACTGGAATCAGTAGGGAGTACAGTTATAGGCAAAGTAGTCCTCTCAAAAGGAAAGAAGATTAATTGGACAATTATAATCAACAAAGAGAAGAGAATCATAGATCACATGAATGACTTGATTGAGACAATTTGGATAGTTCTACTTCAGAACAAAGGAGATGGGTTGAGTCATGTAGAGTCGGTAATGTAGGGAGACTCCAACAAGGCAAAAAACATCTCTCTCTCTCTCTCTCTCTCTCTCTCTCTCTCTCTCTCTCTCATTTCACGCTACAGGAAAACACTCTGTTATCGGAAGACAAAATCAGCCAGTAACACTAGAAATCAGTCGAAAATAAATGTGTAAAGTACGCAGTGATAAGATCACGCAATCATTAGCAATAAAAAAATGCTATTGAAACGTGTGATTTGCATGCGGCGATTAAAATGAATTAGATAGCCAACAAATGTAATACAGTTCATGCGATCACAGTCTTGATGAAGTCATGCGTGCTGCTAATTTCCATATAATTTATTGCGATATGCATTCATATTTATTAAGCTCCTTAATTTATTTCAAGTTGGCAGCACAAGCAAGTTTCAATAATTCTAGAACAAGAAAAATCATCAAACCTTTCTTTTCTCTTCATCAAAAGTAAAATTTAATAAGGGATCATTTAATTTATTGAAAAAGAAATGCAAAATAAACATAATATCTCCTAAAATAAATATATTATATTTGAAATTATTCGATTATGTTTAAAATAAATAAATAAGATTATTATTTTTTAATATAGGGTGCTAATCATTAACATCAATGACAGTGTAGCAGTGTGTGACGGTGATGATGGTTGACAATGACAATGATAGTGGCAGTGACCTCAAATAGTAACCGACAGACATGAACATCAACGACGAGGCGACAACGGTACTAATGACTTACGATGTATTCAAAAAGATGTCAATTTTGTAATAAATAAAAGAAATGCATATTGAGTGAGTTTTGAATTCACCGAAACTAAACAATAAATTATATTTCAACAAATCAAACACTTATCTTTCTAAAACTCCTATTATTATAGTGCTTTGCTTAATCAAACCAAATAGCTAGAGACGCAAACAAACCGAACCGAGCCAATCATGTGAGTGTTCATATTTGAATTTGTTTATTATTAGCTTGTTCAAGTTCAGTTCGTGTTTGATTTGAGCTTTATTATTTGTGTTCATGTTTGGTTCATTTAAATTAATGGTGTTCATGTTTGATTCGTTTAGTGATTATCAAGCTTTAAACAAACAAGCCTTAACGAGTTATGTTCATGAACATATTTAGCGAATTTTTTACACTATCAAACAAGCACGTTCATGAACATACGATCTATGATTTATCTTAAATTTGTTCATGAACATCTTAAGTAAACAATTTAACAAACATTAACAAATGTGAAATGCCTCTTGTTCATGAATAAATTATTCTATATATTAAAGGTATAAAACAAAATGAAATTAAATTTAAAATAAAACAAATGTCTATTTAAAATGAAAACATGATTAATCTATATGAATATATTTATCGAGCTTATTTACGAGTTCTAAATAGAACACAAATCGAGCTTTTATCGAGCTTCTTATCGAACTTAATATCGAGCTTGTTCACGAGCTTCAAATGATGATGTTCATGAACATAAATGAACTGAACACATTAGTGTTCAATCTGGTTTATTTAAGAACCGAGTATTAAAAATGTTGTTCGTGTTTGTTTGTTTATATAGTTAGACGGTCACAAACGAGCTTTAATTGAACCGAGCAACGAGTAGCTCGTTAAATGTTTGGTTCGCTTGCAGTCCTACAAATATCTCTTACTACACTATTTCTTGGAACAAATGAGGACACTAAATCACACATAGAAGGGAGAGATTCTTTTCCTGGAGCTCCGCTAGGGTTCCCTCGACCCGCTAGGGTTTCCCCTTGGTGGCGCCGGCATTCTCGGTGGATTCTAGGAAAGTTTTTCTTTTCTTCTTATGGTGTTTATGTTTGGTTTTTTCTTTTGGTTTTGTTTTCTTTTTGTCCATCTCCGGTGCTTGCCCGGGATGGCGTCAAATCACCCGTGCAACCCTGTTTTTCTAGAGGGTTCGGTTAAATCGCGTTCATTTTTGGAAGCTCTTTCTGGATCTTCCTCTGATGTTAAATTTCTGGAAGTTAAGATAACCTCCTTTCATGGCTTTCCTTCTCTGTGGATTTTGGAGCAGGAAATCCAAGCTTTGGCAGTTCCGTTTCAGTTTTCGTTAGTAGGTTTCTTTCCCTCGAAACATTCCTCTCTTGATTCTATTCAAAGATTCTTCTTCAATCTTAAACTTAATGGTGAAGTGTCGGACACCCTGCTCGATCCATCACATGTCTTTATCAAACTGGCTAACGATCTTGATTATTGTAGAGTTTTTTTTCCATAGATCCTATCTTGTGTATAACTGTTACATGAATGTTACCAAGTATTCTCCTATTTTTGATGTTGGTGTTGAATCTCTGGTGATCTCGATTTGGGTTTCTTTTTCGTAGGTTCGTCCTCATCTTTATTCCCCTTGTATTCTTCATGATTTGGGTTCTATTTTTGGCAAACCTTTGAAGATTGATTCGGCCACTTATGTTGGCTCTAGGCTTTCCGTGGCTTGTGTGCTGGTGGAGCTTGATATCACTAAATCATACCCGAAGAAGGTTTGGTTAGGTCCTAAGAAGATGTGATATGTGCAACAACTGGCTATGGAAGAATTCCCACCCTTTTGTGCTTCTTGTAAATGTATTGGTCGTGTGTTGGGTAATTATCATCCTCACCTCTCTGCTGATCTGCCTAATGCTAATCTTGATGTTTCTAAACCAGCTTTGAATCATTCTCTTCCCCCCTCTTTATCCTCTGATGTGTCTATTCTCGATAGAGGGGAGAATGCTAAAGTTGTTGTTGATAAAACTGTGGAGTTGGGTCAAGCAGATATTATTGTTGGGAGTGCTAATGAAGTTTTGGGGGATAATACTATTCTTCTTAATCCTAATTTAATTCATGTTGTTTCTGTGGTGGTTTGAGAAGGGAACATGTTTCCTCAGCTCCTTGGGTTTGTACTGGTGAGGTAGGAGAATTGATTGTAAACAATTATGGTATTAACCTTAAAGCTAGCTTTTCCTATGTGGATGTTGTGGCTGTATCTGAAGATTTTCCTGTGGAGGTGTTTTCTGGGGATGGTGAGCCTTCTCCTATTTCACCAATCCAGGCTTTGGTTGTTTGTGATGTTTCTTCTCCTTTGGAATTTGTGGCCTAGGATGTTGTTTCTCCGTCTGTTAATTTGGTTTCAAATTTACCATTTCATGTTGAGTCTGGGTTATCTCCTACTGCTAATGACTCGGAGGGAACTGCTCTTTTTTTTAAATATTCATATTTTAGTTATGTCTAACAAAGAATTGAAAACTCATGTGGCCCGGTATGTGAATAACTCTGTCTTGGTTCAATCTGATTGGAAGGATTTGGATAATTCCCTTTCTACGCCTTCTAAGGGGGAGGATGAGGATTTTGGTGACCATGTAAATGATAATATATATCAAGCAGTTCTCAATGGCGCTGGCAAAAGGCGTAAAAGTATATCCAAGAAGAAATAGGTTTTTGATTTCTCTATTGATGTTACTACAATGGACTTTGTTGGCTATTTGGACGATGATGAGGCGACACCCTGCTTTCCCTTGTTAGTTGGGCTTATTGGCAACCTTATTGGTGGGTGCACGTGTGGGATATAGGCTGTTTTGGTTTGAGTGGCTGTCACCAAAGGATGGTCTATGTCTGGTTGCGAGGTGGTGCAGGGGGGCTACCATTCCTGAGTCTATTTTGGATTCTTATCCTGTTGAGTGTCTCCCTTTTTTGAGTCTGCTTTTTTGCTTGTGACTTGTTGTTTTGTCGCTTGGGCTGTTGTTCGGATCGTGTTGTACTTCTTTTTCCTTTGAATAAAATTAGTTTTCTGTTAAAAAAATACGAGGACACTGAATTTAATGATATATTAAATTACTAAAAAAAATATTAATACATAATATATTAATTTTTTATAATGAATAATAATTTCTTAAATGGGCTATTAATAATTTGTTAGTTTTTAATATAAATTTAGTCGTTAATTTATGCTTTTCAAAAAGAAAAAAAAAATCTCTCGCCAAAATTATTTGCATGTTTCAAGCTCTTGTTGAAGGAAACCAAGGCAAGCAACCTTTACACTATTTCAAACTTTTATTTTCCAATTATTATTTTTATTTTTTTTTACTTCTTCTGTGAATATATACAACAAGCATTTTTCTTGCTAGCGTTACTTTGGTCTATGAGATTCCAAAAGCATCTCACATGTTTGAAATAGTAACGAAAGCCAATTGAAATATTCTCTCTTATAAAAAGTCTTTAGGGGTGTTATGTAACTCAACTTTCTCAAAAAAAAAAAAAAAAAAAAATCGAATAATCACGAGTTGACGGACGACTCGTGAGCCCCGGCCGGGCTTGGCTCGATAAGTGGCTCTTAAGATGAGCTCGATGTGTTAACAAGTCAAACTTGAACTAGCACTGTCTCAACTGATTAGCTCGTGAACAGAGCCCTACATTGGATGCCCATACCCACACCCACCCACGTACCCACCCATACCCAATGGGCATGGGTGGGTACGCCCATGGCCTCGTGGTTGGGTATGGGTGGGTACTCAACATCAGAGGACAAACTAATTTACATTACTAATTATCATAAGCATGCAGTATATTACAGTAATCCTTACTATATAGTGCGCAACACTGAACCGTGTCATGACCACGATAAATTTTGATATGTGACTTGAAAGTTTGCAGTCAGAGAAAATGACAAAAAACTCAAGGCCATTAATCCGTGGCATACTGCATTCAAGAAGCGTAAAAAGTGGGTGGGTGTGGGTGGGTATGACATCCCGAAAGTCACCATAGGTGGGCATGGGCGGGCAAAGCCCGCTAGCGTAGAGCGTGTGTACCCAATGGGTACCTTGTAGGGCTCTGTTTGTGAACCAGCTCTTTTTAAAAATATTAATACAAAATATTCTTAAATATATTATGACTCAAGATTTTAAGTATAAATTTTTAAAAATTATATCTCAATTTCTTACATTAGCTAATTTATTATTATCATTCCTGTAATTTCTTATTCTTCTTATCATTTTATTATAATAATTGATTTAAATCATAATCATTTTCTCTCCTTCATAATAAACAAGCCGGCTCGAACTCGTACGTAGAATAAAGCTCGAGCTCATGCTCGAACTCGATTTATTAATCAAGCACAAGCTCAGCTCAAGTCAGGGCTAACTCAAACTCAACTTAACTCGTTTACCTCTCTAAATCAACAAATGACAAAGGTGGTTGGGATAATCTTTCTTCTGAATGGAAAATAATATATTGGGTTTACTGGAATCAGTAGGGAGTACAGTTATAGGCAAAGTAGTCCTCTCAAAAAAAAAAAAAGATTAATTGGACAATTATAATCAACAAAGAGAAATGAATCATAGATCACATGAATGACTTGATTGAGACAATTTGGATAGTTCTACTTCAGAACAAAGGAGAGATGGGTTGAGTCATGTAGAGTCGGTAATGTAGGGAGACTCCAACAAGGCAAAAAACATCTCTCTCTCTCTCTCTCTCTCTCTCTCTCTCTCTCTCTCTCTCTCTCTCTCTCTCTCTCTCTCTCATTTCACGCTACAGGAAAACACTATGTTATCGGAAGACAAAATCAGCCAGTAACACTAGAAATCAGTCGAAAATTCCTTCTTTCCGGTAAAATACCAGCGAAAACTCTTCTGACGGTAATTCGTGGGTTAGTAAATCTAAACCGGAGAAAACTTTCCGCCAGAAATATTTCCAGCAGCGTTTCCGGCGGCATTCTGGCGCAAAAATATCAAAAATCAACGTCTTTTAAGTTAGCAAATTCCGGCGATTTCTTCGTCGGTATCTCCGACGGAAACTGTTCGCCTGAAATACTGGGGGATAATCCGCCACCCTAGTACGTCGCACTATTATTGGCGGAGATTACCGCTAGTAAGGCCACCGGTTGTTCCGACATAACTATTTCTGCCAAAAAAGTCGACGGTAATGACAGGTTTTCCTGTAGTGTCCTTAAAATCTTCATAAGAGATCAAAGATAAAATTGAAGGGCTGCAAAATATTTTCCTTACCTCTATTAAATTCACAATAAAATAAGCAATTTTGATACTCAAAATTTGATTAAATTCTAAATAATTTGAGTAAATATCCCCAAATATAAGAGATGGACCATCAATAATATACAGAGTGAATGCATGGAGATAAAATAAAGAGCCATTACCTACCATCGTCAGCAGCAGCCTGCAGGCGTGCTATGACATTAAAACAAAAGGACTCGATGCATAGAACTACAGAATTTGCTGCAAAATTTGGGTCTGATTCAACTAATAAAGTCGATCGGAAAAGTATTTTTGACAAACAAATAAATGGAGGTCGGGAAGATGACATTTGCTCTTTCCTAATACTTCTCGGCCTGGCCAATTCGTAAGAAGTCAAGGAGGCTTTGCTTGTCCTTTTCTTCCCAGTTCCATTAATTTATTAAGTATTCTGTCTCCAAACAACTCCTCTTCCTTGTGAGGAATGGCTCTCTCTAGTGAATATATTGTAAAGATAATATTTCCCCTCTCTCTCTCTATAGAGCTTTTATTATGTACGGAGACCGGACGGGAGAACCGTCCGGTTAAACACTGGGTGCCTAACGGTAGCGAGTACCGGTACCGAGCTGGGTGCCCACCAATAAGATGACGTGGCAAATTTTTATTTGTCTCCGGACGCCCTCTGCACTCCGCATAGAATAATTCTTACTCTCGCAGAGATCTCTCTCTGTTTTTAAATGCATGGTTTCATAATCATATTAGGAATTGGGCCTCCTAGCTAGGTGAAATATAACTTGCAGCTGTCGGACGTCGTTCGGAGGTGAATCAAGACGCGCCACATCACTTTTTTGTTGTGTGCCGCTGTGTACCAGTGACGTGGCTTATCCTAATCACCCCCAGACGATCCAGTGACCGCACGTAACAATCTCTCCATTGCAACAAAAAATAAATAGATGATTCAATAATTGTGTTAAACTGTGCATTAAATTTGACAAGTTCATTTTATGAACAATTTTTTGAAATAAAAAGGAAAAACTGAGAGAGAGAGAGAGAGAGAGAGAGAGAGAGAGAGAGAGAGAGAGAGAGAGAGAGAGAGAGAGAGACTTCCCACACAAATGAGCTTACAACAATTCCACACAATATCCAGTTTTACAGGGATCTCCAACTGCTCAGCACCTTTCTTTAAGAAAACAAAAGAATAAATAGTAGAATTTATATCACATAATTCTTAATTATTTACATATTTAACATCTAAATTTTTTTATTTATATATATCTGATTTAGTAATAGTATTATCTAAATTACTTTAAAATATCGTTAAAATTAACTTATTAAAACTAAAATAGATATTTTCATATATATAATTTGATATTGTTTAAAAATCATAATATTATATAAATAAATTTAAAAATATAATTACTAAATATGGAAATACTAAAATATTTTATTATATCTATGTAAACCATTATATATATTTAAAGAGGGTTAAATTTCTAAATAATCTACCAATTATTCATAGATGACTTTTTTAATCTCAGAGTATAACGTTGCTCTAATTTAATCGATCGACTATGCAAAATTGAACTAAAATGATCCAATTTTATTTTACAATTATAATATGAAGACTATTATGAATCAATTTTATATAATTAAGAGACAAAATTGGAGCAACATGATACTCTAAGACTAAGACTTTGTTTGAGATCTTTTTTTTTTTAATTTTTTTTTAAAGCAACTTTTTCATATAAATTTTTTTTTTCTAAGTAATGATAAAAAAATATCCTATATATGAATAATAATGAGATTATTTTGATTTTTTTTATATATTAAAATGACATTAATTTTTAACATGAATCAAAATTTATGAAAATTACCTACCGATGATAAGATTGGTTGGTGGGTGAGTACGGCTGGGAATCCCCCAACTCATGCTCGATTCCCCTCGAGCGACAGCGCCTCTTAAGTGGGGTCCAATCAAGTGCGTGTCATGATGTTTCTAGGGTGAGTGCCTCTTCTAGGTCAGCCGAGAATTAAACACGTCGTCAAAAACTCTTTTTCAAAAGTGACAGCAGGTTCATACCCCGTTTTAAAAAAAAAAAAAAAAATTAATGAAAACAAATAAACCATCTTTCATCCGCAGCCACATATTTCAAAGAGTTTTGGTATCGATGCCAATTAAGGGATTTCTCCCTTCCATGAGTCATATCGTCTTTTGATTTGATGGGTTATTTGTCTTGTTCGCAAAGAGCTTAAAAATTAATGGAAGGGATGGCTGCCAAAAGGCAGATAAGAGTAAGCATAACCTCATGGTCGGCTACTTCTTTTTAGGGCTGTCAATTCCTGACACGACCCGCGAACCCGACCCGAACCCGACACGAAAAATCCGGGTTCGGGTCAACCCGTGAAAGAAACGGGTCGGGTCCGGGTTGAAGGATTTGACCCGTTTATTTATTCGTGTCGGGTTCGGGTCAACCCGTCAACCCGCGGGTTGACACGATTAACCCGATAATATGCGACTCGTTTTAATAAAACCTAAAACTAAAAGCCGCGATTCGTCATTCGTCATTCGGTCATTCCGCGCGAGACGAGAGTCGAGAGGGTTCTAGGGTTTCATTTCTCGCCATTCTCGGTTCTCCTCGCTCAGTCGCTCTCACGCTCTGGCTTTGGGGTGGAGCCGTGGAATCGACGAATCGTGGAGGAGCTAATAGAGGTTTTTTGTGAGTTCTGAAACATCTGGCTTCGGTCCTTCGGGATTCTTCCTTGAATCCTCTTCCTTTCTCCATTTCTCAGTTGCGACTTGCAACGGTTGGTAATATCTTGAATAACTCTTAAATCTTTAATATTTGAAGTGTTGGTTTGATACTTTGATGGTGGTCGGTTGTTTCGATTTCTATTTGACCTAATTTGATGGTCGGCGTAAATCCTTAGTTGTGCGAAAGAGAAACTGTGAATCTGTGATGGCCTTGATGGGTTTTATGTTTTTGTTTAAGTTCTTCTTCCTTTTATCCTTTAGTTCCTGTGAATCTGTGATGGCCTTTAGTTCGTATGAGTGCTGCTGTGCTGCACAATTTCTTGCTAAAAATTTCGTCTTCCATCTGTTATATTGTTAGTTAGAGTGTCGTTTAGTGATTTACTAATTACTATTACAGTTTTCCAATTTTGTTTCTGTTGAGATTACGGCTTGCTTTGCTGTTGAGATTACGGCTTGGTAGTTGTCGCTGGGCCTCTTGGAGTTGTCGGGTTGCTGTTTTGATGAATTGCTGTAAGCCTGTGATGCTGTATAACACATTAACACTATAATTGATTAACTGAATAACTGTATTCATGTTATTATCATATTATGGAGTATTGGAATTTTCTTGCTGTATAAATGTGATGGTGTTGCTGTAAGCATGTGATGCTGATTTGCTGCACATTTTATTGGAATATTGGTGTAAGCATTAAAGCATGTTGATGTTATGAGTACAATTTGTGTTTTTATGTTTAGATGCAGGATTCTAATACAATTGAGGAAGTTGAATATGATGAAGTAAATGAACATGTGCATGTTCCTGTTGATAATGAAGTGGAATGTGATAGTGATGAGTTGAACAATCCCATTCCAACTGAGGGAAGTGTTCATAGAAAGAAGAGGAAGTTGACTTCTACGGTATGGGGTCATTTTGAAATGTTGCCACTTGCAGATGATGGAAAAAATCGTTGCAAATGTAAGAAATGTGGTGCAACATACTTATGTGATAGTAAACATGGTACAGGAAATTTAAGACGCCACTTGCAAAACTGTAAGAAGAAGTCTCAAGATATTAGTCAACTTATACTTCAAAGTAACTCAAGCAGTTCTATGTCATTGATTGCAAATAAATTTGATAATGAAGAATTTCGTTGCTTTATTTACTGCATGTATAGTCAAGCATGATTTACCATTTCAATGTGTGGAGTGGGAAGGGTTAAGAACATTACTTCGTTACTTACGGCCTGATTTACAGTTTATAACTAGAAATACTGCAAGAAATGATTGCAAGAAGATGTTTAATAAGGAAAAAAAATTCAAATTGAAGCCCTTCTACGTAGTTGTAAGGGTAGAGTATCTTTAACTTCTGATCTATGGACTTCCATCAACACAGATGGTTTTATTTGCTTGACTGCACATTTTGTTAATAATAACTGGAAGTTGCAGAAGAAAGTGCTAAATTTTGGTTTCATGCCACCTCCACATGATGGACTTGCATTATTCGAGAAACTTCATCAATTTTTGGTTGAATGGAAGCTTGATAGCAAGATTTTTAGCATCACTTTAGACAATGCCTCTGCAAATACTGTTTCTGTTGATTTTCTACGAAATCATTTGAATTTGAAAAATAGTCTTCTATGCAATGGTCAGTTTTTCCATATCAGGTGTTGTGCACATATTATAAATCTTAATTTCGACGGAAATCAAACGATCAACCCTACGGACTCGGCGAATTTAGCATCTTAACTCTTATGAACTTAGCCTTGACTGCTTTATGCCTTTATGTTCACTGCTTTATGTTTTATGTTAAAACAATCTGGAGTTCTGAACTATCTGGTTTTTTATCATCTGGTTTTTTATCTTCCCTGTTATATATTAAAACAATTTGGAATTCTGGACTAGCTGATGGCTAACTGGCTTTATCTGGACTGTTTTGGCCCCCTTCTTCTCTGTTGCAAGTAAGTAATTCGTTAGCCGGTGCTGGTGTTGTTGAATGCCGGTTTAAATGATGGTATAAGTGTATAGCTATAACTTGAGCCGGTATAGTAATTCGTTTTGCTGTGTTGGACAGTTGGAATTTAATTGTTGGAGTTCTATTGTTGGAGTATATGCATATTGTTGATGTTATTTGAATGTTTTGGGCTGTCAGCTGTGTGAGATTCTGAGCTGCAGCTCGTAAAATCTGAGTTCTGAGCTGGGTTAAACGGTTAAACCGACTGTTTTGCTATTATTGACATTGTTTTCATATCTGGACTGTTGGAATTTAATTGTTAACCTTGTACTGTTGGAGTATATGCATATTGTTGATGTTATTTGAATGTTTTGGGCTGTCAGCTGTGTGAGAATCTGAGCTGCAGCTCGTAAAATCTGATTATCTGAGTACTGAGCTGGGTAAAACCGACTGTTTTGCTGTTATTGACATTGTTTTCAGATCTGGACAGTTAGAATTTAATTGTTAGCCTTGTACTGTTGGAGTATATGCATATTGTTGATGTTATTTGAATGTTTTGGGCTGTCAGCTGTGTGAGATTCTGATTTCTGAGCTGCAGCTGGTAAAATCTGGTACTGAGCTGTGTTGTTCCTGTTGGAGGTCGACGGTTGAATATTTGCTTGGAAATTGAGGTCTGAGAACTAAGCTGCAGCTTGCAGCTGCTGAACTGCTGATGTGCTGAATGGGTGATGTTTATATTTTAAAATTATAAGGCGAATAGGCGATGATGAAGAACTTGGTGAAGTTATGCATTAGATGTGACAAACAATAAGTTGCAACCGAGTTATAAATTGGTTTTGAGTTTTGTTTGAGCAGATACTATTTAATTGAATAGAATATTACCAATTTGTAACTTTGGATGGCATATTTTTTGTTCTTGTTGCAGATGATGTTTCTTTGCTAGGTTAATCCTGAGCCTACGGCTTTCGCCTTTCACCTTTCATCGCTAGCCTTCTAGAGTTCTAGGGTGCTAGTAGTCAACAAATTGTTGCTTTTATAGTTTTATTTGTTTATTTTTTTGCAGCCTAGCAGGTTAAAGGGTGAACCGGTGAAAGACAAAAAGGAGCTCGTCACTCGCCATGCGTCATGCGGCAGCCACCAGCCTGGTCCAGCCACCATCTTGAGCCTTGAGAGTTGAGACTTGTAATCTTGAATTTTATTGTAACAATTTATGTATTTAAGACTTTTAGTTAAATTTGTCAATCACTCAATCTGTAACTTGTAATCTTGTATTTTATATTTTTATTGTAAGTATTTAAGACTTTTAGTAAAATTATATATGTATTATTGCATTTTTTATTTTTCCTTCTTAACAGCAAAAAAAATATATAAAAAATAATTATCGGGTTGCCGGGTCGGGTTTACTCGGGTCGGGTTGACCCGGCAACCCGCGAAAAACAGAAAAACTGATAATTATTCGGGTCAGCGGGTCGTGTCGGGTCAACCCGTAACCCGCTCGGGTCGGGTCAGGGTTGGAAGGTCTGACCCGTTTGTAATAACGGGTCGGGTTCGGGTTGACCCGTTTAAATTTGGGTCGGGTCGGGTTCGACCCGAACCCGACGGGTTGACCCGAATTGACAGCCCTACTTCTTTTTCATTCCTACATGATTAGGTGATTAGAAAAGCAATATCTTATTGTTAATATTAATCATATATTTGATACGTGTTAACTATCTTTTAGGTTTGAAATTATGCGTCGCTTTTTAATATCTTATAAATAAATTCAATTATTTTTTAATGGTGAAAATGCCAAATTTTAGTGTTTTACGTTCTTGTATCATTGTTTGCGTGCATGATAAGATTTTTTGTTTTTATTTTGCAGGGAAAATGACAGTTATATTTAGTAGTGTCAAAATAAGTTTTTAGATCAATTTCCAATGAAATTTGAAATTGACTTGCTCGTAACACATTTGACTCGAACCCGGTTTAGCCAGAAGCTGACCAGACACAATAGACCCGCTAATCCGATTGAGTGTGATAGGCGAATGCGAGCGGATAGGAGAGTGCGAGGGTGAAAGCTAGCAGTCGAGGCGCTAGCGTGACGAGTGTGAAGTGGGACGAGCGGCTGAGATTAAAGGGATGGATGTGTCAAACGGGTTGCATTCAAGTTTTGCGGGTTAACTCGAACCCAACCCGTTTGTTAAATGGGTCAACTTGAACCTATAATTTTTGGGTTGAGTATGTGTCAGGCTTTCTAATGTCATATATTGACATTCCTATTAAATCCTCAAATGAGATGTGTTGTAGGCTAGGGGTGTAATGAAAAGAGTTGAATATCTACCTAATCGAGTTGAGCTCGTTTAATTCTTATTAAGCTCAAATTTTACCTCATTTAGTTAAGATAGAACTAGGCTCGTTTATTATGATTATTGGCTCGAGCTCGTTTGACTTGATTGTTGAGCTTGATTTTTTTAGTTTTAAATTAATTTTTTCATTTTTAAGGAATTTAATTCTTAAATTAGAAATATTTTAAATTCTTTAAAATATATTAAATAATGTTATTTTAAAATTAGCTTTTAAGTATATTTTAAGTTAATCGACCAGCTTAGCTGCTCGATTGTAGGCTAGCGCGCTGCTCGATTGTAGGCTAGCGTGAGCTCGAATTGTCGGCCTGATAAATTTGACACATGAGCACGTTAATGAGTTGTGTTCGCGCTAGTTCTCAAACTAACTTGACTCATAGAATACAAAAAAAACCCAATTATTTTACATTCTAATATAAATAGACTTCCAAAAACACTGTTTGGCTACCACTGCGTTATTATGCAGAACTTTTATCGATCAATTTAATAGTATTTTTGGAAGAAAAGTAATTTGGAATTTTTAGTATTTCAATCGTAATTAGAATTACATTTTTAAAATTTTAAAAATATTCTCATGTAATTATAATATTTCAATTGATTTCTTTTTTATGAAGGGAGTAGATTTTTGTTTTTCACTTACGTGGGATCCAACTGCTCTTTGAGTTGACTCCACTTTGGAAGAAAGATTTCTCTAAAAACTATTGAACGTTATCAGTTGATAGATTTTTAAATAGATTTTTTTACAAATGTTTCAGCAGTCTATGTGCAGAGATTTTGAATTATGAATGAAAGGTAAAAGGAAATTCTATTGTGCAAAATAGGAGTGTTTTTTTTTTTTTTTTTTTTTTTTTTTTTTTTTTTTTTTTTTTTTTTTTTTTCAAAATAGGGGTGTTAATTACGGGTTATGGGTCAGTTCGGGTCAAACTCAGAATTGACACAACACTATTTGTGTCAACCCAAATCCGACCCATTTTTTGCAAACGGGTTGACTTTTTTGGATCCGAACCTGACAAGGCAAAGCCGGAAGTGTCATCACTCGGGATAATGGGGATAGCAGAATGCCACAAGCTAGTGGCGGGCAGGCACGTTAGCGCGATGGGCAGACCCAAGCAAATGCAACACGGAATAGCTGGGATGCGTCGCGGATTGGTCTTTTCGCCTCAGGACACGACGCGCGACGTGGGATTGAGCTTGGGACGTGACGCGGCAGCTCTAGACCTCCGGTCAGGTGTGGTCAGCGCAGGTCATTCCCAGGTTTAGGGTCAACCCGAACCTGATCCGATTTTTAAAATGGGTCAAAACCCTAACCCAAACCCGACCCAGTTTGGATTAGGATCAACCCAAACCCGAAATTTTCAAATGGGATTCAAGTCATATTTTCAGATCGTGTCAAATATTGACACCCCTAATGCTACCGCAAACCCATTACATATTAAACAAAGAATGTGAAGTCAATCTACGATGTGTATATTTGCTGCAGAGAAAAGTCACTGATGATCAAATTTGTAATAGGAGCTGAGATTTGTTCAATCCAGCTGAGCTAATTAATGGTCTCCGATGGGATCTAGTCCAAGAAAATAAATTTCTAAGGAGGATTAATTAATAAATATAATGCTCACACTAATTAGAGTGTTTATAGCCTAAGTGAATTATTTTGGTCTAAATGATGGTCAGTGTAAATATGCTTTGATCATTCTGGTTTTGCAACGGGTTTGTTGATATATATGACACAAATAGGGGTGTCAATTTCGGGTCGCGGGTCGGGTTCGGGTCGAACCCGAAATTGATCCGGCACTATTCGGGTTCGGGTCGACCTGACCCGTTTTTCTAAATGGTTTGATTTTTTGGACCCGAACCCGACCCGCTTCGGGTTCGAGTCAACCCGACCCGCTTCGGGTTCGAGTCAACCCGACCCGACCCGCGGACAGGCAATTTATGGCTTGAGGCGGAACTGGCCGCATGATGCGGAATTGGTGCCTGACGCGGGACGCAGGGCGCGCGCGAGGGCTTGGCCGTGCGGGGCGAGCGTGAGGGCTCGATGCGGGACGCGGGGCTCGCTCGAGTGCCCTTCGCGGAACCTTACACGAAACTGAAGCAAGGCAGCCGGGGCGGGGTCCATCGGGCAGACGGTTTATGTGTTTTTCCGGGTCAGTTCGGGTCATTCCCAGTTTTCCAGGTCAACCCGAACCCAACCCGTTTTTCAAACGGGTCAATTTCTGGAACCCGAACCCGACCCGTTTTGAAATCGGGTTGGGTCCAACCCGGATTTTCCGGGTCGGATCCCGTTCAGATTTTTGTGTCATGTCAAATATTGACACACCTACTCGTCACCAACTACTCTTCACATTTACAATGAACATTTGGAAACATGGATAGTTTTAAATATCGTTACATTGAAAGAATATCATATCGGAAGATTGAGCTTGCACAGTATTACTATGAGTCACTAATTTAACAAGCAATTTGCTTTTTCATAGTCATGAGAAACAAGCTGGGTTAAAGGACTGTAAAAAGATTGTTGAATGTTTCAATTACTTGTTTATTATGAAGTATAATCTAGTTGGCATCACCTATAAAGTGATCTGAGTATTGCATGATAAGATTCAAATTGATGGATTGAAATATTCATGTAATGTATATTTAATCAAATATAGATAGAGGATATGGGAAATCGGTCGGAAAGAGAATTTCCTTTTGTAAGATTAAATAAACATTGTGGTAGCCTCTAGCATTGATGTCAACCCGATGGAGATTGGAAGCCTTACCCTAGACTGATTAACTAAGGGCATCTCCAATCGAACTCCAAACGCTTGAATGACGTCCCTCACCAGCTCCAGCCGAATGGCAAAACTTCCGCTATTTGGCTGCGGCCTGTGGGTGAATAGTGGGACGTCAATATCGGCGTTGCGTTGTTCATCTCCACCATTTTTATCTCTCTACCAAACTTGTCGCGCGAAAAAAGAGACGACCGTTACCTGCAAAAGGGGGAAAATTGGAGTTCGATTGGAGATGAATCACAACATTTTTTAGTTTCACGACATTTTTGAGTGAAAAATGAGATATTCGGTTGGAGATGCTCTAAGGAAACTCATTTACATGTTAATAAACTCTCATCGCATTAATTATTGAGTTGTAGAAATTTAAAAATTAAAATACTACAAGAAAATGTGTGACACTCATTTTGAAAGCAACTTCAAGTTAGAATCGACTAGAGAATGGAAGTGAACCTCATTATTCATAGACCTAGATCTAACAAAGACATCTTTTGATTATTCTAGTGGAGAATAATTATAGATAATTATAATTTGCTTGTATCTCCTAAATTTTATTTTATTTTTAAGAGAAGAAAATAATGTACATAGATAACATCTCTGTACTCTCAACCCGACATAAAGTTTTTAATAGGGAGATTTTAGCTGAACTATTTTCTATGCAGACTATAGTAGGACTACAAAGTGAGAACCAACTTGCGACAATTTGCAATGCTTGAATTGGTTTGGTTTGTTTCAATATGAGTCAAATAGTTTTAGATCAAGTCCTAGTCACTCATGATTACCAATTTGACCCTTGGAGAGGTTTTTTTGGTCATCAATTCAAAGCTGAATGATTCTTTAGCCTAAAATCATTGTACACCCATACCTCCCAATTATCTATAATTATTCTCCGCTAGAATAATCAAAAGATGTCTTTGTTAGATCTAGGTCTATGAATAATGAGGTTCACTTCCATTCTCTAGTCAATTCTAATTTGAAGTTGCTTTCAAAATGAGTGTCACACATTTTCTTGTAGTATTTTGATTTTTAAATTTCTCCAACTCAATAATTAACGCGGTGAGAGTTTATTAACATCTAAATGAATTTCCTTAGAGCATCTCCAACAGAACATCTCATTTTTCACTCAAAAATATCGTGAAACTAAAAAAAGCTGTGATTCATCTCCAATCGAACTCCAATTTTCCACTTTTGCAGGTAACGGTCGTCTCTTCTTTCATGCGGAAAGTTCGATAGAGAAATAAAAATGACGGAAATGAACAATGCAACACCAATATTAGCGTCCCACTGTTCACCCGCAGCCAAATAGCAGAATTTTATCGTTCGGCTGGAGCTGGCGAGGGACGTCATTCAAGCGTTTCGAGTTCGATTGGAGATGCCCTTAGTTAATCAATCTAGGGTAAGGCTTTCAATCTCCATCATGGTTGACATCAATGCTAGAGGCTACCACATTGTTTATATATATATATATATATATATATATATATATATATATATATATATATATATATCATCAAAAACTTATCTTGATGCGCTTGGTAGGACTTCCAAAGTAAGGGATGAAGATTTTATTGAAGGTTTAAAACATGAATAACAACTTATATAAAATAAGGGTACAAGTTTCGAGACCTAATGTCTATGAAGAAGAAAAAAATGAAATAATTATCATTATTCTACCTACTTAGAAAGGAACATAAGTTTAAAAATGTTTTACAAAGGCTTATTGAAGTTGGTGGGAAGCCTTTAGGTGATATTAATGAATGAAGATGGCAATAAATCTTTAGTCTAATGTCTAAGAATATCATTGGAACTTTGTGGTGAAAAAGTGAGGGGTTTGGAGGAATTTGGTGGAGGGAATTCCAAGACTAGTCCTAATAAGTCTTTAGAAAATTCTTTCAATCCAACAAAAATCTCGGGATAATATTTAAAGTAAAAATTTTAAAATAAAATTCAAGACAATTCAAACTCCAATTTTTCGTGTAACTTATAGTTGAACTGAATGTCTTGATAAGACAAACCTCCCAACACAAAAGGTGATTCAATTCAACTCCAAATGAGCATAAATTAAGCACTTAAAGCATAATTAAAAATATTAGGATGTTAATTGGTTGGTAAATTGATCTCCAAATCTTGCCCCCGTGAGTCAAATCAAGCATTTAAATGTGATGAATATAACAAGCCAAAGATTATTTGATTTCAACATCATTAAAGCACTTAAATGCTTATTTTAAACTTTTGGGTCATTGCAGAATTGTAGTTGAGTGATGGATGTCAGAGAATTGTAATCGAGCGATGGTGGTAGGTGGATTATAGTTGGATGATAGTGATCGAAGGACTGATATTCAAAAGATATTGTTTGGTCGTGAAGGTCTGATTATGATAGTCGGATGGATACGGTATGATAATGTGATTGGATAACATTAGTCTTATGTTTAAAGCTCTCTCAATATTCAAACTAATGTCCAAGTTTCCCTCATCTTTCATATAGAGAATGAGGTCCAATTAATAAATTATGAGTGTGAAGTTCTCTATAAATGTACCTAAAATTCAAAGCACTCCATTGGAGGTCTATATTGATCATGTTGGTCAAAGACCCAAAAAACATCACTGTGGTATTGAAGGCTCTATTTTACAACAACTCTAGGGACAGCTTGCAGCACTATATCATGCACATTGCGATGTTTGACACAAAAATTAAATTTTAATATATTTTTTTTTAAATATGCCCGTAACCCACTACCCCTCCCTCACACTCATATTGCTTGGTCGGGAAGGAAGAAAGGAGGAGACGAAATGAAGAGAGAGAGAGAGAGAAGAGAGAGAAACTTTTTGGGGCTTTTCTATCTGTCATTCTCCTTACAAAAGTTGTTCTGCTCATAGTAAGTGACTACACTTATACTCTTATTTTTAATGGTTTTGATTTCTATTATTTTTAGCTCCCCCAAATTAATAAAATTATATTTTTTTTCTGATTTATTGAACTTTCACTGTATAATTTTTTGTATATGACATATATGAATTTTAATGAGCATTTTAACTATAATGTTTTTAAATTTTATCGGATAAATCTATAGTTATGATTTTCTAAAGTAAATGCCTAATTTTTTTATTTTTTTTTTGCATTTCATACATAATATTCACTGAGAAAAATATTTGACATATATAAAATTCATGAATTAGAAGCTCTGTGGTCGGTCTAAATTAAAAAAATAATAATTGAAAAGTTTCCTAAAACTTAGATCTTGGGTTGGTCTATCCTAATTCAACACAGTATTACCAGTTTGTCTTTGGGTCATATTTTACTAGGTTATGACATATGGTCACTTAAATCATCCACATCATAAATCTAAAGTCATATATTGGATTTCAAGATTTGGGTTCCACCTTCACCAATTTTGAAGATTTCTATAAATCCACTCCATGAAAATCTAGTCCAAAGCTTCTAAACTAATTAATAATGCCAACCTCCAATGTCATTCCCCCATTTAGAAGCCAAACCTTAGGCCTCCACTAAATTTGCTATCAGAGCACATAGTTGGAGAAGACAAACACTGGACAATCCACTAAGGAAAAGTTTTCTTCATTTGACAATTAGGTAAAATCTTTTTCCTCTATCAATTTTATTTTAATGTAGTTTATTTGTATATTATATAATAGGTTTGCTTTGTTAGAGGGTAATATTCTAAGATAAACACGTTATTCATCCAATTAATTGACTCTATAGACTTGATTTTAGTCGTTTTTCATAAATTCCAATTATTTCCTTGCACAACATGCCATCTAAATCCGCTAGATCAGAGGCAAGATTATAGATAGGGGTGTCAATATTTGACACGACACGAAAACCCAACTCGAACCCGACCCGAAAATTTCGGGTTTGATTCGACCCGATTTCAAAACGGGTCGGGTTCGGGTTGACCCGACGGGTTGCCCGGTCAACCCGCAGACCCGTTTAAAATCAACTGCCCGCACTGCCCCGCCTGCCCGCGACACACCAGCGCTCGCCCATGAAGCACCAGCGCTCGCCCGTGCACACCGCATTGGCCCGCGCGCACCGCGACCCCCTGCTGCCTCCCACGCGTTTGCCCGCGCCCACCGTCAGCTTGCGCTCGCCAGCGCACCAGCTGGCGCTCGCCTGAGCGTCTTCTCGCACTCGCCAGCGCGGCCACTCACGCACCCGTTTCGGGACAACCCGTGTTGGGTCGGGTCAACCCGGCAACCTGCCAGGTTAGGTCCGAGTTCGGATATCCGACACGTTTACCTACCCGGATAGGGTTAGGGTCGACCCGTTTGAACCCGGGTCATTTCCGGGTCTCGACCCGTGACCCGAAATTGAGATCATAATGAGAGATTTGATCAAGTCCAAAACTTTTTATAACCGTAATTCTCTTCCTTTCGCAGAGAGAGAGAGAGATTATATAATATGCCCATTTTAAAGAGGATTGCGAATTTCAAATAAGAATAATTTTCATGAATCACAACAATCAAGTAAAAGCTTAAATATGACGGGTCACCTTTGCTAAAAAGAACAAAATAGTATGATCTGTCGCTTCAATTTTGCTTTCCTTGAAATAGGCCACAGAAAATGATTGCAACGCCCATATAATAAACGAGCAGGTACCACATAAGAATTAACATTTTTTTAACTTTTCCATATCGAGAAATAATGAAGTTTCATCATTTTGATTGCCATCAGCAGCTAAAATTATTACAAATTCACCCATTCTTTTCTTATTTAATTCATATCGAAACAAAAATAGTATTTTGAAAATTAGGGATGTTTAACTGGACAATTAATGTTTTAATAATTTTGTAAATTAAAATATTACTTCAATGAATTGGTTTGTTTGTTTGGCTTGGTGTTTTAATGAACGTGAATTTATGCTGAAATTCCTTCCTTTTTCAACGGGATGTTCCAAAAAATCTTGTCTTATAGTAGAAGGTGTAAGTGAATAATAAGCCGACACCTATCGATGCTTAGCTTGGTTGGTGGGCCACTAGGTTGGGAACCTCCCAACCAGCGCTCAATTCCACTCGAGCGGCAGTGTCTCTTATGTGGGGTCCAATCAAGTGTGGGCTAAGAGATTTACAGGGTGGGTGTCTCTTCTGGATCATTGAGGATTAGTCATGCTGCCAAGAGCCCTTTCAGAGGTAGCAGCGAGTGGATACCCCGTTCCAAAAAAAAAAACTGACTCGTAATATGTCTCGAGATTGGCACTATAAATGACTCTTGAGTTGAACTCGATGAACTAATCAACCAAACTCTAACATGCCTCATTATCTCCCAAATCAGCTCGTTTAAAAAATATTAATATAAAATCCATTTAAAATATATTAGTATTTAAAACTTTAAGAAAAAATTTTAAAAATACTTAACAATAAAGCTCACTTCATTATATTAAATCATTGCTTACTATTTTTTTTCTAACTTCTCATTCATTTAATTATATTCTTATAATAATTACTTAAAGTCAAAATTACTTTTTTTCTCTTTTTAATAATAAATGAATGACACCGGACAGGAGGGGGTTCGACGAATCCACGTCGATGATCCGGTGACCTTGTCCGGATACATATCCAAGAACTCCTCGAAAGAAATCACACCTGAATAAAATTCAGATACGAAAAGACACAAAACTCCACACAAATATTATTCATCTCAAAATCCCCCCCTTTCAATCAATGTCTGCATGTATATATAGACAAATATAACAACATAATAGGCTATATGCAATAGAAGAAAGCACTAATCCTATACAACCATATAAACTACCAAACATAATCAATCTAGCCTAAAGTAGTAAAATTAAACAGCTCAAGTCCGGCATCATAGTGCCGGGATAGGAGGAAATTCAGGCTCATAAGAAAATATCTGATTGTCCACCCTAAAGGAACTGGGTTGGGTTGACTAAACCGATCTGGATATTTCAGCCCGTTATCCTATTTGAACTCGATTAATTAATCAAACACAAACTCACACGTCTATCTAATAGTGACGAATAAGCGGTAATTAAATTAATATAATAGGTTAAAAATAAGTATTAAAAAATCCTTTTTTTATTTATTGAAATCACTATTCCCTCAAATAAACATACAAGTTTCATTATTGTCGGAACACAAATAATGGTGGTAGTGAAGTCCAGCTATAGTTTAACTATTTCGTGGTTGCTTTCAACTTTCCGGATTGCTTGGATCCCAAATAACAGCATCCACTACAATTTCCCAGAGTTGTAGCTTAATCAACCTCTCAAGCTAATTAATACAAGTCGATGAGAAATTTTGACCATTTTGACAAAAACTTTCAACCAAAACCATTGGGTCGGAATTTATTAAGAACCCATTAGTCCTTGGCCACAAAAACGCATGGAAAGTAAGAAGAAAGGTCAAACAATGACCGTGAATTGGGCAGGGATATGCTCAAATGCTGACAACTCTCATCAGCTATTTGGCTAATTGGTCGGCCAAATTTTACTATTTTTATTTTTTTATTTGTTTTAATCATTGATCATTTGAAATTGTCTTATGTTATTTTAATAGTAAAAATATTAAATAAAATGCAATTTTTTTCACCATTAGTCGCATTTTGAATTAGATTAAGTAGTGAAAAATATTAATTCTTTGTGGAATCTAATTGTACCGATCAATCGTGTTTGCATTGTTAACTTATTACTTATATCTCAATTTTGTTAATCGGGATTATTGAAGATTGCAAGGAGGCCTACCCTTCCTTTAATTTAAGAGCATTGAGTCTAATTTTTTTTTTTCAATCTAATCATATAAAGCTATTATTCTAGCATTATGACAAAGAGCGGAGTGTCATACTACTTCAAAACTCTGAGCTACAAGACTGTCAATCAAACATAAAACAGAGTGGAGCGTCGTTGCAATCCAAATTATAACGCCACCATATTGAGAGTGGAGCTAGATAGTTTTTTTTTTTTAAGTATAATAGTTGCATCACTAGGGATGATTTTCATCAATTCTATATAAAACATAGTGAAGGATTCATTTGGGACGGCTTTTTTATTATGTTTTTAAAATAACCTTCAAATTTAAAAATTTTATAAAAAAGAATTAAGAAAGTCATCCCAAACAATGTCAAAATGAGATTAAGGATGAGCGAGAGACAGAGATCAATAAAATTTCTCCCATTTTTATAACAAATGTTAAAGGGCGATGTAGTTCTATAATTTTTTAAAAAATTTTGAGTTGTTCTACGTTAAATCTTGGATTTTTTTCTACTGCATTTTCGCTTTCTTGTTTGTTTTCGCTGCGGTGCTTATGCTCAACAAAATAACATTCAAATTTAACATAAAAAATAAAATAACATAAGGGGCACAAGCCATTTCAAACCAAACAGTTCTATGAAATACAAGAACAAGCTTGGCATATAAAAAACTACATAATCAGTTAATTTAAACTTTATATAAAGAAATTCTAAAAAAAAAAAATTAAAAAAAAAACGTCACCCCAAAAAAAAAAAAAGGAAAAAGCCAAGACATTTCCATGCTTCATAATGATTAGGAAAAAAGAAAAAAAAAAGGGAGAAAGAAACCAAGGTTAGGGGATAATAAAAGCCCTTCGGAAAGAAAATATTTACAAACGATGCCATGGGCAAGCGTAGTAGTGTTCAGGAAGCCGCCGACGGCTGGCGAGCAAAAGGGTAGAACCGGGGTTTAGGGAAGAGAGAAGTAACGAAGGGGACGGGCGGCTTATCAGAGCCGGTCGGAGGAATTGAAACGGCGGTCGGAGCGGCGGTTGAAGTTTGGTTGGCAGCGGCGGCGGAGGAAGAATTGGAGGAGACGCGCTCGCAGGAAGGACACATGGAGAGAGTGGTGGCCGGAAGCTGCATGTAAAAGGGTTGTGAGGTCTTGAGGGCTCGAAGCTCGGAGAGCTCTTTTTGAAGGCGACGGTTGTCCTCTCTAAGCGTTTCGCAGCAGCGCTTGAGGTATTCACAGTCCACCTCTGTTTGCTTAAGCTTGGTCCTGCGTCCATCAAACATTATTATGATTATACGTATCATTTTGCAGAATAAAGATGAAATACAAAAAAAAGATCATTTTTTTGTGGATCTCTCTCTTTCTCTCTCTCGGAACAGGGAGATGACAGAAAGGACTCCTTTTTACAGGATTTCTTTATAGTTTTGTTTCAGGGAAGAAAATCATAATCTCTATCGAACAGAAAACTTCCTTAATTCTCCGGCTACTCAAATATAATTGGAACCAGCAAATCCCGTCCAGAGTCTTTCTACTTTGAAACGTATAGGTGGATTCGGAGAGAGACAGAAATAGAGAGATATTTGATGGAGAGATCAGCATACCTTGCACGGCGGTTTTGAAACCAAACTTCAACCTGCCGGGGCCGGAGATTCAGCTGCTTGGCAAGAGCAAGCTTCTGTTTCTGAAGCCATAGACAGAAAAAAAGATTGAAACTTTTAATATGCTGAAAAAAGTTTAAAGAAAAATATTTCAGACGAGATAGTGGTAATCATACCGGGTTGAGGGTGCTGTGCTCTTTGAAGCTCTCCTCCAAGAACGCAGACTGCTCTTTGGACAGCCGGAGCTTCTTCCTCGACCCGCCGTTGTCTTCTTCATCGCTTGCCCTGGACGATGTCCTCTCCAAGTCCGCCGCCGCCGCCGCCGACATCCCAACTCCACCGGCGAAATCCACGTGGAAGGATGAAACCGTGCTGTTCGGTGATGACGACACAGCAGCCCCATCTTCCGCCGATGGCACCTGGTTCACATCCAAAACCCTAGTCGTCGCCTCCAAATTCCCTAATTTTACCCGAATCTAAGTTAATAATCAATATTTTACCGTGCTAAATATACCGAAAGATAACAATAGAACAGAGTAATCCGCATGAAAGCGAGCAGGCTATGAAGCAAAAACGGCTGAAAAATGTAAAGATCGATCCATGTTTCCACATCATTAATGAATAAAGTTTTCTAGCAGTTTTTAGCGTAGTAAAAACGAAACCAAAAAAAAAAAAATCTCATCTTTTAGAACATACTGTTCTCCGTCGACCATGGAAACCCCATTTCCTGGCGAGGAAGCGGCACATGCGGAAGGAGATCAAGCTGAACCGGCGAATCCACAGACCTTCTTCTCTTCCCTCTCTCCTCCATCTCCCAGTTTCTACCTCCACCTATATCTTCTTCATCCTCTTCCCCTCTCCTCTCCCGCCCACCTCCTAGCTCCATGCAAAATCCCAGCTTCAATTTCGTACTCGGCCTTCCTCTCTCGCCGACGATCTTCTCCGCCGGCGGCTCTCCCAAGCTCAGCGCTAGCTCCATCTCAGAAAGATTATAAAAAACAAAAAAGCAATAATCACAAGAAGAGAGAAACAGAGTAGAACGTTTATAGCCTCCCGAGATCTTATAGAGAGAGAAGGAGAGATTAATCGATTGCAGCAGGAGCAAATGAGTTTGACCGACAAACCCAGGTTGACAAAACACACGTGACCCGCAAAAGGGAAGCAAAAGCGATTTAAAAACGATAAAACTAAATTACAAAAAAAAAAAACATTAAACAAACAAGAAATCAGCTTTTATACAGAAAGCTAATTCCATGATTTTTCATATTTTTTCCTTATTATTATAATGGATCTTCTAATTCGATCGACTAATTAATATATTGCCGTATAAAGATAGTTTTGCAGATCGGCCCTGCAGTAGTACATATTTGCAGCAGGGGACAAATGACGGACACAAATATCGACGTAAGAATCCCAATTAATTTATTATTTGTCTTCCTGCTATTTTAATGCTTCTGAAGTGGCGCATTAAAAAAAACATTTAATTCGTGGACAATAGTGGTGAGGCGGGACAAATAGATAGGCAACAGGGTTGGTCACTGGCTGCAATCATAGATGATGATAGCAACTGTTGCATGCAAAGTATCGGGTGGGTTGATTTGAGAAAATTATTTTCGGCAATGCTACAATTTATGATTTAATTAGTTCTCACTTTTTTGTTTTGCAATTAAATGATTTACAATAAAAGAAAAAATTATGTCAAAATTTTGAATTTATTTCTAAATAAATATAATATAAATTATTAATGTGATACGCTTACTTAAAAATAATTGAAAGAATATGATCATAATGTTTTAATCATTTGTGGTATACATTTTTTTCATATTAAAACACTGCAACTTTAAAATTTTTGAACTTCTTAAATGATATAGATTCTAATTTTTTGAAATTATTGTAAAAAGCAGTTGTCAAATAGAAATTATGTTTGTGATTTGAAAAGCAAAGTACTAAGGAAACAGTTCTAAACGAAGCCATAAAGTAGGGGTCACGATAGATTAAATACTTTCGTTTGATTAAGGTTTCGCTTGGGACGACTATCTTGCTGCTTCTAAAAGCAGCTTTCTAGTGCAAAAATTTTAGTTTTTCACTAACAAGCTGCTTTTATAAGCAGTAAAAAAGCTGTCTCAAACATATCCTAAGATTCGATAAATGCTATGCTCTATAAATAACGTAGGTCTCATGAGTTCGTTGTTATTTGAGTCAATAAATTGCATAAGAGCTAATCATAATTTTACTCAATTGCTTGTAGGTAGGGTCATTTAATAAATGCAATTATAACATATTTCAAGAATATTAAAATTATGGCATTTGGTTGAAATTTGTAAAAACTTTTAAGTTCTAGTTCACCTTTTTCTCTCTTTTTATTAATTTCTTATCCATGAAAAAAATTACTCTTATCTCAATTATTTCCCCCTTATAATTTCTATATAAGAAAAAGGACTAATATATTTAAATATGAACCAAATAGTATATTTTACAATTTTATCTTTTAATGCAGAGGAATTATTTTTCTCAATAAGATTTCCTATCCAATCAAACTTTTGATTTTTTATATCATATAGCATTACTCAAATATTTGTAGTAGTAAGCGAGTTTGTATATTTGATCAAAAAGTCCATATTTGTTTATATAAACTTTATTTATTAATATAATTCATGTTAAAAAATAAATTACTTTTTGTCACAATTTTTATGTCACCATCCACTATCATCGTCCCGAGAAATTATTCTATTCGGACTCCGAATGTCCGGAGGCTAATTAGAACACGCCACATCACCTAGTACACAGCCACGGTACACGTCAAAAAAGTGATGTGCATGGAGCATTTTGATTCGCGTCTGAACATCAACTGTATCCGCACAAAAAAATTTAACCATCATCGCCCCCCAATTATAGACTAATATCATTATTAAGCTTCAAATTATATTCATTTTACTTCAAGCAAAACAAAATATGTATCACATGTATTAATTTTATTCTCGTCCAAATAAGTCTAAATATTTCAATATATTCATTTTATATTTGCATTTTATTTTATATTCTCTTTTCATCCAACAAAATTGTCCTAATTCTTTTAGCACGATCACTTAATTTAAGCCATGAAAAAATTGCTACTTAATTTTAATCAATACTAATAACCTTAAATAACATCATCAGTGTAACCCAAACCAATCTTAGGCTATTCAAATCATGAATTATAGGGATAATTAAAGCTTAAGATATAATTACTAAACCTAAGAAGGATTAAACCTTTTTTAAGTAGGTATAGTCCTCTCCTTTATGCAATCTCCTCCTAGCATCATTCCATCCCCCCACTTGGCTATCATGCTAAGTGCATGTACCTAATCTCAATCTTTAATTAACCATGGTTAACCATGGTTTAATCATGGTTAGTTTAAGAAGGATTTAGAGAAATAAGCTAAGATAGGAAGGGAAAGGCTAGTCAAAATTGCTCAAAGGCCTAACTCCTAAGGTTCAGTCCCATGTGTGTTGGGGAAGATGAAATATGACTGACCATCCAATTTATTTAAAATGTTGACTTGCACAGGCTTTTTTAAGATTTTTGTTGTGAGCTATCGAATGAACTAAATCAGATTTTTTTTTTTTTCTGGAACTGTATCTTGATATATAGATTCCATTAAAAATAGTTACATGACATTTTCATACCATTTCCTAATTAAAAAAAAAGCAAATAACATCTATTTTAGTTTAATTAATGATCAATTGATTTCAAAAAAATATGAGCACACCATAAAATCTTCAAGCTCTAGAGATCATTTTTTTTTAAACACAAACACAAACTTTATTAAGATAAAAAAAGAGTACAAGAAGCATAGGAACGAAACGATAAAAAAGCTACATAAGATACAAATGAGTTACAACCCAACGGGCTTAGTAATTGGTCGAGGCTTCCAACTACACTGAAGCCAGGAACAAACCATCCAGTTTGGTTCAGAGAGCAATAACACACCAAGTAGCCAACCCAACCGAGCAAGAAACTCACCACCAAAGGTTGCCACGAGCCACGGCTACGAAGCAGTGAGCCCCAGCCACATCATTGACTAGAAAACAAAAATGGCTAATTGTAAATTTAAAATGAAGCTCCAGTAAACCGGCAACAATCAAAGGACAACCAATGCAAAAATCAACAACCATAAAGAAGCAGCAAAGACAACCGAGAACAGTAGCACCAACCCACAAATTATTTCTTCCCACGTTTACACCTCCCACGAGAGAAAACAAAAACAACAGGACGACCATTCTGCAAAGTAAAATCAACCCCAGGTTCATCATCCCCACTAGCCTCCAAAGATGAATCGGATGAGCATTGAAGTCAATCTAGTTGCATCCTAACACTCTCTCCTGAATTGGCACCCACATGAGCAGCCAAAGCCTTAGGTGATAATAAATTAATAAGGACCTCAACAAAATGACCAATTACAGTTGGTGTAACCAGAGAAATAAAAGTAGGAACAACACCACTAGCAGATCCCTCACTCACCATACCCGACGGTGTAACCGATCTATCCCCACCCAAATTAATCGAAGAGTAAGACATCCAAGACCCAGGGGAAAATTCATTAGGGATGCCAGACTCACCAGAATCCTCCACAACCACACCAGGCACCTCATTACCATTCAAAAAGCATGAGGCAGACACAACACCCACAACAGACAAAACAGGACAAAAATTAACATCACAACTCAAACGACCACCAACACTAGTATAAGCCCAAGGGTCCTGAATAGAAGGTAAAACCCCAGCCACGACATCCTCAGAAACCTTCATAGTAGACCCAGGGGCTACAACCTCATCAACAGAAACCACATTGTTCAACGAATTAACATGCAAAGGGGCATGAGAAACTGGCACCAGAGACCCCATTTCATGAACAGGAGGTACAAATAGAAAGGCATCAAGAGACAAAACAGCTACAACATCCTCAAGATTACCACTGACACAATCCAAAACCTGCTCCGCAGTCTCCTTCACAGAAGGGACAACAACATTTTCAACCAAAGAGGGGACTAAATTAGAGCTCGGGTTAAGAGTAGCATTACGGAGAACACTCCAGCCAGAACTGCATTTACCTGGAACATGGCCACCACTTAGAAGATGCACAGAAGGGGGGAAATGCATCTAACACAATCTCCTGCACATACCCTAAAGTTTCAAAGTCTAACTAGACTTGATTAAGATAGGATTGAGTTATATCAAGCTCCACTAAGACACGGGCAATAGATGGTCATGAATCAATAGAAGTAGCTTCATCAATTTTCAACAGCTTACCAAAAATGGCACCAATGTCATGAAGAACATGAGGGGTGTATAGATGGAGATGAAGATGCTGAAAAGATAATATCAGTATAACAGTCGACTCAACATCAACATCCAAGCAAGGCGACCACTTCGTTAATTTCATATAGCAGTTGAAAACAAGATAAGATCTATGGCAAAAATCCTTATAATAGTCTAGGTCATTAGCTAATTTGATCAGAATGTGTGAAGGATCCAGCAAGGTAACAGATACTTCGCCATTTAGCTTTAGGTTAAAAAAAATTTCTGAATGGTGTCAAGCCATGGAATGTAGAAGGGAAAAAATCAACTAAAGAAAATTGAAAAGGGATAGCCAGATCCTTGATTTCCTGGTCAGAAATCAAAAGCATGGGCAAGCCATGGAATGTAGAAGTCCGTAAATTCAAAAAAGAAGAAGACGAAGAAGATCCAGCGAGCGCATCTAAAAAAGAACGTGAATGAGAAAAACCCCCAAGAAACCAGGGTCACGTAACTTATTCGGTGCCATATCGGCACCGCCAGAGAGAAATCGATAAAAAGAACCGAGAGAAGAAACGAGTAATCACCAAAACAAGTAGGATACAAAGAGAAGAAGAAAACTTCCCTGAAATCCAGGAGACCAACCGACGAGGAAGCCTCAGCGGGGCGGGGAGAACCTCGGCACAGCCCAATAAAAGAAACCCTAGCAGAGGGAAAGAGCCCGAAGGGAGCAATAAGCTCTAGAGATCATTAGTTTCATACTTAATAACTTTTTAAAATTAATTTTTCATTAGTTAAAAATCATCATTGCATGAACTATGATGAAATTAAAAATATATATTCAAGTTATTTCAAATTTTGTAGGATAAATTGGTACTTTTAAAAATTTAAAAATACTATTTTTTAATTATTTTCTTCAACTCTTTCAAGTTAAAAAAAAAAAAAACTATTTTCTTAATTTTCAAAATATGAAAATAATTATAAGAAATCAAGTTTCACATGTTGAATGTTAGTGACCATGCATGGCTTTAAATTTAAAATCATTTTCAACTGATTTGAATACTCTCCATTTTTTTTCAAAAATTCATTTAGTAATTTTCATAATTAATATATCATTCACATTAATTTTTAAAATCACTACAAAAAATATGAGATTTCTGCAGTACTTATTAGTAGCGGTTTTAAAACCGCCACTATAAATTGGTATAAACACCGCTGCTATAAGATTATCAAAAACTTTAATTTTTTCCGACCGCTGCAAATTTTTCGTAATTTGAAAATCACTGGTATCTCCTCTCTACCTCCCGTGCTGATGCCTATGCTCTAGCTCCCGCTTGATATCCTCATCAATCTGGCCAAAGGCAAGAAAACTACAGGAATTTGGCCAGCAAAGAGCAGGGATGACATTGTCACAAGGTATAATGAAGCAAATTTGGCCAGCAAAATCTGGTGGTTCTATGGTTATGATCCGAAATGGTTTGTACAGCAGCAGGAAGCACGAAAATGATGTATATTTTTTGTTCCAACAATGATTTCGAGCTTGCTTCAAACTCATTCCGTTTCTCATTGGCCCACAGGAGGTTTTGAAACTTGATGCCACATCAAATGTGTGCCCGTCTACTAATCTTTTACAAAAAAAATTAGTAGGTATTTAAACTGCTGCATTAGGCCATAAAAAGTACTTCAAATGTCAGATTTTTTAATAAAGAATATTAAATAATGAAAAAAATCAAAATAAATTGGGACTGATCGTTATATATATATATATATAGACACACACATTCTCAAATATTTTGAGAATTTTCTAATTATTTGATATTTTTTATAATTTTCGTCGTGTGGTGATGCTCATGAAAATATGTAATAATATTTAGAATATTTTTTAACGCGATTGAGAATATTCAGCGTACTTACACTCGACACTTGCATTTATATAGGAGTTTAGGCTTGTTAGGTCATTGTACTTGTGTCTTAGCTTATTTACTTGATTGATTTGGATATCAATTTAGTAACCTATAGTCAAGTTTAATTGACATGGATCAAGCACTATATTGCACTTATTTAGTACATTAGTTAGTCCATCACAATTGATATGTTAGCTAATGAGGAACTGCACATCTTAATATAGCCTACCTAATATTCTAAAAATATATTGCTTAGCTCCTCGTAGGCCTAAGGTAAATTTGTATATCACACCACTGTGAAATACTTCTAAAGATTATCGTGAACTACCTTATTAAAGCACTTGCATGCATTTTATCGCTTTGATTAATATATTGGCATAATTTTTGTATAATGGTCTAATAATCCTCCCTTGACTAAACTTTATTTTTTACTTGTGATTGGAGAACAATAGTCGTATGATAGTGGTCGAAGGACCGTAATTGACTGGCAATGATTGAAGGATTGTAGATGAGTGATAGTGGTAGCTAGAAAGACTATAATCGAGTGATAGAGTCTAGAGGATTATAGTTGACAATAGTGGTCATAGGATTGTAATCCGACGATGGTTGTTAGAGGATCATAATGATCGGGGAAGGTCAAATGATTGTATTTAGGCGATGGAAGTCATAAAACCCTAACCAGATGATGGTGGTTAAATGACTAAAGTTGGCTGACAACGATCAAAGGATCGTATTTTCGCAATAGAGGTCAGAGGAATGTTGTCAGGTAATAGTGGTTTGAAAATCGTAATCATATAATAATAGTTGGAGGACCATAGTTTGGTGATGAAGATTAGAGTACCAAATTTGGGTGATGATGGTTAGGGGACTATTATTCGGCGATGATGGTCAGAGGATCATAGTTGGACGACAGTGATTGGAAGATCACAATCAGGAGACGATGATCAAGGGGCTGTAGTAGAACAATGGTGGTAGGGAGGCCATAGTCGAGCAACTGTCGTCGAAAGACCATAGTTGGATGATAGTTGTTAGGAAACCACTTTCGAATGGTAGTGGTCAAAATATTATAGTTAGAGGACTGTAATCTGGCGATCTTAGTTGGATTGTGTTCATGTAATGGATGTTGAAGGATCTTATTTGGGCAATGATTGTTGGAAGATCATAGTTAGTCAACTATGATTCAAGGACCGTAATTTGACAATGGTGATTGAAGGATCATAGTCGAGTGATGATATTTGAAGAACCGTCGCCAGCGATAGTAATCAGAGGATTGTAGTTCGATAATAGTGGTCTCCTGATTGAAGTAGGGTAATGGTAATCTGATGATTGTGGTGGATAGTGACAATTGAGTGGGGGTTTGATGATAGAGCCTGGGTGTTGGTCCAACTGTGGTGTCTAGTGAAGCTCCAGGATTCTTCAAATCTTTAAGTTCTCTTAATCACAAGCAAATGTCCAAGCCCTCTTTCATATAGATAAAGATGATTTATTTATATATTTTTAAGATTTGTATGCCCTGTAAATATAATCAAAATCTAAAACACTTCATCGACTGATGCATATTGATTTTCTTAGATATACACCATTTTCTTAGCATTTAAGTGACTTAATGATGTCAGAATTAAACAAATTATGATTTTACGAATTCTTCTTAGTAAGATGCTTGATCAGACTATAAGTATGCGGTATTTGGATATCATTTGGTCCTCTAATTAGTGTGTTTAATTTGCTTATTGTGCTTCAAGTGCTTGATATGGTCTTATTCAAACTCCAAGTTGGACCACTTTTCGTGTCTTTGGGTTTGTCTTATTTATACGTTCAATTTGAGTATGAGTTTGCTAAAATTAGAGATTAAATGATACCGAACTTATTTTTTAAAGTTTTAAATTCAAATATACATTGAGATATTCATGGCAAATCAAATCTATTTTTAATGATATATCAAATTATATATTATATTTGTTACAAGTTAGAAAACTTGAGCCAGTGGAAAGTATGTTTAACATCTCAACATTGTATAAAAATTTAACAAGCACAAAAAAAATGACTAAAACTTTTTTATGTGAAAAACTTGCACTACAGGAAAATAGCCTATTCCCGACGGAATTTCCGGCGGCGTTCCGACGGACTGATTTTCGACAGATTTTTAGGCGGATTTCCGACATATTACGATGAAATATTTTTGACATTTTTTTGCAGATTTTTCGACGGACTTTTCGGCAGATTTCTGACGGACTTGTTACCGGCGGACTTTCCGACGGATTAACCGACGCATTTTAATAATTTCTAAAAAAATACATTTTCATGATTTAAATAATTAATAATTTTATAGCTCATTTTAATTAATTATTAATTTAATAATTTATTTTAATTAATTATTTGCTTAATAGCTTATTTTAATAAATTATTAATTTAATAACTTATCTTAATTAAATAACTAAAATAAGTTGCCAAATTACTAATTAATTATATATTGATTTAATAACTTATTTCAATTAATTATTAATTTAATATCTTATTTATTAACTTTGATATATATATTTTAAATTTTAATACTGCTAATAATATTTAAATATAAAATATATAAATTATTTATGTATTTTGCACTGTAGCAAAGTGGAAGGCTCCATTAAGTTATTCCAACAGGTTGATGGTTCGAATCCAAACGAGGACGTGCGGGGCGGTCGTGGGGGGGTTCGGGCCGGGCGCAGATTCGGGCTGACTAATGGCTTACGCGGGTGGGTTTGGGCTGGCAGGCTCGCTGGCTGGCGGGAGGCACGGGCTGGTGGTAGCAGGTACGGAATCGGTCTGGCCGGAGCGGGTGGCAAGAGGCGGGTTCGGGCCTACATTTTCAATTTTTTTTAATTCCCACAATTTTTAGGCATTTTGTTTTTTCCAGAATTTTTTTTCAGGCGCTTGTTTTACCGGTTAAAATATTTTCGCCGGAAATCCGCCTAAAAATGATGATTTTCTGCTGGAAAAATCCGCCGGTAATACGTGATTTTTCTGTAGTGTTGAAAAAGGGAAAAACTAAAGGTCCAAGCCTTGATGAAAAATTCACTATATATCTGAAGATATATTAATATTTTCTTAACCACAATTGAAGAAGGGAGTTAAGATGCTTGATTTATGCAATGGGAGTTAATAAAAATTAAGTATTCTTTGATTGATAATTAACTCCCAACAACAGGGCTTAATTTCATCATCCACATACTGACAGTTATACCCAACATCATGTTTAAATCTTATCAAAATTTTGGAGATTGTGGTGCTTACTAGCGGTGATCATCAGGCATGATGGTAATTGTTAGGGGAAATAGGTGGCGGTGATCGTCGATTGCGATAGTTAGAAAATACAATAGAGCTCTCTAGTTTTCTCCCTACTTCTCTCCTCATATGGAAAATAATGAGTCTCTTTTATAGGTTTTTTGTATAAGCATTTTGGTAATTTGAACTAGAATTTTAAACACTCCATCATATGGTCAATATTGATTCTCTTGATCAAAAAGCATTTTTTTATCATTTAAACATATTAATGATCTCAAAATTGACTTATTGGATTCCTCTTGCTGAGCCACTTCATTCGACTATAGTCTATAACCATGTCAAATTTAGAGTTTAGATAATCATTATTTTAATTTTAAAAATTATATTTCAAAAATCACTTCAAGAAGCGTGATGATCATAGCAATATTTTTTTAAAAAATAAAATTTAAAATCCATTCAAATTAGTATTTTGTCCAAATATTCATATGCAAAATTTTAGGGGTGTGAATATTTGACCCGACTCAAACCCGAAACCTTAACCCGTTTGTAAAATCTGGTCGGACTAGGATCAACCCATTTATATCCGGATCAATTTGAGTCGGATCCGAAATTCGAATGACATCCCTACAAAATGAAATTTATTCATGTCCAAATGGCGAAATTGCCCCGTTCATCTCAAATCAAAGGTGTATAATGAGTTTATGACTAAAATTAAAATATGAATATTTAAATTACTATGAAATGGGTGCTCGACATGATTGCAATGAAGACGGAAGTCGATGGCATAAATGTTATGTGGAGCGGGCAATGGGCATCGCCATCATGAATGTCTCCTCATTCATCATATTCAATGCGCTGCGCCAAGCAGTTAATGATGCTTGTGATGATCATGTAAGCGCCCTGATATCCAATCATGCTCTTCACCTTTTTCTCCCCCCTTATTTAATCGTATGATTTTTTTTTTAAATAAGCATGATGTTTAATTTAAATTAGAAATATGAGTAGCGCATTTTAAAAAAAAAAAGTCAAATAGAATGACTCGTTCATTGAATGCACTAAATTATTTGACGTATTTATAATAACTCAAACAGTTTGGAACATTGCAGTAGTATTTTTAGAATTTAGTTTGATGAATACACAAAATGATTTGATGTTTTTAAAGAATTTAGTTCGGTTGATTGTGGTGATGCATCAAAATTTTAAAATCATTTGGTGCATTCTTTAGAATACATCATTCTGTTTTGGTAGTTAGATTCTTTTAAAATTTTTTTAATATTCTGCAACTATTCTTATTTAAATTAATCACCATGCTCCGTCTTTAAAAACTCCATAAGCTGCAATTAGGGGCAATTAGAGGATTTGAACGTGAGTCATGTGGGAGGAAAGGCTTCGCTCAACCAGCGAGCTGCACTCACGATCCCATATCTAACATATTTCATCATGTTTACAGGGGAAGAATTTTTTTGGGGGAAAATTAGGGCAATAGCCAATTCATTAATAAAAAAAGAGGATTACAAAATGGAGAATATTATAGTGTAACAAGAAAAAACTATGAAGGGCTTTCACAAAAAAAAAAATTTTTGAAAAGCTCCAAAAAAAATTCCCAACAAATCTGTCCCAAACGAAGCCTTACTCTTTTGAAGTCTCAATTATTTTTTTCAATAATAATGTGGTTTAGGAATTATTGACTAATATCAACTAAAGAATTTTTCTTAAGGAAAAATTGGTTAATGTTTTAAGAAATTTTATAAAGGAATTTCATATCAAGAGGAGCCTCTATAAAAAATTTCTCTTAATTTTAATGAATTTAATACTCATTAGTAATTTTCAGAATTTATAATCATCAACTGGATATATTTTATAAAGTCACTATTCTTGAATTTTCTACTCTAGTCAAATAATAATATTTGAACATGAAAAAACTTAAATAAGATTTCTAGTGATGTTGAATGTCACCATTTAAAAGATTAAATGCCCCACACATTTCTCTTAAATGACTATTAATATGTTTACATCTAAATATCTATAAAAAAAAAATAAATGCCTCTTAACAAGCCTAAGAGGGCTATAACTTTTTTTATTTTAAAGATCTAAAGAGATCTTAAACATTTGGACCATTTCTCGATTTATGCATGTCATCCTTGCGTAGAGGACATGCTAATCTTCTCTGTATCATTCCAATTTTATCGGATGTTTCCGAAGAGATAAAAGAGGGCTATAACTATTTGACTAGACAAATGATGAGACCGACGTCGCCTTACTACATGGCTCTGAGCCTAATTTTGAGTTTGCATGGGTTAAATTTTTTTTACCCCGCATCTTAATATTAAAAACTTAATTTTGGCACTTTCAATATTCAAAGTGTACGCTTTGAACAATTTCAAATAATTTGGGATTATTTGGAGCAAAATTTTATAACAACTATAAAAATAATATATAGTACTTAGATCTATGCATGTTATAAAGTTTATACTGAGTAATGTGAGGTCTAAAAAGCCAAATAATAATCCCTATATTTAATCATGATTTAATTGGCCCAAAAATATTGATAGCATCTAATATATAATTAATATTAATAGGTATGCCAACATTAAAAATTTTAATTTGTTTATCAATTAATTAGCTCATGTATGTCAGTTATTAATTATATATTATAAAATGACTTTATGAGCTCAATATTCACTATCAATGTGGAATAACATTAAGGGTGTCAAAAGTTGACACGACCCAAAGCCCAACCTGGACCCGATTCAAAAAATTTGGGTTCAGGTCAATCCGTTTGAGATAAATTATACACTACATACTAAGGTATTAATGAAGTCAAGTAATCCAGGTTGAATATCTTAATGCATTATTATAAGCTATTTTGCATGAAATCTTATGAGACTATTCTAGATATGTATAGTAGATTTACTTAAATAGTGACATCATTATACGCCTTAGGTAAAGAACTTTCAAATCTTAAAAAAGTCAATAAATTTCTATGTTGTCTACTTGATAAGTTTGATACCAAAGTTATTATTATTTGTGAATTAAAAAATTTAAATGAATATTCCACTAATAATTTGATTGGCTCACTCATGACCTATGAGCAAAGTTTGGGTCAAAAATGTTTGGATGTAGGTGAAATAATAGTGCTAAAAGCTGAATAGATGAATAAGAATGGTTTAATAGATAATGAGCAAGGAGATAACCTTAATAACAAGGGAAGTTGAAAAACTACTGAAGCATAAATATAAGCATCAACAAAAGTGAAATAAATATAAAAATTATAACAATGCGAAGATTTCTTCTGACATTATTTACTTTGAGTGTAGGAAACCTGAACATATGAAAAATAAATGCCCTAATTCAAAAACTCTTCCATCAAAGCAAAATGGTAAAAATAGACAAATTATAATAAAGGAAAATGATAAAAAGGAGCGATCATGATTAATGAGATATCGTGGTCAGAGGAACTGTAATTCACATGCGATGAAAGTCGGAGGGACTGTAGTCAGAGGTAACGGTGGTCGGAGGGACTGTATTCTATAGGCAATGGTGGTCAAAGTTAACGTTGTCGACGGATGATGAAGGTCGAAGGGATCGTAGTTGACAGGCAAAAGAGATCGGAGGGACAGTAGTAGGCGGGTGACGAAAGTTGAAGGGACTGTAGTTAGCGGGCGATAGTGGTCAGATTAGTATGTTGATGGCAGACGGGCGGTGTTAGTGGTGAATGGTGGACAGGCAGTGGTCCGACAACTATTGGTGGATGGGCTGTGGATCGACTATGGTCAGCGGACAGGATGTGGCCAACAAAAGTTCGTTGGTGATAATGCTTGGGTAGAACTCTAAGATCATTGAAGCCTTAAAGCTCTGTCCAATCTCCAAATAAAATGTCTAACCCCCTCATGAAGAGAATATGAGCCTATTTTATAAATTTTTTAGAGTGGCAGACCCATAAATATGTAAAAGATTTAGGGTAAATTCAAAATGTTCCATCGGATGACCCATATTGATTTTCTTAATTATAAAGCATTCATTAAGTATTTAAGTGTCTTAGTAATGTTAGAATTAAGTGTTCTTAGACTTATTGGATTCATCTCGTCAAGCCAATCACATTCTATATTTTAATATCTTTTGGACATCCAAATTTTGTTTTGAATTTTTCAAATGTGCTTCAGTCCCTTAATTTTGGCCCATTTACCCTTGTATTGGACTGATTTTTTTGCCATTGGTTTCATCTTCTTTAGACATCCGATTTGACTATAAATTTGCTAAAATCTTAGTTTAGATGGTCCAAAATTTAATTTTAGAAATTTCCAACTTGCATATACCTCAAAATTTATACTTGATCAAGGCAATTTTTGGTGACGTATCAAGCTTTTACCAAATAATATTCATCATCATCATCAAAATATTTATTATAAACTTACGCTCATAGAATTATCATAATTAATTATTACAAACATTTAATGGGTCAAGTGTTTTAAGGGAGTTTTTTGTAACATCCCAAACTCTTAAACATCAATGCGCCTTTTGGTGTAACGGATTGTGAAACCCCTTAAGTAATAGAAAGCCTAACTCTTAAACATCGAGGCACCTTTTGGTGTAACGGTTGGAATTTTATAAGAAACTTCATAGTTAAGTGTGCTCATCTCAGAGCAATTCTAGAATTGGTGACTTACTGGGCAGTTACACCAATAGAATAAAATTGTGAGGCTCTTATGCCAAAGCAGACAATATATCGATAGTTAAAAATTTGGATTATTATAAATTGTATCAGAGCAATTCATCAGTTGAAAGATGAGAGCTAAGTGCCATACAAGATAAAGTGTTACGCCATTTGAGCCACCTCTTGAACCCTATTTGGGATAAAGTGCTACATGACGGGAGCCACCACATGAACTTATAGGGGCCACCTCTAGAGTCATATATTACTAGTGGATGATTATGGGATGCAGATGCTGACAAAGACATCAATTACTTAAGTGGGGGAGATTGTGAAAACCCTTAAGTAATATAAAACCTAACTCTTAAACATCGATGCGCCTTTTCGTGTAATGGTTGAAATTTTTGTAAGAAACTTCGCAGTTAAGCATGCTTATCCCAGAGCATTTATGGGATGGTGGCCTACTAGGAAATTACACTAGCAGGACAAAATCATGAGGCTCTTAAACCAAAAGGAACAATATCTCGATAGATAAGAGTTTGAGCTGTTTCAATTTGAATCATATTTTTTATGGATTTCTCGTCCTACTTCTCTTTTAGGAATAGATATTAACAATTAGGGATGTTTATTTGGCCACGAAAGACACGAGCAAAGGTTGTGCAAAAGCTATAAGCTCTTGGCTTCTACTCAGAAAATATTTATGGTTTATATTGTGTCATTACGTTTAGGAGGATATATTTATGGGTGCAAAGAATGATGTCATATGAATACAAATTCTAAGAAAATTAACCTTTCCTTATAATCATTAAATTGTCATCAACCTAAGGAATTATTATTTTGATACTAACCTTGGATAGCAAAATTGGAAAGAAACTTAATCCATAAGCGAATTTAAGTAAATTTCTTGTTAATATATCTAAATTACTAGGGGCGGATCAAGCCTTAAATTTCAGGAGAGTCAAAAAGTGTAGATTTTTTTCCTTGAAGTCTGCTTTACCCATATTTGTTCATATCCTTGATCATTGTACGTTTCACAGATATGTCGGGGGTCCAAGGGGGTAGCCCCCCTGCGGGGGTTTCCGGGGGTAGCGCCATAGGAACAAATTTTGGTTGTAAAGATATTTTTAAATTTTCTTTACTATTTCTCTTTGTATTTGGTTCATCGTTTTATTATGTTGGGCAATTGCCTAAAAATTTGGACTGTTATAAATGGTATCAGAGCAATACACCAGTTGAAAGATGAGAGCTAAGTTCCATACAAGATAAAGTGTTACGCCATCAGAGCCACCTCTTGAACCCTATTTGGGATAAAGTGCTACATGACGGGAGCCACCACTTGAACTTATAGGGGCCACCTCTAGAGTCCTATATTACTAGTGGATGATTATGGGATGCAGATGTTGACAAAGACATCAATTACTTAATTGGGGGAGATTTGTGAAAACCCTTAAGTAATAGAAAACCTAACTCTTAAACATCGAGGCGCCTTTTCGTGTAATGGTTGAAATTTTTGTAAGAAACTCCGCAGTTAAGCGTGCTTATCTCAGAGCACTTATGGGATGGTGACCTATTGGATGTTACACTAGCAGGACAAAATCATGAGGCTCTTAAGCCAAAAATGAATAATATCTCGATAGATAAGAGTTTGAGCTGTTTCAATTTGAATCATATTTTTGATGGAGTTCTCATCCTACTTCTCTTCTAGGAATATATATTAACAATTAGGGATGTTTATTTGGCCACGAAAGACACGAGCAAAGGTGGTGCAAAAGCTACAAGCTCTTGGCTTCTACTCAGAAAATATTTTTGGTTCACATTGTGTCATTAAGTTTAGGAGGATATATTTATGGGTGCAAAGAATGATGTCATATGAATGCAAATTCTAACAAAATTAAGCTTTCCTTATAATCATTAAATTGTCATCAACCTAAAAAAATATTATTTTGATACTAACCTTGGATAGCAAAATTGGAAAGAAACTTAATCCATAAGCGAATTTAAGTAAATTTCTTGTTAATATATCTAAATTACCAGGGGCGGATCAAGCCTTAATTTTCAGGAGAGGCAAAAAGTGTAGACTTGTTTTTTTCCTTGAAGTTGGCTTTACCCATATTTGTTCATATCCTTGATCATTGTACATTTCACAGATATGTCGGGGGTCCAAGGGGGCAGCCCCCCTGCGGAGGTTTCCAGGGGTAGAGCCCTAGGAACAAATTTTGGTTGTAAAGATATTTTTAAATTTTCTTTACTATTTCTCTTTGTATTTGGTTCATCGTTTTATTATGTTGGGCAATTGCCTAAAGGCCATTGTATTTTAGAACTTTTAAGGGGGGGGGGGGGGGGGGGGGGTATTACCCCCCCTCCAGCATAAGATGGATCCGCCCTTGTAAATTACCATGCCTACTTTTGAATAATAAGAAGTTTTCTTTAAGAAAATATGATCCACTATTTCACAATCTTGTCCTCCTAGTTTCTCTAGCAAACAAGGCCTTCTGAAGATTTTTGGATCGAGACTAAATGAAGATACGAGGGGGAGGGAGAGAGAGTAAATCAACATATAACCCTCCAACAAAGATTCAGGGCAGCCAAAAATCTCTAAGCAGTCAGCTAGGTCATGCTTAATATCCCGGAGAGAAAAAAAAAAGAACAAGAAAATCAATGGATCTAAAAAACTCCTTAAGTCAAAAGCAAAAAAATACATTTAATTGCTTTGAAATATCACCAAATATAACTTATTTATCCAAAGCAGTTATTATTTTTCCATATATATTTTTTATTTTTACGACTAATACATATTCTTTAAATAATAATTTTTAATTTATTAAACTAATAACCCTTCAATTACATTAGTAAATTATCTTTTAAAAATCTTTAAAAAAATCTCTATAGCCATTCGCTAGCGCAGGAATTCACCAGTTTGATAAGACACGTCCACACCACGACCTACAGTAGTTCCACGGCACGTCTCACCGCCGACGCCACTTAAAAACGAACACAGCCGTCCGGCGGCGGCCCCTCCCATCATATCAGTCAACCCCCACCCCGAAACGCACGGCAAGTAATTCCCGTCCCGTCGCATCCTAACCCCTCGCAGTACGCTCACCGCCATCCCATCCTCCGCCGGTGAGCGGGTGCCTAAGCTCTCGACCGGATCAATCACCCAGCTATAATTGCCCGCGGGGCCCATAAGGTGGACGGTCGGAAGCACGGGTTCGACCGTACTAATGATTGCCACTGAACCGCTGTCTCCTCGTGGCGGACATCTGTCCCCTCCCCGCCGCAGTGATCATTCGCCCGATGCGCCCCCCCATCACGTGATACCGCGTCCGATCACTTCCGGTAGCCGCACCGCCTTCCAACGGCGGAGCTGAAACGGATTGCCGTAATAAATGCCTAGGATTTTTGCCAAATAAAAGCCCTAAATGACGTACCCTCCCAGGTCTAGATAAGAAGCCAGATCTGGCCATCCAGATTTGACTTTCTGACGGCGTATTACCTTGGTAATAAATGACGGAGCGTTTCTGACCGTCCGATGGATATCGTAGTGGTTTAGATAATGGGCATGTTGACCGCAACTTTAACTACAGAATCGCGGATAAAGATCTCATAATAAAGCCGGTGATGCGACCGAAATCTTACAGATTTGAGTTTTATCGACCGTTGGATCGATGGGTCCCGCGGTTGGGCTTTAGCCGGTCATTTGCCGGTGGATCTCACACAATCGAATTTGTTTCTCTTTCTCTCTCTTACGAAGTCATGCGTCGCCCATGTCCCCCTGCCCTATCATTAAACAGGGCATGACTTCAATTATTGCAATGATCCCTATGGCATGACTTGTCTCCTTCCTTCACCGGGAAACTGGTGCAACCGGTTCCCATTTGATAATAAATGCTTTGCAGGGTTTAGATTGTGATATAGAAATTGACGGGGTGATTTGCGCAAAAAAGGGGCCCAGTTGGCGTGCATGGAGCCATGGAGGATTGGCACCGTCGTGACCTCTTTTTGACTATTATCAAAAGCAGGAAAAAGGTTGCCGTTGCGGCCAGGGCCAGGAAATCCTCAGCGATTCTCGCAGGCGACGGTGGGACCATGGCCACGTGGCACGCGCGTGCGGTATCAAGTGCCCCGAAAATGCATGGGTGGACTTAAGAATGGGACCGTTTTCATGACCCCTTCCCTTTTTTTTTTTTACAGTTTCGCCCTTAATTTTCTTTGCAGTGCAAAAAATGATAAATTGACCGATGGTGGAGGGTTCCTTTATGAGTTGCGTGAGTCGTTGAAAGGGATGATGGGTTGGGTTATTGTGCGCGAGTTAACGCAGGTCTTAAGTGTTCATATTTTTTCCATGTAGCAAACGTATGGCCATTTATGTTGCTCTTCTGTGCCACGTGACTTCATCCATTAGAGGTAACAAGGAGCTTTGAAAGGGTGAGTATGGGTAACGGTAATTAGGTTTCGTTTTTGCTGATTTTTTAATGTTTATTACAGTAAATTTTTAGTATAATTTTTTTTATTTTTATATTTAAAAATTATTTTAAAAAATAATAAAAAACAAAAATGTCAAATGAAGTCATCGTCTAGCATAAGGGCGAAATTTTCAATGCACAATAAGAGTTTATTATTTCATATTAGCATATGTTCATAAAGTGTGCCAATTTTGACAATAGACGATGATGAGAAGGCCTGTCCCTCCCCCTCGAGCTATGGACGGCCTGTGTGGCAACCTGGCTGTGGTATCTTCGTTCTTTTCCCGCTGGCTGGAGGTACTGTGATGGCCAATTTTTTTTTTCAACTACAGTGAGCTTTCTATAGCTATTGTGGGCAACCTGTGCCACCGTCGCGGCTATGCGTGACTTACCCTAATCAATTTGATGACTGAGTCTTTGGATTGTTTTAACCCCTTTAATGCCTTTTTGGATTAGTCTTTGTGTAATTTTTGTTAGCCTTTGTTCTGAGTTTTATACCTTCCCACAGGTTTCTTGTAATTTGATTTTTGTTTATTAATATATGGGCTTTTAGCCCCGGGTTATCCCAACAAAAAAAAAGTGTGCCAATTTTAATAATTTAATTGTTTCATGTTTTAATTTTAAAATGTAATATATATTATAATGTAGAAATTGAATTTTGAAAGTGATTAGCTAATTATGACATAATTTTCTTTTCTTTTTTCTTACTTGCCATTGTGCTTCAATTCTTCATTTATGGAGTTTTTTACTTGAGAAAAATAAAATAAAAATTTCTTATACTAAAGAGTTATCTTAACATCCCTTAACCGTCTCATTTGTTAGAGAAGAATGAGGAGAATGAGAGAGAAGATGGACAAGATAGAAAAGGAGGCCATAGAGCTGAATTTGTCCATTGAGCTAATTAGGATTTTGTTAAGTATAAGGTAGGATTCTAAACACATATCTTTGATTTTACTTCCAATAAGCACATAATAAGATACAAACAAAAAAGTGATTTTCTCAGGTTCTATGATATTTTTACCGTGTAACATTTTGTATATTGTAGAATATTTTATTCTAAACACTTTAACAGTAAGAACTTAAAATGTTATTAGTTAATTTTTTCTATGTTTATTTATGGGCATATTAAATAAATGATGCAATTATAGTATTTATGATAGTCTCTAAAAGTTTCAAAATATTACTCCAAAAGTATAACTAAAAAGGAAAATGTTAAGTGTGAAGGTTTTTATACATGCAATGTTACCTGATTATGGTGAACGATAGTTCATATATCATCATATTCATTCTTGAAGTCATAATTATCTATTGAAATATTCATATTAAGCTCTGATATCTGAAATATTACAAGTACACTTTTTGAAATGCTATAAGGGCACTACATATTATGTTCATGTCCCATCTACCTTGTATGGATGTGAGAGATTTTTTTTGGCCTCACTTGATTCAGCGGGTGTGGCAGAGTTTATGTTCTATTCTAGCCAAAGTGCAGGTGTGAAAAGTTTAAAAAGGGAGTCATAAATGAAAGTGGAGTTGTAAGCAGACATTCAGACATGTGTATAGTATATCCATGCATTATATATTTTGATAATTTATATAAGCTCAAGGATAAGAAATTTTCTGATAGAAATTATATTTTGACATTTTAACATTTTTGTGATGTCTATCTATAAAAGTATAAGTGATGAATTTGATAATAAACATATTCTGATAACTCTATGAATATATTTCTGTGAAAGGTAAATAAGTAAAAGTTATATGCACAATCAAGTAAAAATTTCTGAATTGTGTTCATGAAACAAAACATATATTAGATTTTACATAAGCTACTTTTGTTAACATGCGGTTTATACTATAATATTTTAATTTATTACTCAAGTAATTTGCTATTTATTGCGAAAATGGATATTGATATCTATGATGGGAATGTGGAAGGAGCCTATTGAGCTTTTCGTGATACTCTGTAGAATTTATGTAGAATTTTCTGATATTTCAAGAAAAGTAATGGGCTCAACTGAGTAGAGTTGATAAGGGCATAATTGTCATGAACAAAATTTTGAGGTGTTTTATAATCTAGGTATTTTTTATGTATAGCTTTGTAAGAGCTTGATTATTGTATATGCGAAAAATGAAATTTAGATAATAATTTAGGCTATTAATATTATTTTGAGTTACTAGTTTATTATGCATTGTGGTTAAGAAAATAAAAATGATGTAGGATTAGAATTTAATTCTTCCATTAGATCTTAAGGCATGACAAGCTGCTCACTCTTAGACCAATTTTAACTATAATCTTGATGTGGATCAGTTCAATGCAAAAGACAAGAAGTTTTAATAATTGTATCTTACATATATGTAGATGCAAATTGATGAGGTTGAGCTGGATGAGACATCTCCCCATAATGAGAAAGGCGATAAATCAATATGAGAAAAATGTCATTGATAATGATCGGTAAGGAAAACCTTAAGATTTAGATCGAGATATTTGAAGGTTAGGACGACTTCAACTATATGACTCGGGCTAAGGTTTTGTAATTAGTTGTAGGATGGGTTTTTGTAGTATAATAAAGGTGTGTGCATAGTGACAAAAGTGTATCACCCACATCATAACTGATCTTAAAAAAGAAAGTAATAGTTTATAAGGAAATGAACAAGATTTAGCTTACCAAAATCCCTATATTTTTTGTATTATAAAATGATGTGGGATATGGTAGTTATGTGATAAGATGATCAGGGGATTTAATGTGAAATAATTTTTACTTAATTTCAATAAAAAAATGTGTCAAAAATTGTTATATGGTTGATATTTTTGAACCATGCCTAAGTACATTCAAAATCTCTATCATATCATCTAGATTGAGGAGTAACTCAAATCCATTTAGATGATAATTTATATAATAATTATAATTATCATTAAAAGTGAGTTATTATAAAAATATAAAGAATATTAGATCTAAATGAGATGTCACCTGATAAGAGAATAGAAAAGTCATAGCTTTCAAATAGGCACAATATATTACATCCCAAATCAATAGAAAGATCAATAAAATGTGAAATATTTATAGATGCAATGTTTGGATTTAATGCATTTGGGATGGTTTACAAGGAGGATTCTCCCTTTTTCATGATGTGTTGAAATAATTTGAGATATTCAAACATCTATAAAAATAGATGATTAGGTGTCCAACATGATATTCAAGGTTAGAGTTAGAGATGCATGATAGTTTATAAAGGAGATTGAAAAAAAGTAATAAATACTATATTAAAAATAGGATCTATAGGTAATTATAAGGCATAGTAATAAACTAAAAATTTCATTAGAAGCGGTTAATAGTTCTAAAAATGTTTGAATGGTGTACTTTGGAAATGATCATGATTAAAGCTAACATGAGGGTGTTAGTATATGAGTCTGCTTAGACGGTCACATATATTTTATAAAGGTGATTGTAAAGTTGTTGTGAGAAAAATAATTCAAATTTGCTGTAAAAGGCATATTCCTACTATAAAAATTTCTAAAAAATAATGAGTAGCCAAATACAATTGTGGTTGCATTTGAAAACGAAAAGTAGTTAGAAAGCTATCCCAAACAAATTCTATGTCCCAAAGAATTTATATAAAAAAATTATTTTCTAGGTTAACAAGCACCCAAAAACTTTATTGGTAGTCGTTAAACTAGTATAGACTCGCTAACCATAGCTTGTGTTCATTAAACCTCTTAAAATTATATTTCTCTAATTTTCTACAAAATAATATTTATAGTAAAATTTTATTCTATAAGAAATTTTATAACACTATTATTATGGGAAGAAAGTTGATGATATGAGGGTATCCTTCTCATATAATAGATTCCATAGAAAAGATATGAAAAGATGTCCAATGTGGTAGAACCAACAATTTTTATCTAGAATTATTTTAATTTTTTTTTTTTTTTTTTTTGACATTTAGGCCATTTAAGGCAAACTCACACACACAACGCAAACACAGAGACTCAAATCTCAGAACTCTTAGTTGGAAGCCTTAGCTCTCAACCAATAGGCCAAGGAGAGTTGTGTATTTTAAATTCTCACAAGAAGCCTTATCTTCGAAGTTGTACTAAATCAAGTGAATGTGAATTACTTGATCTTCTAAATAGATTAAGCTCCCTAAGATTTATTATAATCGAGTACACCTCTAGAAGCAACTCTCGATAAGTAAAATATATATTTATATTACACCTCTAGAAGAAACTCTCGATAAGTAAAATATATATTTATATTGATTTACTTAGATTAATTTTCAAAATGAATACTATGATTTAAAGATGGTTAACTTGATAATAGATTGTATGCTTTAAATATACCAATCTATAAGTTAAGGTGTGAATCATCATAACCAAACAAGATGATTATCTTTCTACATAGAAAGTTTATATGATTAGAGTTTGTGAACCTTAAAAGTCTCATTAATAGAGTATAATAAGCTCAGAAGGATAATAAGTGATGAATAAGAAGTTTGAGAAAAGGTAAAAATAATCTTAGTTAGGACTTCACAGTTCATTAACCATAGGCTATTAAGCTTGAAATTACTTAGCTGAGGAAACAGTTAACCTAACCCAACTGTAAGATACCCTATCAACAATCATGAATTTCATCATCCGATTCTTCCAATTTGTCTTTCCCCCAATTTTCAAGAGAAAACTTAGATCGATATAAGAAATATAGGCTTTTATTGCCACCAACGGTCAATTCTACCAATCTGTCATTCCCCTAATTTTTTAGAGAAAACTTGGATCAACACAAGAGAACCTGGCTTTGATCGTCACCGACAATCTCCAATCTACAAATCTATATTTCTCCCAATTTTCGAAGATAACTTGGATAAGCACAAGATAACTTAGCTTTGATCGCCGCCAACAATCTCCAATTCTAACAATCCATCCTTCCCCTAATTTTAGTGAGTAAACTTGGACCGGCACAAGAAAACCTGACTTTGATTGCCACCAAGGATCTACAATTCTACCAATCCTTTTTTTCTCTCAAATTTTTGGATGAAATTTTGGAATGGCAAAAGAGACCATGCTTTCCCACCACCTCGGGGGTATTTATAGATCCAAGGGGGAGAAAGTTTGGGATTTTTTTTTTGATTTTCTCTATTTTTTCTAATTATTTATGCAAAACTTGACTTTTTGCCAGGTTAAAAAAAGTTTAAATAAGGAAATAAAATACAGTGCTAAGTTTCCTTAAAGTGACTTGACGCCCTCTTCATACAAATATTGGGAAACGGTAAGAAAACACTTCCTTACTTTTATCATTCCTGTTAAAGGAAACTATAATTTTTTCAAGCATATTTTTTTAAGAAATACGTTTATTAACTTAAGCTATTTCCTGTTAAGGCGATTGCTTAGTTTACAAAAGAAGAGTTTACATTCATGATAAGTGATAAGTCCTCAAAAATTGTTTTGATCGAGCACGAATCTCAAGGCATATACAAGTTGGAGATTTGTGATCATCTGAATTCCAATTTCAGCAAATTTATAGTCAAATTGAACATCTCAAAGGGACAAATCAAACAACATCAAAATTGGTCCGACCCAAGCCCAAATGGGTCCGAATCAGGGGCCCATACCACATTTGGAAGGGTTAAAGTATTATTTGGACAATAAAATGATTTCCAAATATGACATGCTTATAGTCAAACCGAGCAGCTCGGCGAGATGAATCCAACGAGCCCAAGATCTCTGAATTCTGACATCGTTAAGCCACATAAACAGTTGAAAAACTCTCGATGATCGAAGGAATCAATGCGAGCCATACGATGGAGCACTCTGAACCTGCCCCGGATCTTCTCTAGATTTACGAAGTGTGTCACTCATGAAAATCTATAAATAGACCCCCACTCTCTGCATGAAGGGGACCTTGGCTGGAGATTAAGGTGAGCTCTGAAGCTTCAAAAGCTCTAGCACCACCGCCTGGCTGACGACCGCCGCCGGACCACCGACCACCTTCGTCGGACCATCGCCCGGCCACCGACGGCCGCCGGACATCAGCCCGACCTTCGTCGGACCACCGCCCGGCTGCTAACCGTCGCCGGACTTCTGCCCGACCTTCGTCGGACCATCGCCCGGCCTCCGACCGCCGCCGGACTTCAGCCCGACCTTCGTCGGACCACCGCCCAGCCGCCGACTGCCGCCGGACCACTGCCCGGCAGCTGACCGCCTTCGTCGGACTACCGTCCTGCCGCCGACCGCCGCCGGACTTCAGCCCGACCTTCGTCGGACCACCGCCCGGCCGTCGATCGTAGCCGGACTTCAGCCCAGCCTTCGTCGGACCACAGCCTAGCCGCCGACTGCCTTCGTTGGACCACCGCCCGGCCGCCGACCTCGGCCGGACTTCAGCCCGACCTTCGTCGGACCACCGCCCGGTCGCCGATCGTCGCCGGACTTCAGCCCGACGTACATCGAACCACCGTCCGACTGCCGACCACTATCAGACCACCGTCCGGCTGCCGATCACTATCGGACCACCGCCCGGCCGCCGACCGTCGCCGGACTTCAGCCCGTCCTTCGTCGAACCACCGCCCGGCCGCCATCGCAGGACCGCCGCCCGGCAGTCGACCGCCTTTGGACTTCAGCCCGGCCATCGCCAGACCACCGCCTGGCCGCCGTTCATCGCCAGACATTAGTCGAATCGTTCATTGTCAGCCAAACTTCTGCACAAAAGCCGTCGGATTTTTGTCCGACCGTCATCGGTCCTTTGGCTAGCTCTTCAAATTAATGTAATCTGACCATCTCTAAATCAAGGGACGGGTCAACCCTTGTAATTCACTCAAGTTTAGTGGAATCTTTTCATCTGGGCGAGGCCCCGTTGTTTTTCCCTCTTCGGGTTTTCCACGTAAAAAATCTTGTATTTTATGTGTGTGAGCTGGATATCCGTGCAAAGCTAAGCCGTATAGTTAAAACTCTATCGTCATGTATATTCAGGCCCGCAACAATAAGAAATAAAGTTCCTCATATATAAACTTTACTCAACAATAACAAAAGTAAAAATTCTTAGAAACGTTCAAAATATTCTTAAATTTCTTAAATTTTCTTTTATAGGGAATATAGGTTTTATTAAAAAGTTAAGTTGCAATTTATTACCCTTTCAGTAAGGCTACAGCCACATAAATTTTTTTTTTTCTATGGAAAATTTAGGGCATAGCCCATATATTGATTAAAGAGAATTACATGTATGAAAGAAAAACAAAAAAGGAGACAAAAAAAGACTCCATTAAAAGATGGAGCAAGCTCAAAAGAGCCTAAAAAGACCATCCATCAAGAAGATGGAAGAGAATCGAAAAAACCTACACAACAAACAAAAACTTCATAGAAAGCTATAGCAAGGAAAAACATGGAGTGAGATGGAAATCAAAACTGAGAGAACAGTATATTGGACTCGTGTAAGAAAAATAGATATTCAGCTCATAAGGAATGAGCCACGAAAATCCCTTGGTTGCTCCATCCAAGGGGATGGGTCTGGACTTGGATGATCATCATTGTCCATGGCATGCCAAAAAAAACCCACAAGACCCTAGATTAGAGACTCAAGAGAGTTCTAAGGCTTGAAGAAGCTCGGAGCCCAACATTGGAACCACAAATGGCGAACCCTTATTGTCCGACCATTGCTTCTAGACCCCTTCTCCTTGTATGAGGGAGACGGGGGAGGCTTGGACCTTGGGCTAAAGATCAAGAGATTTCTAAGGCTTGAAGATGCTCAGTGCTCCACCTAAGTACCACCACCGCCAAACCCTTCCATCCTGTCATCGTTGTTGGATCTTTGTCAGGCCATCTCCATCAAACCTCCATCCGTCTGCCACTTCTGGGTCTCTGCCCAACGTTTGACCTTCGTCGCCAAACTATGGTACTTCCAACCTCCATTTCCCATTGACTACAGTCCCTCTGACCATCTTTTGACATATGTTGCCCATCGACTATGATCCATTTAACCACTATCATCTGACTATGTCCTTTTGACCTTTGTCATCTATCGAATACGGTCCCTCTAACCATAATCTCCCGTCCACGATACTTTGAGCTCAATTTCTTGAATATCGTCCTCCGAACATTCGTCGCTCACCAATTATGAACTTTAGATAACCATCACTTGACTACGCCTCTGGCCTCCGTCGCCCAAATATAGTCTCTCTAACCTTCGTCGCCTGACTACAGTTTCTCCAACCACTATCACCTAGCTATGGTTCCTTTGACCTCGACCACCCGACTATATTCCCTTTGACTTTGGTCCTCAGACCAAAATCGTTCGACAAAGTTCCTACATCTTCAGTAGCCCGATTATGATCACTCAGACATCCGTTGCTCACCAACTATGGTCATTCTGACCACCGTCGTCCAACAATTATCCCTTCAACCTTAGTCGTCCAACTACAATCCTTTAGACCTTCGTCGCTCATCAACTATAATCTTTCTTACCACCATCACTCGATAATAGTTCCTTCAACCTCAACCCCTCAACTAAGGTACCTCCAGCTTCCGTCTCCCAACAGTTACGATCCTTCTAACCATCATCACCCGACAACAGTCCCTCCAACATCTACTGCTCATTGACTATAGTCCCTCCGACCTCTATCACCGGACAACGGTCCCTCCAACCTCAATCGTCTGACAACAACCATTCTGACCTCAGTCGTCTGACTACATTCACGTTCCCTCCGACCTCCATCGTCTGACTACGGTCTTACTGACCAAACAAAACACGACAATATTCTCTTGAGAACAACTCTCATGTATTTGAATTCTTCCGGGTCCAATCATGTAATATGTTTTATATTATGTATATTTACACATTGTGCCAACAACTTCTCCCAAGGATAATCATCATTTGTAATCAACAAAAAATACTAATGGAATCATTTTAACTAGGCTAGGCCCCCTATTTTTTTTCCTTTTCAGGGGTTTTCACGTAAAAATTCTGCTCTCTTACGATTGTTGTTCACCTCTTTTTTATATGTGTGTTGGATATTCGTATAAAGCTAGGATGCTAAATCTTATTGTTAATAATTTGTTCCAATTTGTATGGTGTTATTAGTTTTATTGTTTTGCCCTTCCTTTAGGTAGTTTTTAGTTCAAATAGTTATGACTTGTATTGTTTAGGGAGAGCTAAAAATAAATAAAGATCGAGTCTCATTTCTCTCCAAAATCTGATTGCTCTCTCCCCACTCCCTCTATTCTTTCTCTTCGACCAAGCCATCCAAGAAGTTTTCCTTCCTCCAAGAAATCCCAACACCTATATCTCTCTATCCTGCAAATATTCTAGCACGCAATAATCATCATCCCTCACTACTTCAACAATCACTACTATTGCAACATTAGACCAAACCAATGCTAACAAGTTAGTGATCATATCTTCTCAAATTATAAGAAAAAATAAACTTATGTGATCTCATTTACATTATATTATTTCAACTCGTAATTTTTTCACTCTTTTCAAACTTTGCACCTAAACTCTTTGATGTCCCTAGCAACTGCATAATCGGGATGAAAATAACATCTGTTTGTCTACGCGGGCTCGAACGCAGTTTCTGCAACTTACAAAATGCTTTTGAAGTACTGTATCTCTATCTGCCTCTCCCACATTTGAAATTAATTGGAAACCATTACCAGTTATTCGGACGTCTCAGAAATTTATTGTGTGCCAGAACTTGGTCAAAATCATTATAACTTAGAACCTCCTGCCACTTGCTGGCTCGCGTCGCAGTGCCCTGCCCAGCAGCTCTACCACTTATGACATAGCAGTTAGTGGCTCAGCCTAAAGGCAGTTCCGTTACTTCCACACATAAACCTTTTCGCAAAAATCAATCATTTTTTCATTTTATGACGTCCAAATCTTGATATTTATAACTCATATAAATTTTGTTGAAGCTAAGATTTTGTTTGTACGGTTTTCTTATTACTTTTTAAAGTAGTTTTTTTAGTAATTTTTATACTAAAAAATTATTTTAAGAAGCAGTAAGAAAGCCGCCCCAAACGAAGGCTAAAGTTTATGATTTTAGGATTTTCGTTTAAGATGACTTTTATTACTGTTTTCTTAAAGTAGTTTTTAGTACAAAATTTTATATAAGACTTTTCTAAGACAACTTTTTTTACTATTTCTTAAAGTACCTTTTTAATATAGCAGCAAAATATCATTATCCTTTCAGCTGCGGCATTGGGGAAAATTATTGCATCCAGTCACCGGACGCGGAGATAGGTCCGGATATTAATAAAATATTATTTTAAATTAAGCGCTTTCGCAGGTCAAAGCGCAAGTCAAAAGCGCAGGTAAAGCACAGTCAAAGCGTAACTAAAACGCAAGTCAAAAGCGTAGGTGATATGGCAAATTTTTATTGGATATTCGAACATATTCTCCGCATCCGATGACCGGAAGCAATAATTTGACCAGCATTGGAGATACTATAAATTTCGCGTCTCAGATTTGTTGAATTATTGAAATAGACATTGTTAGAAACTAAAATCGCAAAAAATGCAGATCTGAGGACCCATTTTTATCAATATCTCTTTAAAATTGACGGAGAGCCAAAATAATAATAATAATAAAGAGAACAGTCTCATCGTAGAAAGCGATGCAGAGTAAAGTCCAATATTGCAATGATTACGATCTCAAATCGAAAAGCCTTTTTCTGTCTAACCGAACTTACAAAAATGCCCCCGCGATGTACCTAAACAAGGAAATAAGGCTTTAAAAAGCAGGGGTAATATGGGTGAATTGGGCAAGTTCGCTTGGGGCTTACGCGTCCCGTGTAGTCAATCATAGCGCTCGCACCGAGCAATCATGTCCGGCTCGGCTCAGCGAAGACAGTCCTGCGCGGGCGTCAGACAGAAAAATCATTACGTTTTGTTATCTATTGATTTGTTTTCAATTTTCTCGCAGAGGACGGGGAAACGCTTCGCCTTCGCCGAAACGCGTTTGGTGGGAGGGAAACGCCATATGGGTGCTTCAGTTGGGTTTCTGTGACGTGTTATTTTTAAGATTCTGGCTGCGGAAGCATTTATAGTTAATACAGTAGTTGCACAGTGGCAGCAGTTTCTTTATTTTATAAATAATTTAAAAATTTATATTATTTTATTTATATATTTAAAATCTAAAATTTTAATATTACATACATATCATCCATAATTCTTTTTATATATGAATGGTATGAAAAAAATATGAGTTACATATTTGATATTAAAATAATATAGGATAGTATGTATGTAATTTTAAAATTTTAGGTGTTAGATAAGTAAATAAGATGGTATAAAGTGGTATGTATATAAATTTCCCTATTTAAATTTATAATCTTGAGTTTATAAGATATGATAAATGTAATAATAATAATCTTCATTTAATTTATGATGATGACCTTTTGATTTTTGAGCTTACTAATAATGATAATTATGATCAATTTTAAAAAATTATCACTATCTTTAGCAGGTCCAATAGCCTTTTGGCCAATCCCATAAAAATTTTTATGTGTTTCTCTAAATATGTTTGTCCTGCTATGCAATTTTTATTCCACAACAACGATGATTTTAAGGCCTCCCACCTTTGTTGAAAGTTTTTAGGAATCCCTATTACTAATGCTTGATATATAATATGGCCATTGTTCCACTGTTACGGAGAATTTGATGAATTGGCTTGGTGATTGGAAGAAGAAAGTTTCATCTTTTGTTGGCATGTTTCAGTTAATTCGTTCCACTCTTTTGGAGCTATCTCTACTATTGATTGGGATCAATCACCTTTCTAAAATAGTTCAGAAGAAAAATTACCAGTCTGGCCAATAATTTTCTCTATAGTCATGACAACAACACTAAGCTTCATACTATCCCATTTAAATCGACTGTCATACCTAGGGATAGGATTGGTTTGCATTTGCTTTCTATTGACAATCTTTAAAATTTTGTCATAGATAAGTTTATTTTGAGACTTTTCAATACACCAATCATTCTTTCTTGTTGGTTTCAAAATTTTGTATGGCTCTATTTGGTCTAGAACCAAGGTCATTTCTTCCCCCTTTTTGAAGCTTCTTCATAATACTATCAATAAAATGAGAGATTTGATTAACCTAAGAGTCACACAGGATTCTCAATTTTTCTTTTCCTTTTTTAATCCTTGGTTAAATGAAGTTTCTCTTGTGGAGAAATTTGGTCTTGCTCTGATTGATAAATTTCAAGGCTCCCCTTCTATTTTGGTCTCAATTTTTTTGTCAATGGTGATTGAACCCTTCCTAATGACGTTCACAATCACATTGCATCTGTCATGTTAACAATTAAGATTCTTGCTTTTGGTTGGGGAATGCTTTCTTTTCTAATAAACATACTTATCACCATTTTTATTTTGAATTGCCCAAAATTTTCTTGGCATTAAAAGTTTTGATATAAGTTATGTATTTCTTGCTTGGAAAACTATTAAGGAAGGTTTGAAGACTGCGGATATTTTGATGAAAAGAGGTATCTTGGCTAACTAGACTTGTGCGTTGTGCACTTCTTACAATGAGAGTCATTCGTACTTATTCTTTGACTGTGATTTCTCCTTGCAAATCTTTAAGAATTTCATCCCTTTTTGTAACTTCTTTCATATGGGAGCACCTTTCAACAACTTTTAGATCATTTTGATAATATTCAACGCAAAATTAGCATGAAATTCTTCCTTTTGGGGGTGCATATCACTGCTTTACATTTGGCAAGAGAGAAATAATCAAATATTTGGAGGTACCATTCTTAATGTTTAAGTTCTTATTTAAAAAATTAAATTTGTCATCAAAATAAAAAGTATGAGGTGGGGTTATCAAACACTTATGCCTTCCCACTTTGTTAATTTGTACTATTAGTTTCTCTTATGCTTACCATACATGTTCATTAATGATTAGTCTTACTTAGCTGTGGCTTTTTTCCTTTCCTATTGATCTGTGTTGGATGGTTCCTTCTCAAGATTTGGTCTTTTTATATAGAGGTATAGTATCCTTGCCAATTTTTGTTACTTAATTTTGTTAACTTCTTGTGGATCTCATCTACTGCTAGTACTGAAAACTTGATTTTACATACATACATACATACATACATATATATATATATATATATATATATATATATATATATATATATATATATATATATATATATATATATATATATATATATATATATATATATATATATATATATATATATATATATATATATATATATATATATATATATACATATATTTAAATCATTCTTTCAGCTTGGTTGGTTGTTGTTGTTTTTTTTTTTCTTATGAAGAAAGGATGAGTGAGGAGGTTTTATGTTGTGTGGCTCCGCTGGTATCTTTTTCATGGTTCCTTTTTGGATGTAAGTTCTCCTATTCTTTATTAGCTACCTTTAGAGAAGTTTGTTTCTTTTTGGGATTACTACAATACGATTTTTTTGGCATAGGGCAATGATGAATACCCTTGGGCAGTGCTAGTTTTTGCAACCATGTGGCATTTATATTTCTCTTGAACATATGCCCTTATCTTGAGCAGATACTTATTAGTCACATTCTTTTTTTGCCTTAGAGGAAAACTTATCATTGATTTTGTGTAATGGTGGTCTTATATATATGTGGGTCAATATGGGCCCAATTTTTTTTTTTTTTTTTTTGTAACTATTTAGTTTCTAGTTTTATTTGTTGTTTTTTTCTATTGATCATATCTATTTTTCATTTTTTGGGCTATCAATAAGTCATATATACATGTAATTTTTTTATCTATCAATGAAATATGGGTTTGACCCTCATTCTCAAAAAGAAAAAAAAAATCTTGAAGATATAATTAATATATATATATATATATATATATATTTGGAAAATTAAAAGCATATCCCATTTCCATTAACTACAAAGATAATTACAACTCATATGACAAAAGCAAAAAAGAATGAAGCTCCAGCAATACCAACATCCAACAAAATGATAGAAAATGGAGAGCATTGAATTACATAGTAGCAAAAGTTTGGAATCAGACATTCAAGCCAATAGATTATGGAAGGATCAATGTAATACTCGAAACATCCCCTAGTTGCCATTTAGACCATCCAAGGGGAGGGGTCAGAAGATGGGAGTCATCATAGTCTAAGAAGCATACAAAATCTCATCATACCCAAAATGTAAGAGTGTCACAACAACAATGAAGATAGAAGAAGAGTGTTGACCTCGATTTTGGCTCGATCGTGTTCAGCACCCTCGATCGATTTAATCGAACATCGTCGAACCCGATTTGAGCTCGAATCGACCCGACTCGAGCCGGATTATGCCCGATTATGTTCGATTAGACTCGAATAGTTGGTTTTCATCGCGTCGTACTTGATTTGATTTAAATTGACCGTTATTTTGAATTTAATTTCGTACGATTAATTTCGTCGCGCCGGCTCGAGCCAAATTCGACTTGAATTGAGCCAAATTTAGACTCGAGCTTAACCCGATTTTAGCCAAACCTGTCCTGATTCAGCCCAATTTGAACCTAATTAAATGCCGTTTGACTTTATATGCATTTTGTTTTTTTTTTTTCTAAATCAAGAAATCATCCCATCGGCTACGATCGAACGAGATCGTCGTTTCAGCCCATATCCCGCTGCTCAGGGATTTTCTGCGGCTGGAGCAGGTTTCGAGCAGCGACGAAGAGCTGCTTATGGCACTGTCGGACGCTGGAGCACGATGGCGAGGATTGGCGGGCTTCCTCTCTCGGCAACGAATTCGATTTACTTGAAAACGAAGGCGTTCTCTCGGGCCACTCTTCTCCTCCCGCTCTCACTCTGGATTTTTCTTACTCTCTCCCGAGCCCAGCACTCTCCCTCTCCCGTTCTCTGTCTAAAAAAAACCCGAACTCCCTCTTGCTCTCTCGCTCGATTACGCTCTCCCTCCCGCTCTGAGGCCGTCTCTCGCTCCCTGTTCCGACGCCAAACTTCCCTCCCCTCCCTCTCTCATTCTCCCGTCCAAACCCAACGCCCGACTCCCATTCGCGCACCTGGACCGAGCTCGTCGCCAGCCCCTCCTGCTGCTCACCCGACCTCAGCCAGGACTGAACCCGACAGCCAGTCGAGCTCCCTCCTCTCGCTCCTGTCCGATCTCCAGGCCGGAACCAGCCCAAAGCCGGCCTCCTCTGTTTCGCACGACTCCAGCCAACCCGATCTCCCTCTCCCTGTTCGCGAGCTAGGCGACGGAACCCGTGCTCCCTCCGATCGAAACCCAAGCAGGAGCTGAAGCTTTGGTTTGTTTCTCTGTTCCGACGTTCCCAACAAAGCCGACGCTTCACTCAGTTACCTGGGACCGCCGACTTCTCTGCTCCCGTCGACACTAGTCTCGCCTCCCTAAGCCCACCGAGCCGACTGTCTTCACAGCAGTCAAGGCCGAACGTCTCGACGTCGGCATCCCCTTGTTCGTGAAGCCCGTTCTGACCTCCAGGACTGATCCCGTGGCCGCGCTTGACGTTGATCCGGCCGAGCGACCTGAAGCCCATTCCGATCTCTGGGACTGAACCCGAAGCCATCGACTCGTCTTAGCCGTTCCTTTGCAAGGTGAGTATCTCCTCCTTCTCTTGATGCTTCCACCTCCTCTAGTCATTTTCTTGATCCCCTTTCATATTTCCCTCATCCTCTACTCCTTTTCCTTTGCAAAATAAAAACAAAAAAAATCTGAGAGCTAAATTTAGTTGAGTTTTCGTTGTGCTTCATGTATGCATACTTACTGTTGAGGTATTTACTGTATGAATCTTGAAGAGTTACTTTTGTATAGATCATTGCCAAGATTGTGATCTAATAGGTGTGTAAATCCCTTTGCGTAATAAGTTGCCTTATGTAATTCTATAAGAATTGCATACCAAGTGTTTGATGAGATGTCACAAAAGTGAAGTTATGATGTTTTGGTAACTATCTTTGAAGCATATGTTGTTAATACATACCAACACACTTTAGTTTATATATCAAAGTTTTGACGACTTGTTTTGAGATGTAATCTTGGGTGAGGGTAGTTTCCCTCCTTCACTTTAAAATTTGGTAGACTTTAAATAGCCTTTTCATGATGATTTCGATGAAGCATGTGTAGCCACTTAGCTAAATGTTAAGTGAACTCTCTTTCACATAGTCCTTGGTAAGTTTGGACAATCATTTTTGTTTATTAAGTCTTCTCCAAATTTCTTTAACGAAGAGTTTAGTACTTTCTTGATGTTGATATTTTTGTAGAGAATTTTTGTTGAGTCATTCCTTAAGCTTTGGTTGATGACAAGCTTATGTCACCGTAACATTTTCTATATCTCAATGTATAGATTTTATGTGGAGTATTGTATTAAGCATTGGTTCAACAAATTTCGTAAAGGATGCGACACTTATTACCCAACGAATTTATGATCATTATTTTAGTTTTTTTTCTTTTGTTTTAAGAAGACATACTTGTGCATTTATTTGATGGAAAGTAATTAGAGAAAATGTATCCTTATACTTCAGTTGCTATCACTTCCTCTTAAAAAAAATGTGTGAGAATATTTCTTTGGTGAAATATATAGAGTTTTAGTTATGTTTGTTTTGTTTTCTTTTTCTCTCTTTCATGAAATGGTTCAAAAAAAAAAGAGAAAGAGCTGATTCCTCTATGCTCGTCTCCCTTGCATTGAATTACTTTTCTTTCCTTTTCTCTTTTATTTTGATTTATTTGTCTCATTTTCTCTTTGAAGGGGTTTAGTTGATTTGGAGAATAGCGATTCTATTCGTAGAGCTTTTTTTTTTTTTTTTGATTTAAAGTTCTTGGAAGTAATGAAAGATTTATTTCATAGTCGGAGAATTGACATATTTTGGGAATTCTCTTGATGGTTAGAAGAAAGGGTACATGTGGTAGGAGCTTTTATACATATATTTGTAGTCGTTACTATATCTCTTGGGTTAGATTTTGATGTTCTACGCCTTAACTTTACTTTGATTTGAGTTCATTCGTATGACATAAAGTATTGCCCTTAGCGAAGCATGGTTGTGAACTTATGAATTTTATGGCATCGGTTTGATAGTGCGAAGAAATCTAGAATCTTCTTAAAAAATTAATGGATATAATGAAAGCTCGCACCTAGTTTTGAGTGAAATTTTCAATGTTATGGTGGTAGCATATTTCATATATTAAAATTATATCCATGGCTTAAGAATTCTTTTTTTTTCATAGAGCTTCTCCCATTACTTTTGTGTGAACAACGTACGGAATTTTATCGTTTTGGGTTCCAAGTTGATTTGGTAGTGAACCATGTGTAGAAATTTATTATTTTTGCGACCCATATGCTTCTTTTTTTTTAATATTTCATGTGTTCTAAGCTATTTTGGGAACAAATTATATGTAGATTGTCATCGCTTTTGTGCTCCAAACTCTTTTGAGAAAGAGATGTGTTTATGCTTATTGCAAATGACCCTAGTTTGTGAGACCCCTCCAAGTCTAATGCTTTGTAGCATCATACATTCGAGCTCATTATTTCCACGCAATTGTTCAGTAATTGTTTTGCTTCTACCGAAATACTATTTTTGTGATTTACTCATCCACTAGAGCTTGCATTATTAAATTTCACATGAGAAATTCTAGATAGTTTTGTATTCACTTGTCATGCCTCACCAAGTCTAGAGAACCTTCATGAACTTAATGATTCATTCGGGTATGCGAGTCAATTTGATGCAAGGGTTGCATGTCTTATGTTGGGTGATTTTCTTTGAGCAAAACATGAAGTTTACATTAGAAGATCTTAATGTTCTCTTGTAGTAGAATTAATTTTCTATAAAAACATGCTTTCTCTTATTGTTATCAAGCTTTGGAGTTGGTTGGAAAGCATCATGAATCTTGTATTTGTGTGACTCATATTATAATAAAAAAAGACAACACGCTTAACTATCAAAGTTAATATATGGTGAAACATCTCTATGCCTCTTTCTCTACTTGATTGAGTTTTGTATGGAAATGCTAATTAACAATTGTATTCAGAAATTCTTATATGCCTTTTACCCCAAACATAGACTTGGCATGTAGTAGATTTAGTAATTAGGGAGTAGATTGTATTAAATGGTTTGAGTTGAGAATGTTATGGTTACACTTTAGCAAGTTAATGTGAAATGCAATAGTTTAACATCACCTATTCCCCTCTTTTTTCAAAGTCTTTAATGAGATCTATATAGAGTTGTATTACAATAGGGCTCTTTTCTTATCATTTTGGTAAAGTATTTGCGTCGAATTTCATGGATTTGGTTGCTAATGAAGATTGTTTGGGAGCCTTTTGGAGGTTTTGCGAGTTCTTTTATATCGAAAAGGCTTTGTGAATTTGTTCTATATAGGAAAAGATTCCGTTTTGTTTATGTCAAGATAACTTAGCGTTGGTTTTAAATCGATTTCGTTTTAAAGGATTTTATTTGGCGAATTTCGTGAATGCTTTCCGATAAGGGGTTTTATAAAGCCTCCTTGTTGAAAAGTTGTATATTTTCTTACCCCACTCCAAATGAGAGGAGGCATTTGATTTGTGGGTGGTTGGGTAGAATTTAGTGTCAAAAAATATATTTTTTGGAAGAAGATTTTCGTAGGGTTCTGAGCCAAACTAAAGGAAGGTTTTAGTAGATAATCTGTGTAAGATTTTGTGTGGCATTCAATTTAGAGATTTTCCTAAAGTCTTTTGAGACTTCTAATTTGGGAGTCTGCTTAGCATAGTAAGATCCCTTAGTAGTTTTGTAGAATAGGGTAGTGTTTAATATGCAAGTTGTCTTGTTAGTGATCCTTACTAATTTGTTAGAAGATAAGTGTTAAAACCAAAAAAAAAAGAAGAGATTTTAGTAGTTAACTTCTAGGGGGGGGGGATTTAGTAGTAGTCCATTTGGAAGTTCTTGTAAGTCTTTTTGAGATCTATGGGATGAATTTCGGAATTTGAAGTATTAGAGAGCTTTAGGTAGGAAGGCCTCTAGTGTCCTTTGGGAAGAAAGATAATTCTTAGTCATTTAAATTAGATCCCTTTAGTGTGAGTTTCTAAGAGAAGAAACATGGAATTTTGGGAGAAAATACAAAACAAAAGAAACCCTTATTTTGGATTTAGAGTTACGGATTCGTACCCCCTTAGTTGATATGAGTTTTGTTTGTAATGTGTTGTAGGTAGATGTCTTAATCGTATCAAGTGCCTCATTTGGAGTGGGAACAGCAAAGGGTATTGTTGATATAATAGGATGCACTTGACTTCTACGAAGTGTATCCAATAACAACAATACCTACACCCCTTTTCGTATCGAATTTTCATTCTTTCTCTTTTCACCGCTTTTTATTTGTATCTTACTCCGTTCGTTAGCTTTCTTCGTCGTTTCCTTCATGTCTTTGATTCTGCGCACCTACAAAATGAGGACAACCTAAAGAACAAGTGGCTCAACAAATAGCAAAAAGGTACGTTCTTTCCTTTCTTTTCTGCATTTTCATTCCTTCATTTTATTATTTATAGAACTGCTCTAATACCTCTCTTCTCTATGTCTTGCGAGGTACTTTTTGGAAAGCAATGGATAAGGAGCACCTGGAGCTGGAGCTAGGACAACCGGATCCGAGCATCAGTCGTCCCTACTCATCTAGTAGGGACGCTACGGGCGGAACCACCGGGTCGTAGCCCCCGGTGCTGTAAGCTTTCTAAAACTTAGAAAACCTTTAGGGGCCTAGATGATTGTGCGCTTCCCACCCTTAGGGCCTTAGAAACTTCAATTATATATTTAGGATTACTTTTATTTTCTTTTAGATCCCTAAAACCTTGTGACATCCGTATAGAAGTCTTAGGAGTTAGAAGAACAACACTTTCAATCCTACAACACTAGTGACATCTAAGGACAAAAATTAAGGACCGAGTCTTAGAAAACATAGACTTAGGGTGCATGTTCCTTATAGGGTAGAGACTTCAAAACAACAACTTAGTGACACGTTTTCCTAGATTTAGATTTTGTTTTTCTTTAATCTACTAATAATCAACCAACTAAATTTAATCTAATTCTTAAAAATCTATTAAAACGCTTAATTCTTAATTAAGTTTTAATTAACATTCATAATCATTAAATCATAATTTTAAATCATAAACCTAAATCAAATCTAATTAAATTAATAATTAACCCTTCACCAACTTAAGATTTAAAGAAATAGATTTAATTAGGAGATTAAATTGTGAATTAAAAATTAATTAGGATAAGATACTTATGAATATTAAACCTTAGTATAATTTCTAAAATCAATCAACAAACATGATTAATAAAATATTTAATCTACCTTTTTCTTCTCTTTTAATAACAAACTAAAGTAAATCAACAAAGTTAATTATCACTGGGTAACTCAGGCCTACGAGGCTATTAAGTTAGCCCCAAGGAGGGTGAAATAAACCTCACGGCCTCGGTGTGAAACAAAGGTGGTAATTAATTAAACATTAAAAATAAAAGATACCTAAAATCAACCTTAAAATACTAAGATTTGAATTTTAATTAAAATCTCTTCTTTGTCCCTTTCAACAAACAAATAAAATACAAACAACTCTAACTAAATTATCCTATATAGGACCTACCAAAACCACACAACCTACACACACTTAGATGAGTTTGATAGGACACGACTATTAGCTCTAGGTTAGGATGTTGTTCTATTTTACTTTTTCTGCACTTTGTTGTGACGCTTTGCATGTGACCTGTGTGCTGGTTGTTCTTTTTGCTACTTGTTGTAGCTTTTCTGCTGTGTTGTTTCTGTACTACTTTTTCTAGTCTTCTTTTCTGCACTGTTGCTGTGACGTTAGAATACCCATAGGTTAGGTACGTTCTTTGATACTAATGCTGTCTTCTTGCAGGTGGCCGTGCTCATATAATGCTGCTAAAGGGGGCTAAAATTAATAAATAATATATAACTGCTTTAGGTACCTGCTTCAGCTGCTTAGCCCCCAATAATCAGAGCACGGCCAAGTGATTGATGTGCGCATTTTAATTCACATATATAACTGCTTGGATGAAATTTTTATTATAACTGCTTGGGATAACCCCTGCAGGAGAGTCTAGATTTTTGTTTTTATAGTGTCATGTATTTGATAGTAAATGTTGTGAAAATTTAAAATAAGGCATTTTTAAGGAGAAAGGAATCCAAAGGGAAAAGTAAACCCCTACAGGGGGTTTCCTTTTTCATTTGGATATCTTTTTGGAGCACTCACTACGAGGAGTCCAAAGGGAAAAGTAAACCCCTACAGGGGATTTCCTTTTTCATTTGGATATCCTTTTGGGAGAGTCACTGCGAGGAGCCCGAAGAGATCGAAGACGATCCAAAGACGAATCAAGGAAGAGAAGAAGAAGACTGAAGAAGTATAAAAAATGCCTTATTTTAAGATTTGCGTCGTTCCCGGGTTGTTGTCGGTGGAGCCCGGCCACCTTTACTTACTGTACTCCGTGATGTAATATTGTATGGCACTTGCCATGGACATTCTTTTTCGTGGGATTTTTGTTTTCTGTGTTGTGATTTACTTACCTTGCTTGCGCAGTAGAACCGGCATGCTTTTTATAGGTTTCTTTCTTGCATGTGCTTGTGTTTGACCGTTAGGCTCTTTAGGAATAAAATTTTTCTACTCGTAATTATTTAATAAAATTTAAGATTAACTCACATAGAAACATAACGACTCTAGGGAATAGCCGGAATCGTCCGGGGTGGCATACATGCATTCTCTCACCTCCTAGACAAATTTCCCCGCCTGCGGGTAGAGTCCGGATAATCTGGCCTATGAGGATGAAGTGCCGGACCTGGGGAAATTTAGTCATTCAAAAAAATTATTTTTATAAGGCCTTTTTTTAAAATTCATACATATTTGATTTGGAGACTTTAACCAGCATAAATTGCATTAGTAACTAATTAAAATAAAGAATTAATTGCATTAGTTTTAGGAGCATTGTACCTCTTATAAGTGTGGGATCACTTAGGAATTTCTCTAGTTTGTCGATCCCAAATTTCAGTGTCTAAACTACCCACCCTTCTTCATACAGACTGGACAGCATAGATTTTATACGATTAGGTGGTTTTAGCTGGTTTCCTTTGTCAGACAAGGAGTAAGCCCAGATTGCATTAGCTAGGTCGTGGATGCTAGTGTTGTGTATACAACACTACATCTCTTATAGATTTAGGATCTAAAGGTGAGTGGTACAGGTGTACCACTATACACCTTATTGGTGGGTAAGTTCTCCATTCTTTCGGAGACTATAAACCCTACCCATCTGCGTCACACAGATGACGTCACTTCCTTCTTTCTCTCGTGCTTGTTTGAGATGCTTTGCCTCTCTTCTTTTTCTCCAGTTTTCACCTCCCCTAGCCGGCCGGATGTTGATTGAACCACGCATGATTTGATTGAACCAAGTTGGGACATTCTTCTTTGATTAGGAAAGCCTAGAATTCACCCTTACACTAAACCCTTTAGAGGAGATAATCTAACGTCCTTAATCGAGAGTCTTCTTAGATCGAGATCTAAGATGTAATTAACTACGGGGGCTTGCGCCCGTAGGAAACCGATCCCCACAATCAAATAAACCTCATTCGAGCTGATGTATCGAATGGGGGAAATCTCGTGAATTTAGGGTTATAGATATTATTATCCATCGAGGTGCGTAGGTGAAAACCCGCTATCCTCCATGGCTAATCGTATCTATAACTCCATCTGCTCTTCCATCGGCCTGCTTGTGTAGATTGTAAAGGCCTACGACCATTTTGTCCTTCGGGATAGTGTGATCGTATCCTCTGCATTCGAACCACACGAGCGGAATCCTTTCGGAGACCCACAAAGAGAAACAAACCAGAATAGCAACAAGGCACCACATACAGTCCCAAATTTCAAGGTAATGGAATTTTCTATGCCATTTTAATTATGTATCCAAATTGAGAATTGAGGAAAAAGACAAATTCATACACCCCAAGTTTCTTAGCAAGGTGAGTTGAGATCATAAAACTAAGTAAATTTTCTTACAGTTACACCCATGAAAAAGAACCAAAGAGTTTGGATGTAATCTTAATAAAAATAAATATATGAACATAAATAGATCTCAACCAGTATGAATTTTATAAAAAAAATTATCAATTGGAACTAGTCATCCATTAAACATTACTTATGCTTTCATCCAGCCACAAACCTTGAAATTTTACTAACAAAGAGGTGTGCTACTCTTTAACCAAGAGCCTCCTAGTTGTGAGAAGTAAGCCAATATAATTAATAGAGAATTTTCCAATCCTAAGGCCTATGAAATCACCAAACTCTAAGTAATTAACAATGAACATGGAAAAACTTGCTCCTAATTTAAGAAGATTAACCTCCAAACCCATATATAAAACTAAAATGAGTAAATTCCCTTTTAGGGTAGAAACCATAAGAGAATCAACCCTACCAATAGCCAACAAATCATATGAGAAGAGATGGGAAATAAAATCACTATTATTATAAATGAGGAAATAATTCTTGTATAAGACCTTCCTCTTAAAGGTAAATAAAAGACATTTATAATAATTGCTAAGAGGAAGGGAATTAATGGGCAACCATGTCTCAAGATATTTGAGGACTTAAAGATTAACCCTTTTAATGTCTCCATTGAGCCTAATGGGAAAGGTAAAAAGCAGGTTGAGATCCAATTAATGAAAACTTGTGGAAGACTCTATGAGAAAGTCTAGTTGTGATGGATTGTCTATTAACAATATCAAATGCCTTAGATTATTATTTCAAAATATTTTATCCAAATTACTTTATTCAAAAGTCATAAGTAAACTTATGAGCACTTGAAACATTCTTAGGAATATTCAATTCTTTTATAATTTTTTATGTATGCAAATGGATAATAACGTGGAGCATCTTCTTGAGGCAACTAGCAAGAATTTTGATAATTACTTCATAGAATGTGTTACACATAGATATAGGTATATATTTATATAGAAACTTGGAATATTTATATTCTAGAATATATAAGAGTGAATTGACTATGCTTCACTATAGTGGACATTTTTTTAATGGAGAATAAATAATGAATAGCTAGGAGAAATTGATTCATGATAATATCCTAAGAATGGATGAAAAACATAATAGTGAAACCATTTAGGGACAAAGTTTTTTTAATATTGATACTATGAATAGCATATAAAGTTTTGCTATCCAAGATTAGTTGGGTTATTTGTAGAGGAAGGATGAAGATATAATATTAACACACATAGTATAAATTATGGGATTAGTATGACAATAAGAGTTATTGTACATGAGATTGAATAAATAAATAATGTTAGCAATAATCTCAATTGGGAGTCCACCAAACTATGAGCAGTGGTTAATTATTTAATGTGATTTGAGCTTTTCCTTATCTTTATAGAATAATGAAGAAATTTAATATTTTCATCACCCGTGGAGAGCCTAACAACTTTCTCCCTTTGCTTCACCCACTTAATTTCCAAAGTAGAATCCATAATACACTTTGATGAAATGCACTAACTGCAGCAATCAAGGAAAGGTTAAAAGCTCTTTTTTAATAAATAAAGGATATTCTTTTACTCTTGCTTGAGAGAAATAACAAATTGGATAAAAAAAGTCACCTTTATTCCAATCAGAATCATTAAGATGTCATTTCACAGCCTACATTTTTTTTATAAAGCACAAATATAAGATTTCCAATAGCAAATTGATTCCAAGTTGCATTTACCTTAGCAATAAAGTCATTGTTCATATTCTATTAATCTTTTAAATTAAACCTATGTCTCATGGGTCTAAAATTCTAAGGGTTTATAAGGAAACAATAGTGTTTTGAAGACATAAGAGGAAATATTATATAAAAAAGGAGGGATAAATGTCAAGGCATAGAGAATTATAAAATAGTCTATCTAATTTAAATCATATATGATTATCAAGTTGGTAATTCAACCAAGCAAAAAAGAGCAACTTGTTGAGAAGCTCCATGAGGTTTCTTAAAATTCAATCATTAAAATCCATCAACTTACTAGAAGGGAGAGGATTCTCCCCAAACTTCTCATTGTTCGAAATAACATAGAAGAAATCACCAATAACTCATCATTCTAAACTAATTAAAAGAGAGAGCTCATAGAAAGAGAACTAGAGACTCTACTCTCTCTTGTGTTATTAACTACATGCACATCTTAATACGAATTGAATTAAATAAAAAAACTCAGTTTCACTATGAATTATCTAAGACGAGATAACAATGGGAGTAAAAGAGATATAATGTAAATTCCATTTGATCTAGGTTATCACATTAAAGAATGGCTGAAATTGTTGTAGATTTTTTTATTAGAAATAACAAGGAAATGCTTAATAAGAAGGGATCGCACACTTTCTCATGTATAATTTTGATTTCTAATAAGCAGATAAGGTCTAAGTACATATCTTAGATCATCCTTCTATAATGTCATATATGGACTTCATCTTGAAGACTCTTAAAATTAATGAGGCGATGTATGAGAAACACACAATGAATTAAAGGAGTTGTTTCTTGCCTTTTAAATTGGTTTGTGGGATGTTGAGTTTTGTCCAACTGCAGAGATACCTAGTTAGAAGTTTTTTGAGGTCGAGGGTATGGATTATAGCCAATTGTTAAGAAGGGAGCTAGTGGGGATGTTTTGCTTCTTTCTCTATTTTGCATATAGTGAGAGTGTGGGTTTATGATAAGGAAGAAGGGTGGAATTAATCACACTATTTACAAGCTTTCAATTTTTAGTCATATAGTATTTCTTGATTGAATTTTATTCCATTTAGTTTTATAGGAATAAAATCAAAGATGGTGGAAGACGCTAAAGCATAGACACAAACCATAACAAAAGTGATATTAGATTTAGAGATATTCAGATTTCTGTAAGCAACAAAATGCAAACTTTGTTAGAAATTTTAAAAAGTTTGATGGCAGTTTTCTTATTTCCCCATTTTGCATAGAGCAAGAGTGTGGGCTTATGATAGGGAAGAAGGGGAGAAGGTATCACTCAAATTACAAGCTTTAAATGTTTAGTCATATAGTATTTCTTTATTGAATTTCATTCCATTTAAGTTTATATGAATACAATAAAAGAGGGCATAAGAAGATAAAACATAGATACAAACCCTAGCTAAAGTGATATGAGATTTGGAGATGTTGATATTTTTGTTGACAACAAAATGCAATCTTTGTTAAAAAATTTAAAAGTCTAAGGCCAGTTTGCTTCTTTCCCTATTTTGCATATAGTGAGAGTGTGGGTTATGATAAGGAAGAAGAGGAGAAGGTATCACGCAATTTATTATCTTTCAATTTTTAGTCATATAGTATTTCTTGATTGAATTTCATTTCATTTAGGTTTATAGGAATGTAATCAAAGAAGGTGAAAGAAGATAAAACCTAGACAGAAACCCTTGCAAAAGTGATATGAGATTTAGAGACATTGAGATTTATGTTAGCAACAAAATGCAAATTTTGTTAGAAAATTTAGAAATTTACGATAGGGAAGAAGGGGAGAAGGTATCACCCAAGTTACAAGCTTTCAATTTTAGTCATTGATTGAATTTCATTTCATTTAGGATTATAGGAATATAATCAAAGAGGGTGGAAGAAAGGTTAAAGCTTGAAATGATATGTTTTATTTTAAGTAAATTAATAATAGTATAACTTTGATGTGATTTAAATGTTTAAGTGTTATATAAATAAAAATAAAGTATTTAATCTTAGATATATAAATACATAAATATTGTATGATATCAGCCATGTACATCTCCCTAAATAATATCATTCATTTCAATTCAATTCCATTCAATGATCTTACTTCTCATTAAAAGCAACTATGTTCATCAAACCATCACATCACATTCAAAATTAATCAAACTATCATTCAAATCACAAAGAAGAGGAAGAGCAACAAAAGAAGTCCTTTTAGCCACAATTTAGCCCCACTTTTGATATGAAATTATCAAAAATTCAGATGTCATATGTTCAAATTTATATGTCTCTTGTTTATAAACTAAATGTACTACTTAGATTAAACCATAAATTAATTCTTGATATTTTTTGTCAATATATGTGGTTGTTCTTTAAAATAAATGTAAACATCATTAGTCTTAACCTCTCCTTATATAATCATCACAACCTTTCATTACCTCCCATAGACCAATCTTGTCTTCAACACTAAAAGCATTGATGATCAATGGAGGGAAAAAAAAGCTCCATAAAAAAAGGATTTGAGATATTAAGATAAGTGGCTTACACTCCTGATTTAATGATAGCGCTATTTGAAAACTTGCATTATAAAATTACATTTTATTTTATTTAATAACATTAAGTAATTAAATTTATCATCAAAACATCTCAAAATTAGATATCTAAAAAAATGAAAATACATCTTATTTGAGGAATATTAGAACTCTAATGTGAGCCAATAAGAAATCTCTTTTTACTCTAAATCCATATAATTCAAGTCTATGTTTTCAATAATTTTCAAAAATAATTTGACTTAAAAATTGACTATACAAAATTGTACGATAGAGAGCTCCACATAACTCACCAAATTGATTTTAGAAGGCTTCACTACTAAATATATAGCACACAAATTTGAATTTAGACAAACTCTTTTCATCTTATCTTTTTTTAATGTCTTCTTAATTGGAAATGATGATTGTGGCAAAGAAGATTAACAAGCACCACTTATTTTGACTTTTAAAAAGTGCTTTAAATTGGAGAAGGGTTCAGGCTTTATTTGGGACCGCTTTCTTCATGATTATTAAAATAGCTTTCTAATACAAAATTTAATTTTTTGTACTAAAAATTTATTTTAAGAAGTAATAAAAAAATGGCCTAAATAAAGTCTTAGCCCCAAATGATAGAAGATTTAAAATAAATATTATGAAACAATAAAGGTATGCATAAGAAATCCATCAAAGAACTTCTAAAAGTCCAAATAAAATATTGTCATGAAATCATTCAATTATCTCACATATTTCACTACAAGAAGTGTAATTTAATCAACCAACTACCATAAGCCAAAGCTCTATAATTAAAGAATGATAACATGAAAAAAAATCATTAATCAAATATTAGATTTAGCAAGTAATTTATGTTGCATCATGGCTATATCTAGAAGTGCCAAAACAGGCCAGATTCGAGTCTAACTCGAATTTGATTAATCCAAAACCAACCATATAACCAGTTTTAATTAAAAAAAAAAATATTTTTATTAGCTTATTAATCATAAACTTGAAGCTAATCGATGAAAAATAATAAGATTATATCAATAAATAAAAAAAAATAAGAAAAAAAATTCAATGGGTCAAACTCAGGTTGGTGAGGTAACTCAAAACGGGTTGTAATGTATGACCTGAACCTTACTTGTTTATTAAATTGGTCAACTCAAGTCCGATTTTTTCAGGTTGGTGGGTTTGATAAAATTTTTGATACCCCTAACTATATCAATAAAAATTTATTATTAACTTGATTGTTTTAGTACTAATAATATGGATACATCAAAGACCTTAAATGTTAAAAAATCATACCACATAGCCCTCCATTTTGGAATAAAGATAAAATTAAAATATTTAACATAATTGGGAATCCATGGAGTCCACTTGATGGTACACCTTTAAGGAGTGGGCTCCACTAGGCCGGAATTCATTGGATGCCTGAGATGATGTGCCATGTCATGTAGGTCCCTGTGGTTAGGGTTAGAATGCTTTTTTTTTTTACATACAGTTATTATGTATTTTTTTTTACTATATATATATATATATATATATATATATATATATATATATATATATATATATATATATATATATATATATATATATATATATATATATATATATATATATATTACTTCTTAAATACATGAGAAGGGATAATTTACAATCATATTTATAAAAAATATGATAATAAGAAAAATATTACTGACCAATTTATAAAAATTATATTACCTCTAATAATTTAAAAATAAAAATAATAATTAATCTCAAAGCTCATATATCTATTTTGAGATAAATTTAATATTAATTATATACTTTACTCAATAGGAGCACTAGAAATATTTTTGAAAGGGGTAAAATTTAATTATTTTAAAAGTCTTATAAATATTTTTAAGAGATATATGTAACTCTAAATCATAAAATTTTGAAGAGGGAAGAAATTTAAAGTTTTTATAAAAATTATATTTACATAAAAAAGTATACAATATAGAAAAACAACTTAAAATTTTGCAGGAAATATCTTAAAATTAATTCTCATTTTAAGAAAGAATAAGTGATATAATGGGTGGATTATATTATTTTTTCATATCAAATTCAATGACAATTTTTAAGATATAGTGATCATTCTTTTTGTATAAATCAACATTTAAAAAATGCTATTTTTATTTTTTTGGAGCAATATTCTCACAGAACAATCAAAACAAATCTCTAAAGAGAAAATTTATTGTAAAAATAAAGTAAAAACATGCAACAAAAAAAATTACCAAATGGACCCCAAGCTAAACTTTTATCCCACCTTTTCTCAGTTTCTGCCAGGAAAAATATTGCCAAATGGACCCTATACCCTAACCATTAAAAAAAAATCCTAACAACTGATTTTTGGGATGGTTTTCCGGTGAATGATTTCTCCCTATTTTATGGGAAGTAGATGGCGCAAAATTAATGTAAATTTTTATATTTATTTATATAATATCATAATTTTTATTTATATCAAAATAACTCTCTTTTATAAATCAAAATTATTAAATTAAATAATGATAAGAATATAAGTGTTATTTGTTAAAAATATTTTGTTTAACTAAATAGTAAATACACAATCATTATTTATATGTTATATGCATAATCAAGCCTTGTTGAACCATGGAGGGTTGAAGCAAAAACGAGCCAGACGTGAAATTGGTACGCCAAACACGAGTTGGCTCACAAGCCGATATACACTATCATAAGCAGAGCTCAAGCTCATCTTTTGAGCTTGATTCAAGTTCTAGCTCGACATTCAGCTCGCGAGTCGAGCTCGAATTAGGCACGACTCGTTTGCACTCCTAATCAAGACCTCTAAGTGTCACCCAACTACCTAAATAAAATATAGTACTAGTTGATAGCATTCTCTTATTATCAAATAATGAATTTGAGATATGAATTTATTATTAAATTTATCTAAATAAAAATAAAGAAATATAATATAATATTAAATAATCATTATTAAGAGACATGGCTTAGGGCTAAAGCAGCTTTGGAGGGGACAAAGGAGTATGAGGCAATGTGGGTCAGGCCTCCAAATGATTTCCTTTCCCATGCATAATCATAGCGCTAATTATGGGTGCGAGGAAGAAGGGCAAAGAGAGTGGGACAGAGGTGTTTTGCAAGGAGACAAAGGCAGCGCATGGGAATCACAATGGCAATGATGATTATGATGGTAACGTGAAATATGAGGCATACCAAAAAAACTTATGCAAGAAAACAAAACAAAATATGTGGGCAATAAAGGTGAGGTAATGAGTGTGGGAGGGCATGCATATTGCTCGGCTTGTTATCAACAACTCATGATAAGAAAGGGAAGAGGGCCCATTCTCATTCCTATATTGATAATGACGACCATTATACATTGCTTTTCTCTTTGACTATAAGGTTTTTTTTTTTTTAAATTAAACTTTATTATAAAAATTTTTATTAAAAAATTTTATATTAAAAAATTGCTTTAAAAAATAGTAAAAAAGTTATCTAAACGAAGTTTAAGTATTCTTTTGAGGATTATTTATTTATTATTATTTAAGGTTGAGCAAAGATTTATTAAAATTACAGGCGTCAAAATTGGGTTTCAGGTCGGGTTCGAGTCGAATTTGGAACTAATCTTGGTTCAAAAGAGTTGACCCTATACCCGAACCGTCGGGTTACTAGATTGACCTGACCCGACACAGTTGGATGGCTGGACGACGATAGCGGGAAGGCGGATGGTGGACATGGGGCTCATGTAGACGGCGTGACGGTCGGGCAGTCTAATCAACATGTTGACAACAGGGCCAGCAGAAAGTCCGACGCGATGCAAGTGACTTTATGTTCCTCAAAATATGCTTATTTGGACTAATCCAATTCTTATATGTTTATTTGGGCAAATATCTCTATTTATTTTGGTCCAAAATACTGAAAATGAGAGATGATCTCGATTTTGGTACTAGAAAGTTGTTTTAAGAAGTGGTAAAAAAGCTGTCCCAAACGAAGGCTAAGATTCAAGTAGACATAAAAAAGAAACTCAAATTTCATCATGTCATTCTAGCTATTTCATTTGCAATGCTGCAAAAAGATCATTGTGTGTTATAAGTATTCAAGTGAAGGGTTGGCGATTAGCTCATCAATATTGATGGCATATTATTACACGCATAATAATGTTTGGTTGAGATCATAAAAAAGTAGCTATCCTCAATAGTTGTGAAAAACAATACTAGATTATTCACATTAAACTTTTTATATATAGGTCTTATCGATTTAGGTCTCATTTGGGATAACTTTCGCACTACTTTCAAAAGCAGTTTTTTAGTACAAAAGTTTTAATTTTTGCACTATAAAAGCTACTTTAAGAAGCAGAAAGAAAGCAGTCCCAAATGAAGCCTATTTTTTTTTTTAATTAGAAATATTTATGCTGAAAAACTGTTTTAAAAAGTAGTAAGAAAATTGTCCCAATCGAAGCCTTAACTAAATAAGGTTTAAAAAAGTTTAGAATGAAAATTATAGTTTATATAGAACCTAATGGGTTTACATGCTAGATGCAATGATATTCAAAGTATCATAATGTGATGAGTAGTTGTGAAATGTGAAGTGTGCATGATATGTAATTTTCCTAGGATGCTAAGTCGCTATGTTGGGTTGATTACTCATATTAAAGAGAGGTGCGATGGATGGAATGGGCATATTTGAAGGAGGTGCAGCTTTCTTCAAGATTGGTTAGCAAAAATAAGGTAACCTTTTTGTTGGATGTTAAGGCCCCGTTTAGGACAGTTTTCTTACTACTTTATATAGTGATTTTTTTGTATAAAATTTTCTAATCAAGAAACATTTATACTAAAAAATTGTTTAAGAAAGCAATAAAAAAGTTGTCCCAAACAGAGCTTAAGTTGTTAATTTAGGGTTGTCAATTTTGGGTCACGGATCGGGTTCGGGTCAAACCCGAAACTAACCCGGCACTATTCGGGTCAACTCAAAACCGACCCGTTTTTGAAAACGGGTCAATTTTCCTGACCCGAACCCGACCTGCTTCGAGTCCGAGTCAACCCGACACGACCCGAATGACCCGTTTCCAACAAAAAAAATTACTAGTTTTCGGATAAAAAACGGGTCTATCTCCTCTTTTTCTGGTAAAAAACTGGTCAATCTCGGGTTGCCGGGTCAAAATCGGGTTTTCGGGTCAAAATCAGGTCAATTTCGGGTCAAAGGATTAACCTGAACCCGACCCGATTTTTGAAACGGGTCGAAATGTTGAACCCGAACCCAACTCATTTCGGGTTCGGGTTGACCATAACCCAAAATTTTAGGGTAGGATTCGAATCGGATTTTCGGGTCGTGTCAAATATTGACACACCTAGTCATTATATATATATATATATATATATATATATATATATATATATATATATATATATATATATATATATATGTGTGTGTGTGTGTGTGTGAATCCATAAAGAAAAAAGACATGCTGCTCAATGGAGTAAATTGGCTGACAAAAGTTCGACAAAAAGGTTTTAAAATTTCAAATTAGGGGTGTATAAGAGTCGAATCAAACTTGAGTCACGCTGCTTAAGCTTGGGCTCAATTAATTAATCGAGTTTGAGCTCGAGTTTTATTCTACTAATTCGAGCTAGCAGCTCGTTTATTATGAAAGAAAGAAAATGGCTATGATCCAAGACATTATTATAATAAAATAACAATAATGATGGGAAATTAGGACAAAAATAATAATAATTCAATTAATATTAGAAAGTAAAATTTAATTTTTTTAATATTTTTATCAACTTTGTACTTAAAATTCAGAATATTAATATATTTTAGGTGCTTGTTATATTAATATTTTTTAAACGAGTCGTCTCACAAGCTAACGAGTCGAGTCAAGATTGACCCAAACTTAGCTCGTTAGCTCATCGAACTTAGCTCACGAGCAATTTATCGAGTTGAGTCTGTGCCGACTCATGAGTCAGCTTGACTCACTTAAACTCAACTTAAAGTATATTTTTTATCTTGTGGGCTCAACTTGATTCAATTTTGCACCCACGCAAAATCAATTTGAGTTAGTTTGAAATCCAAAAACTTCATTGAATTTGTTTAATTACAAAGGTTAAAAAAAAAAACTTTGAATTTGTTGTTTAAGTACTTCATTAAGCTATAAATTCTATATATGACTTTATTTCCCTGTATAGTAGTTCTTTTTGTAATGTGTGATAATTATTTTAGTGATTAATTATGACTTTTAATTAATATGTTCGTTAGGACTATTTGTTGTTGGAAAAAATTAAAACCACTTTAAAAAATAGGAGTCTATAAGCTCTATTTATTTATTTGCAATGATTATAATCATTGCAAGAGAAAACACTACAAAAAGGGTTTTCCTAGCCATTATAAACTGTTTAGGGTCTATTTTGAATAATTTTTTCACAACTTTATTTTTTAGATAATAACCACAATTTTATTTGACTGTTGATTTCTCACTAAAGTTTTTTTTTTTTTTTTACAAACAAAGTAGCCAAGTTACTTTTCCTATAGCAATTTCACAATAGTAACTTCATAACTAATTTTATAAAATACTACAGTAATCTCAAACACACATATAATTACATTGGTTTTAAAAAAATTGTAAATTTTTTATCGCAATAAAAATCATTGCTTCCTTGAGAAAGCATTTTCTTATAGTGAAATGACTCAAATTAAATTCATTGCTTCCTTGAGAAAGCATTTTCTTATAGTGAAATGACTAAAATTAAATTCATTGCTAAACTTTAATTTTAAAGATTGATACATCCTCAAAAATTGCCTTGATCAAGCACTAATCTCGAGGCATATTCAAGTTGAAACTTATCAAAATTAAATTTGGGATCACCTGAATTCCAATTTAAGCAAACTTATAGTCAAATTGAACATCTCAAAGAGACGAACCAAACAACACCAAAATTGGTCCAACCCAAGCCCAAATGGGTCCGAATCGGGAGCCCGGACCACATTTGGAAAGGTTTAAAGCATTATTTGGATAATGAAATCACATCTAAATATGTCATGCTTATAGTCAAATCGAGCATCTCGGCGAGACGAATCTAGCGAGCCCAAGATCTTTGAATTACGACAACGTTAAGGTACTTAAACAGTTGAAAAACTCTCTACGATCGGAGGAATCAATACGAGCCATCCGATGGATCACTATGAACCTGCCTCGGATCTTCTTTAGATTTACGGGGTGCGCCATTCATGAAAATCTATAAATAGACACCCACTCTCTACATGAGGCGGACCTTTTGCTTGAGATTGAAGAGAGCTCTGAAGCTTCAAGAGCTCTAACACCATCGCCGCCTGTCTCCGGACCACCGCCTGGTCGCCGGCTGCCGTCAGACAACCGCCCGGCCGCCGCCTGTCGCTGGACCACCGCCAGGCCGCCGTCTGTCGCCGGACCACCGGCCTCCGCCTGCCGCCAGACCACCGGCCGCCGCCGGACTGTGAGACCTCGTTCCCTTACTGTTCCTCTCTGATTTGGATTTTTCTCTCAGGATCGTCCAGGACGATTTTAGATCGTCCAGGCCGATCGGCACTGTAGAAAATATCGGCCTGAGAATAGTTCTGGGAACCGTCCAGGACGATTTTTCTGGTCTGATCGTCCCAGGACGATTTGGCGATCGGCCGGGCCGATCAGACAAATGATATATGGAAATCTGCTCGTTTTGATGAGAGAGAAAATCATTTTAAAATAAAATATCTGATTTTAGAGAGAGAAAGAGAAAAGGGAAAAAGAGGAAAGCTGGGTTTTGGAGGCCGCGGAGCGCTTTTCGTCCGACGCTGCTGTTGGATAAAGTGAAGATCTCGTGGTAAGGACTCTGAACCCTATTTCTGTTTTCAAAGATGTTGAGTTTTGACCGAGTTATGAATTGTTTTGTGTTTTCGTAATCGACTTTTCGACGTGATTTGGATTTGGCACAACTTTCACCGCACAACTTTTGATATGTTATAGATATGATTATTGTACACGATTTGACTGTATTCTACGAAGATTTTACCGGTCGGAATTGATTCTACGCGATTTTAATCGAATAGAAAATTATCGGGACTCTATTTGATTTGGATTCTATAGGATAATAGTCTTATATTGATGTTATGGATCTTCGTCTGTAATTTGGAAAGATTTGGAATTTGTATCTTTTTGCAGGATTTTTGTGTAAATTCGACTGACTGCCGTTACGCTGCCCGATTTTCGTATGATTTCCGAATTTTCTGGAATTGATAGATTAGATTGATATGCTTATGAGTATTGATATGATTGTTATAGATTGCATAATATTGATTATTGAATTGCTTATTGATTGATTATTGATACTGGGAAACACGTATAGCCTGGTTGAACATTGGTTGGAGATTGATATTGACCTGTACAGGATGGTGGGCCGACGGGCTTTCCTTTAAACCATTGATCATTGATATAACGATTGGGAGTTATAAGGAGTTTATAGAAATGCCGACGGGCGAAAAGAGTGACGACTCTTATTGATAGAACCAATGTACGGATCTACAACAGCAATATAGATTCTACAACAGCAACATGACCAGTTGATTATACTTGTCCAGTATATAGTATTGAATTTCATTTTTACTGTATTGCTTTATGGATTCATTGTTTTTATAGATTTCTGCTTTATTGACTTTGATTGGATTTACTAGTTCGTAAGATTTCATTGATTTTACTGATTGATTGCTGTGCATCGACATTGAGCATTGATATAGAAATGGATGGATATAGATATTGCATTGATAGCATGGACATGAATAGTATAGAATCATTGATACTGTTGCTTATAGATTCATTGATTTCTTCTTATACTGTTGCCTATAGATTTATTGACTTTGTATATAGATTCATTGTTTTCCTCGTATTGATTTCATTGAATAGATATTTGAATAGACCGCATTGATTTGATTGATAGCGATTGATTTAACGGATTGATTGATTCGACGACTTGATTGATTTGGTGAATTGATCGATTTCCTATTGTGTACGGATTTCTTCGCGATTGAGTTGATTTATCGATTTGCCTGCCGCTGCATTGACTGGTTTTATGGACTACTGGATTTCCGTATTGCATAGACTCATTGATCATTGACTGATATAGATTTGAGTGACTGTGATTGACTGACATGCATATTGATAGCATAGCCGTGCTTTGATTTCAGTTATAGGTATTAGGTGACCTGCTAGGCTTTGTAAAGCTCATTATATGTGGTTGATATTTTCAGGTCAGGGCAAGGGAGCAGAAGATAGGAATTGATCCAGATCTTCAGGTTTTTGTCTTTTGATTGATTTTGATTCTTTTGTACTCAGGATAGATTTCAGTACTGGTGATTGTAGTGTAGTTCCTGAGTATTGTACATGAATTTTGAGATATGAATCGACTTGTATATTGATGTTTCAAATTTCATAGATGCTTGATAGACTGCTTAATTGAAGGTTTTAGATAACTTTGATAAATTGTTTGAGAAATAGATTGGCATTCTTTCCAAGTTAGATCTTGGGGCATCACACGGACCACCGCCCTATGGCCGCCTATTGTCGGACCACCGCCCGACCGCCGCCTGCCGCCAGACCACCGCCCGGCTGCTGCCTGCCTGCCGCCAGACCACCGCCCGCCCTCCGCTTACCGCCTACCGCCTGCCGTCGGACCACCGCCCGCCGCCTACCACCTGCAGCCGGACCACCGCCCGGCCGCTGCCTGCCGCCGGACCACCGCCCGCCGCCTACCACCTGCAGCCGGACCACCGCCCGGCCGCTGCCTGCCGCCGGACCACCGCCCGCCGCCTGACGCTGGACCACCGCCCGGCCGCCTACCGCCGGACCACCGGCCGCCACCTACCGCCGGACCGCCGCCGCCTACCGCCGGACCACCGCCCGGCCGCCTGCCGCCGGACCACCGGCCGCCGCCTGCCGCCGCCTACCGCCGGACCACCGCCCGGCCGCCCCTTGCAGCCGAACCGCCGCCGCCTGCCGCCGGACCACCACCCGGCTGCCGCCTGCTCCCGGACCACCGCCCGGTCGCCGCCTGCCGCTGGACCACCGCCCGGCCGACTTCCGGATTTCAACCCAATCTTCGTCGGACCACCGCCCGGCCGCCGCCTGCCACCGGACCACCGCCTAGCCGCTGCCTGCAACCAAACTTCAGACCGACCTTCGTCGGACTACCGCTCGGCCGCCGCCCGTCGCCGAACTATCGCCCGACCGCCGCTTGCCAGACCTCAGCCCGACCTTCATCGGACTACCGCCCGGCCGCCACCTGCCGGACATCCGTACGACCATCTCCAGACCTTTGATTGTCTCTCCAAATCATTGTAATTCGACCGCCTCTAAATCGAGGGACGGGTCAACCCTTGTAATTCACTCAAGTTTAGTGTAATATTTTCACCTAGGCAAGGCCCCGTGGTTTTTCCCTCTTCGGGCTTTCCACGTAAAAAAAAGATTTGGTTCTACTTCTCTCTTTCTGTTTGTGTGTTGAATATTCGTGCATCGCTAAGACAAAAAGTTTACTCACTCTACCGCCACGAATCTTTCAGACCGCAACAATTTCTAAGTTTTATCATATCATCCTCATATTTTTTGTATTCAAATAATAACTAAATTACGATGAAATTAATTAAACTTACGGTCCGTTTGGGACAACTTTCTCACTACTTGCTTTTCAAATAACAATCATATTGTCTTTTAGCTACTACTTTTAAAAAAAATACAGTTTAAAGCAACTTTCTGCAATCATAACAGTGAAATTATTTTCTTCACAATAACTTCACAATCAATTTTATGAAAAGCTGCAACTGTCACAAATAGAACCTTAATGGACAAGTAATTTTTAAAATTAGGATGATGGCAACTCATTTCTTAAAAGATGAAAATTTATTCTCTCACTATATGTATATATACACTAGTAAAATCATATGCTCCCCAAAGGTAATTGTCAAAATATTTACACCAATAAAAAGATGACACGTATCTAGTGTGTATGATGTCTACCTAGCTAAAATCAAATATATATGATTTCAAAAATATTATCAAGCGACTGCATTAGTTGTCTTCTCATGCATCAAATATAAAAGAAATAGTTAAGTGAAAAGAGAAACATTTTCAATTTACATCAGAAGCCTAGTGTCTCCTTCAGAAAAGAAATGTCTCTAAGTTTAGTATTGGCTATACAAGAGAATCAAGATGATGAGAAGAAGGGGTGAACATTACTTTTGCTTTATTAGTAAAACAACATTTCCTCATATTGTACTAAATTGTAGCCAACCTTAGCTTGAGGTCTTGAGTTTGAGGCCAGGCATATGTGGCGTGGGTGTATGTGAGTTTGTGATTAAATTTGTTAGACGCCTTAAAAGAAAGTAACATTGAGAAAGCTTATTAGTCATAAAACATATGTTCTCTAGAACTTATTTCAACCTCTCAATTCTCGGAGTTTCTTAGCCAAGACGAATAGATCTCTTCGAATTTCTCATCTATATCACATATAGTTGATGCAACTGTGGAATCGACCCATTATTAGATTTCAAATCAGGATAGATAATTTTAAGCTATTATATATATATATATATATATATATATATATATATATATATATATATATATATATATATATATATATATATATATATATATATATATATATATATATATATTGGTGTGTGCTTGAATTTCTTTTACATTTATTTAAAGTTTGTTGCAATATAATTTTAATAAAAATGATAAGTTGCATTTGGTCTACTATTTTAGTTTAAGTATAGCTAAATATGTCATGTCACATGTCATTTCATTAAATTCAAAATCTAACAAGCATCTTTGGCCTTCTTTATGGGAGTCTAGTATGATATTTTATCTTCTAAGAACAACATTTGGATTAATAGCTTGAGTTTTTAAGAAGAAATTGTGGAGCTCTAAGTTAAATCCAAGATGCATTAGTGAAGTGGTTAGCCACCCATGGTGTTCTTATGTTGCCTTATTTTATTGTCTTTTGTAATGTTTTAAATATGAAAAATTACAAAATATAAAGATGATATTGATGAATTAAAATCATATTTTCCGAAGAAATTCTTCATCTTTGAGAAAGGCTTGGTGGCTATTCCTTGTTTCTAGTGTGGTGATATAAATCTACCCTCTTTGGTGAAAAGGTTATGCATTTTTATTTATTCCAATGTTTACTTAATTTTCTTACTATTATTCTCTCATTCATATGCCCTTCAAGTGTTTTAGAGTTTATCTCTTACTTCCTATAGTTTCATTTCTTGTTATCTCAAACTTAAGCAAGTTCTACAAAATCTATATCAAACTAATTATTCTTATTTTATTCAACTCAATACAATAAAACTTACCCACTACAATCCTAAACAACTCTTGCATCATTTTCCCCACATCTTAAGCTAACCATAAAACACATACCCATCATATATTCCTATATAACCTCCCATTTACATGCATAGAAAATAAATCACATAAAATCAACCCAAATCCAATTCTCTCTTTTTAACTCTTGACCACCTCTAGAAACCAAGCTTATAAAACTCATAAATCTGAATTAGATCCATTAGGCCCTCTTATATTCCTTTGCGCCAAATAAAACTACCTATCTCAGCCATCTACTCCAAAGTCCACCATACTCCATACATCATGACTTCTCAAATATTATCATCTATTGCATTTAAAGTGACGAATTTCTATATTCAAAACATATAGAGTACATTAATCTGTTTAGCTAGTTTCGAGGAGCTCCTTTGAGGGTCTCAATTATCCACTCAAATGTTCTCTGCCATGACTCAAAACTCAAATGTTCTATGTCATATTGATATCTTCTCAACTATACTTTAACATTCATGCATCTTTGATTTATTCAAGATCTATATCTTTATCACAAATTTCTATGATAAAAAAATCTCCTTATACTCATTTATATTTTTAGCTTTATGTTCTCATATCAAAATTCTCAGACATTTTCCACATCTATGTTCTTAAATATAACTCAAGTTCTTGAACATGAATTCTTTTGTTTGCAATTATATGCTCTTCTTAGTATGAATATATTTTGTGAAGATCCCTATATTCAATACTTGACATATTCATATCACCATTTATTTCAATATCGATCTTTGTCTTATATCTTAATCTTAATATATAATTTCTTAATTTTTTTAGCTTTATTGTGAACTACTTGGCATGTTATATATATATATATATATATATATATATATATATATTAAATACACTTCATAATTATCATATATATAGATTACCAACATGATAATCTACTTACCCAATGTCTCTTAGAAAACGTTATATATCAAAATTATTTTAGCGTATGTCTCAACAGTTGTCTTATATTCAAAGATCTCATCAACTATGTTTTAATTCTCTAGATAGTATAGTTTATCTAAATATCACAACCTTATTCTCAAGTTACTCAGCTTGGATAAAATCATAGTGTAAATGTTGTATCAATCTTTAAATTCCTCAAAAGTTAACATATTAGACCATAAAGGTTAATATAAATTATAAATAGCAAAATATATTGAGTTTGACCACTCATGAGATGTAATTGAGCAACAAATACAATACAAGCATTAGTATGTAATCTCCTAATATCATAATAAGTACTGAAAGCTCTCACATGGAGTTTCTTGTATGTACTCAAAAAGGTCTCAAAGGTTATAAGCTTATTTATTTACATGTCCGCTAACTTATTTATGAATAACTCATTCTCGAAGTATATCACTCAATTTTTTTTTTTTTTTATCTTATTTATGAACTCCCAAATATAATACCTTATATAACATTAATTATGAGTAGCTAGATAAGACAAATTCACATTTACATTTGTAATCATATATGGGAAATGAAATTTTGCTGAAGGAAAAAATTCTTTAGGGAATGATAACAACAACAAATCCATTAGTTACAAACCCTAACCAATATCAAGGGAGGTTCATTATATATTCATAAGGAATACTAGTTATAGTTTATTCTTAATTGATCATTAAAAAAATGCCAATTAAATTAAAATCTTTTACACCGTATGATCTTCTCAAGATTCATTTGTCCTAAGTTAGAATAGATCTATTCCTTAAAATAACTCTACACATAACTAAGACAAAGTCATATTTTATGTGTTCCTCGTATCAACAACGAAGGCTAGATTGAGCTCCATTTATACCCCCCTTGTCGATAACCAAGACAATACCAAGCATATCTTCTAGAAATAATCAATATATACTTTATTCATTTTTCCCTTATTACACATGCATGATCGAGACTATATATCCTAAGTTCATATATGATAAATTATTATTCTTCATGTGCTAACAACCAAAACAAATTTGAGATATTTGACCTACAAGAAAATCATAGCCCTTTGCTAAGATCAAATGCATAATTGAAAAATATTCATTCATTCATTAAAAGTTAACTATAAAAAATAGGAGTAAATAATATTTTTTTGAGTGACATTTCATATAAAATGCATCACAACTTCATATAAAATTGCTTGCATCATACATTACAAAAAGCATAATAAATAAATCATGATTATTTTCTTTAATTTACAAAATAAATATTATAGATTATTAATCCTTAATTCTAACATATTTATGCAAAAGTTTCATATACTTAAGGATTGGTCTATTTTGGGCATCATGAAAAAGTCTACAAGCAACAATAGAATCATATCTTAATTAATCAAGTGTTTCTCATTTTATGTTTGCCTTGTTAGATTGGTATTCATGATCTCAAATTAGCTACTAATTATCTCCATGAAATGAATACTTTCAAGAGAAAAAAAATGGTGAGAATCAATTTTCCATAACTTAGGAAAGCTCATGAAATAAAAGGAAACAACCAAGTTCAGCTGAACTAATGACTACGTTTGAGAGAGATCCTAGCCTAATTCTGTCAAAAGAGATGTAATTAGGTGTACTAGTGGAAAATTCTATTATGGGAGTTGTGGACAAAATTAACTAAATGTAATGTAATGATGACCACTAGCTAGTTTCATTTTTTAAATATATAAATTAGTTTCTTTTATTCAAATATGTATATCTTAAAATTATACCGCCAAAGGACAGATAAATGCTCTACTATATATTTAAAAGAAAGAAACTATAATTTATTTTGTTTGTCAGATATATCATAGGGAATATACAATCCATCACGAAGGATGAAAAACATATTCTCTTATCGTCCTAATTAGAGAAATAAATTACGAAATCTATTTTCATAATCAATTATAAAAGATATTTAATTTGTCATAAAGATAAATAAAATATCAATCTATCTTTTGATTATGAAATTATATTTAGGATATAAATATAGGTGGTCTGCATTCACAAATTTTTCACCTACCTAGAAAGAAACTAAGATATGTTTATTTTATTATGGGATATAGACACTCTATAGAGGCGATCCCCAATAGTTAATTATATCTCCAAAAAGAATACTCTGAAAATAAAATAATTCTAAAATTCAAATAAGTTTAAGAAAATGTTTAGGATATCTAGATTTCAATACTCATGCTTTAGATTATAAATTTTATAATTGATCTAGGAATTTTAGATTTGAATATGATAAGGAAAGGTATGCAAAGAGAGATGTGTATACAACTTAGACTTATCACTTTCCTAGAGTGAGCTGCGGGCTAACAGTCCTAAACACAACAATCGATGTATGCATGCATAGTTTGATAAGCTCTATCTGAAGAGTCAAAGAGTTGTTATTAAGAAATTTTTAAATCAGATGCTATGCAACATGCTTACAAAAAATAGAAATTACTCGTATTATGCAAATTATGCATGAACAAAAATATATAAAAAAAGCTTATTTATTAATTTATAAATTTATAAAGTACAACTCAGGGTCTATAGTAAAGTAATGACGGCGATGCTTCACCAACAGCAAATTTGGATTCTAATCCTACCATATACATATATAATCAAATGCAACTGCTTATGCTCTTCAAATTCCATGTCTTCTATGGAATTTCAAAAAGAATATCTTCTCAGAAAGAGGACATTGCTTTTTGGAGCCCACTGTACATATATAAGCATATGTCTTTGACTCTTTTACAACTCAATTTATATAAAGAGTCTATAGAATTTAAATTTACATGTCTTTTTCATATACATCATCTCATAAGAAATCCTACTTTGCAGAAACATAAATAAAATAAAATAAAATGCAAGTATGAAAGTGCATTGTGAGCAGTTATATATACAGAAAAATAAATGAAAGTAAATTGCACGACCATGAATTCATTCACTCTACTCTCTAATGCACTAACCAAAAAAGTAAATATGACATCCATATTTGCAGAAAATAAGCATACACATATGGGTGCCCTCTAGGTAAAGGCACCCTCAATCAAACAAATCAAATAACCGATCTAACCTAGGCTAAAGTTGGTTGCTTGGTCGACCCTTCTTAAATAATAATAATAATAATAATGTAAATCTTGATAAATCAGGTGTAACTGTTTGAAAATTCCTTTGCATGATTGCAGAGTTTTGCATGTGCCCATTATTCGACTTTGCTTCTTCGACGACGTTCCATTCCTGTCAGAGAACAATTATTACGTCCTCTGACCTAACGTAGAGCTACGTTCGGCCGCCAATAACATGTCGCCACGTGTTCTTACTCTAAACCGCGCGGCCCGACGACTTGACCCGGAGCGGAACCCGGGAATGCTATGTTCGCGATTTTCTCGGTATTGCTCGGTATTTGCTAGGTATTGCTTTGCAAAAATGAGAAATACTGCTATGTGAAGACCAATACCATGCAAATACTGAGTTGTACCGAGTTTTTTACAACTCGGTACAACTCAGTATTTGCTCAGGATTTGCTCGGTATTGCTAAGGATTTGCTCGGTATTGCTAGGTATTTGCTCGGTATTGCTAGAAAAAACACGGTACAACTCAGTATTTGCTCAAGATTTGCTCTGTATTGCTAGGGATTTGCTCGGTATTGCTAGAAAAAAACTAGGTACAACTCGGTATTTGCTCGATATTGCTAGGTATTTGAAATATATCCAAAAGATGATGAGATTTTGTTCGGCTCGTCAAGGATTTAAAAAAACGCACGTGTGAGAACCCAAAAAACAACGGGTCAGATCGGCGTCTTTTCTTCATGCTACGTGACGCTAAAAATTAGTGGTCAAACATAGAGGAAGTACATTCACTGGACCCAATAAAAATTCCCCGTCGTATTGGTAGTTACGACATTTTGATGGGAAGCAACGACGGCGGCTCGCTCGCTGTGAGTGAAGGTAACTTTCTCCCTTTCGCGCGCTTCTTCGACCAAATGCCATAAATCCGCCAAACTACAGGATCCAGTAAATTCCGGATTTACGGAAAAAAAAGGGAAACGGAGGATTTATCCCGCCGTGAGATTTACGGGGGGCTCAAATCCCGTTTGGCAGGATTTAGCATAAATACTACTAAAATCCTGCATAAATCCTGTTGCCAAACAGCCCCTCCCTCGTCTAATTTAACGAGAGCTGACGTCCCTTTTCCCGCCAATTTCCGAAGAGAGAGAGAGAGAGAGAGAGAGAATGGGAGCGGGGGAGATCCGAAGGAGAGTCCAGAAGAAATTTAAGCTCCGAGGCTTCACGCTAAAGGTCGATGCTTTGGAGGAAGCCCTATCCTTCTTGTCTCATTTCCAGGACGCGGAGGATGAAGCCCTCGACCTCCTTCTTGATGAGATCGACAAGGAATCACGTAACCCTTCGACCTAAAAATTTTCAAACTTGCACTCTTTGAAGCCCTCATCGTGTTTCTAATGATTGTTTCTTCTTATGTGGCAGTTAAATCGTCGATCCTTGACGGGGAGGCAGTTCGACGTGTTGTGAACCTTCTTTTAGAGGCGGAGACCGCCGTAGATCCGACCTCGCCTGCGGTCAGCAGCCGATCGGCTCTACGTGTGGTAGATGCGTTCGTGATCCCGAGATTTTGTTACGATCCCATCAAGCAGGTGTTCTACGAGTACGTGAGCAAGCTTTATTTGGGATTCCTCTTATTGGCCTGTTTAGACAACTATGATTTGAAAGTTTTGTTCTTTGCTAGTTTATTAGCGGGTTGTGTCTGGATTTGTGATATATTTATGCTTTCATTTATTCTACATGCATTGTGAAACTTTCTTAAAGGATCGAATTTCAGAAGGGAAATTTGATTTTATATGCCTCGTAATAAACATAATTGGAGAAATAGGCAGGGTCTTTTTTTAAGGAATTATGCCTGAAAGTTTATTTCATATCAAATTACTCTGACATTTATGGATTGAACATTGAAGTTAGTCGTGAAAATTTTTAGATAGAGCTGATTAAAAAAAAAAGAAGATAGTCCTGATTTGAATTCAAATCAGGTTCAAACATTCTTTTACACATGTTGATCCTATGATATCTCCTCTAGCAAATTCGTTTCAAGTCTCTGGTCTTGAGATGCTATTCACAAAGCCTTATCTTCTCTTCACATGCTGTCGATCTGGTTATTACCTTTTTCAATGCGCTCCCATGCTAAAATTTTTTCTCCTCACACATTGTTGGGCCCATTAATGACCCCCAACAATCACCCTTTGTGAATTGCTTTCTCCTCACATCTCGCCAGTCCCATTTGTGAGACCTCAACAAGCTCCCGTTGTGAAATTAGGTCTTGTGATGCTTGTTTCAATGAGCTTCATTGGTTCAAGTTCGATTTTGATATGCATTTAAATTAAGGTTTGATTTGAAAGTTTGAATTCAAATAATTTTAAATCAAGTTCCCTTGGAGCAGACTTTAATAATCATCTTAAATGAAGTTTTAGATATATTTCCACTAGAAAATAAGTAATAGGTATGTTTCTCCAACTACATCTATTATGATGCATATAAAGTCAAAATTTACTTCCTTAAACTCTTTAGTTAATTATGTTAGAATGCTATAAGGTTTAGGTTGATGTGTCAATAGACCACGGGCAATATATGTCAAGTTAATAAAAATGCCTCCCTCAAAAGTTTCTTTTTGCTCTAAATCCTAAAGTAAACTCTTGTTTGTCAGCCTGTAGCTCTTCTCGTGACTCGCAAGCCCTCTTCCACTCTCTTTCCTCTCCCTCTCTCCTTCTCTCTTGTTCTACCTTTCTTCCCCTGCCCGCGCACCGACAGGCGACAAACGACTTAGGCATTCAGACTTCCTAGAGCAGTGAAGGCGAAGCCAAGGTGAACAAGTTTAATTTGTTTATCGATTTCTTTCATTGATCAATCCTTTGTTAATTTGTTAAGCAATTGATTTCGCTCTTATATAGTTATATAGTTATATCAAAATTAGCACTATTTCATGCCAAAATTTTATAAAATAAAATTATTTGCTTCTCAAGTGTCTAAATTTTCATATTACCCCTCTTTATAAGTTCAGTTGAATCTTTTCTCCTCCATTTCATAGTAAATGTTGATTGTTGTTGATGCACTCATATTTTGGTTACTTATGTTTTGATGTAATTTGAACAATATTTAGTTGTGTTTTATGGTTTTTTTTTATTTACTATCCAATGATGGAAAACATCCAAATCATGGTAGGAAGTGCTTGGGCATGGCATGACTTGGGTTTGCTAGCATTTTGGGTCCATTGTTCTTTGGGCTGCTTGCTGTTTCACGATTTGGAGCATGGCTGCTCTCAGATTAGGCTTTTGCTGCTCTGGTTGTGAGCTGAAATGTTGTGATCTTCTTGGTGCTAGCTCATTAATGCTTGAGGTGATGTTTAGCTCATTATTTGGTGGAACAATTACACTCCCTAGCTTATTAATGCATAAAGGTATTCTTCTATATAGCTCATTATTGTGGAGTGGACTTGTGTCTCTTTCCCTTCTCTTTACCCCTTCGGTTTCTTCTCCTCTGGTGCTATTTCCGAAGTGTGGTTCATTCCCCTTGCTGTGCTGATTGCTCTCTGTTACCTGGCTGCCAATTGGGATTTCCTTTTTTTTACCGGTTCTGTTTCCTATTGCCCATTGGGTCTTCTTTGTTTGCCGATTCTGTTCCTGGCTGCTGTCCCGTGGATGTTATAACCAGTTCCTGGGTGTTTTTTTTTTTTTTTTGGTTGCTTTGTGGTTGACCCTTGGTCTTTCATTTTCCCAAACCTGATTGGTTTTGGTTGGAGGTGGAATGGCTGTTTGGCTTCTTTCTTTTGCTTATAAATTGGAGATGTTTTGGAATGAGGAAAGTTGTTGAATATTTTGAGCAAAGCCTCTACCAAAATTTGAGGGTTTATTCTCTTGGAAAAGCTTGATAGCTTGTTACACCCCTCTTTCCTCTCTATTTCGTCTTGGCTTCTAACATCTTCTTCTCTACGCAAGTTTCACTCTACTTGTATCCTTCTTCTTGAGCATTTGGAAGTTGTTTCTTGGCTGATTTTGGGAGACATTTGCTGGAGCAGTTTTGTAGGACATTGGACCTTTTTGCTGTGGTAGACCCTCAGTTTGCAAGCCTAAGCACTTCATCATATATTTTCCTACTCGTTGCATGTGAGGAAACTGCTTGCCGGTTGTTCTGAGGATAGTATTTTTATATTATAATTTTGTTTCGTTTAATTTGACTTTTCGTTTATCTGGATGTTTGTTTAGATCATGGTTTAAAATTGCGCAATATGAGGCTCGCCTTTGCGCAATTCCAGTAAAAAACGCCTCGATGCTTACGCATCGAGTTTTTTTTATGAGACTTGCGCCTCAACTTGGTTGAGGCCCGCCTTGCCTCACTGGCATGAGGCGTATATTAAAACTTACATAAGTGTTGAAGTAAATGACCAACATTGGACTCTATAGGAGAGGAGGAAGGGGAGAGAGCAGTTCATCATAATGCTGATTCAAATAAAGAACCCCTTAGTGATGACAGTGTTGATGGCTTATGAGTTCTTATGTGATATGTCATTGCTATTTGTTTTTGGAAATTGGAATTATATGTTAATGAAAAGAATACTGAGATTTGAGAAAGATAGAATTTTGAGTTGAACTATATTTCATGTTGTCTTATTATTGGGATATTTTGATTTCACTTCATATCTTTTGCTTTTTTATGTTTAATATTATTCACTCATTAGTATATAAAAAATTTTTCATTTTATGTTTACGCAATCTTTTAATTTTGAGGCTTACGCCTCAAAACGTCTTGAGGCTTACGCCTCGACTCACGAATGAAAAACGCCTCAAAACCCGAATACGCAATTTTAAACATTGGTTTGGATGTTTGCAAATTAAATTGAATCGAGTTTGGTTTTCATTATCCTTGTGTTCTCCAACTTGGTTTTTCTTTCTTGTTTGTTTGCATCAGTTGTTCCAATGCAAAATAATTTATGAAGATATTTGGTGGAGCTAATCTAACTTTTTTGGGTAATTGGTGACTTTTACAAATACATTATTTATTTTTTAACATTTAATTATTCATATAATAAGTTTGCCCATCCTAAAATCTAAAGCTGGTTCCACCCCTACAATAGACAATTTTCTTGTATAATGGTAGATATATTTTTTGTGCTTGGCATTATTACCCTCAATTCTCTTTCGAAATGATATTTTTGATGCCTCTTTAGGGCATCTCCAACCGAATGTCATTCTTCTGTTTGCACCTCTGATGAGCGTCCACCCAAATGGAAAATGGAAATACATTTTTTCATTTTATCTCGGCAGTGAATAGTGTGACGCCAATATAGGTGTCGCACTATTAAGAAACCCTTTTTTTATGTTAGAAAATAAATATAAAAATTGAGATGAGAAAGAATATACACAATATTTTTTTAGTCTTAGAAATGGAGTTCGGTTGAAGATAAATTATTGTTTGATATTACTATTATTACATTTTGAAGTGGAAAATAAGTTTTTCAGTTGGAGATGCCCTTGAGAGATGATGGAAAATATGGTTTGTTAAAGGATTTTATTTAGCATGCCTCTAAAACCTCATCGTATTTTATCACTCGAGCTTTCCATACCTGTACTGTACTTTTTTTATAATTGTTGTAACTTCTAAAGTGTTATTAGGACTATAAATTATTTCAGGTTTTTCACCTATACAATCCATATTGAATAAATGTTTGATTTTCATTTTTTATTTTGTGAATTATAAGTTTTTTTAGTATGGTCTCTGCTAAAATTATTAGTTTATGTAGCAGCGTTTTCCCCATAATGTAGGTATCCTGACAAAATCTTTCTGCTATATTTCTAACGAAGAGAGGGGATGTTGTGCCCTGAGGCGGCACGGTTCATTCTGATGGTCATGTACTTGTTGTATGGGGTTAGCTAGGCCTCAGGAGTCGCTTGCTTGCGAATGATGGTGTGACCTGCTTACGAGCGGGTATGCAACACCTTACAACGAATTAAATTAACTTCCATAAATTTTATGTAACAGGTACATCGGTAAATTATCAATCCACGGGGAAGCTACAGACAAAGCTGCCCTTTACAAAGACAGGTACCAACTGTTGCATCAGAGGCTCACCCGAGACAAGTACTTCTCAAAGCCTGTATTTGATGCTGAAATGGTGGACTCGGAGAGCTGTGAGGTAATCATGCAGAACCCATCTTTTTTTTCCAAGTCGTGTGCTTAGTTGTAACTTCTGACTATTTCACTTGATTTGTGTTAATTGCTTCAATTTAGCTCTCAGTTCCTTTTATGCTTTATTATTTATACATGCCCGTTAATTATTTGTCAAAGATTTTCTTGATCCATTATTCCATTGTGGTTCCATGGGTAAGAAGCTTTTTATGATGTGGTCTATCTATTGCTGCTGCAGATAACTCCCATACAATCTTTGATTGGGTGTATTGGAAGGAGATGGCTAATGGGGGTCATATCTCAACTTGAGGAAGGTCACTTCTATTTGGAAGATCTTACTGCTGCAATACCAATTGACTTGACAAATGCAATATCCTTCTTGCACTTTTTCCATGTTCTTATGAAGTTCTTGTGCTAGTTCGCTTGGAATGATATTTAATTTCTAATAATATCTTTACTTCTGCTAATAATGATTCAGAGAAATGTTTCTTGATAAGAACTTCTACCCCTCAATTAACTCTATATTTTTACTGTAAATCTGCTTATTTCCATGTTTTATTTTTTTATCTTTTAAGTTTTTCATTTTACAGTCGTTACAGCACCAGTAACTCTGCATTTTATTTTTTGCACTTGGCGTAATTTTGGCACCATTTCTATCCTCATTGATGCCACGGTGAACTATCAACTGGTTCACTGTCACTGTAGTTTTCCTGTGTGTTTCAAATATTTATCATAAAACTTTAAAGATGCATCGAAATAAACAAAGTTCAATACACTATTACTCAATTTGCTGATACCTTGCTTTCCATGTATTTAATTAGTTGCACCCATGATACAAGTATTGATCACAACATTATTGATTAAGCATTTTAGCAGAAATGACTTACGAATGCAGTAATGATCACATACTATGTATGATAGGAAATAGTTCAGAATGAAATCAGTTTTATCTTTCTTGTGGAATCTTCAAAACAGATGAGCATTCACTTGCACATTCTACCATCAAACCCTGAGGAATGGTTTTTAGTGAGTTTTCTCTTTGCTTCACAATCTAATAGATTAAATGAGGTATTCCAAGACTAAAAAAAATAGTGAAGGCAGTTGATGATCAGTGTTGAGAGATATAATATACCCAGTATATTTGTTTGCATATCCATCCACTTTTTTTCTGGAAAATATTGTAGAAAACTGATATCCTTGACAGTTTACACAAAATCACTTCAGGATTCTTTGTCGAGAACACAGTGATTGTTGCCGAAGGAGAGCTTCTTTCAAATGGAATTTTCAAGGTCAGACTTGCGATTTTTGTGTTTATTTATTTATTTTTTTAGTTTATCTCGCATTATTTGTATATTGTCTTAAAAGAAATGAATTTTGTTATCATGGAGACGTGGCAATTTTTCATATTCACCATCACCATCGTAATATTAATAGTTAATCGTATTATGTACTTTCGGTTTTTTGTTGGCTCTGTGTTCATCTTCTGGACATTTATGTCACCAACGCAGGCAAATATCTGGTTAATTTCGTTTTGACATTTATAAATGTAGTCATCTTCTGAACTGGTTCTTGTTACAAATTTTCAATGCTAGTTTCCATGTTGGTTTCCAGCTTTTAAAGATCCTGTTAATAGCGTCTAATTCTGGTTTAACTTGCAGGTCAATACATGTGGATTTCCACCTTTAGAGGATAGAGATGATTCCTTATCTTTGCTCATGGGTCTCGATTTCTTTGGTGGTGGTGTTGTCACAACAGAAGAAAATGTAATTCATGCAACACTTAAAATCTATTTATAATCATCACTTCATCAGGCCTAGTAGTTTATTTGCTTTTCCCTTGCATCATCATCTTTAGCCCTGCCATATGTTTGTGTTTGGTTGCCTCCAATGGAAGCCTAGATTATGAAATATAGCAGTAGGGATTTGCAGCGTTTTGGTTGTCTATGTAGTGGAGAGGGAATTTGAGCTGGAGAAGCAATATAGAATGATTTTTTGCTTCCAAGTTCTTACCAACTTGTCGCTGAATTACTTGCCAATGGAGTAAATACATTCTTCTCATAGATTTATCCGCTTTCTGAACAATCGAACACTCAAGTGGAAAGCACCACTTCTAATTTGGGCAACCAAACAACCTGCATAAAAGCAACTTCTTCTCATCCCGCTTCTTAAATAGGAAGTGACTTTTATTTCTCTCCTACAAGCAACCAAGCTCACCCTAAATGCAGTTTCGTTATACTTTGTAGTCTTACTTTATTCTTGTGAAAATACTAAATCAGCCAAATCTTGCTTATAGCTCTTATTCGTTCTATTTTACCTTCAATAGCTCAGAATGTCAGCAATGGAAAAGAAAGCAGAGAATGACATGTTTGTCATACTTTCAGATGTATGGTTGGACAACGAAGAGGTAATCCAAGAATAATTGATTTTCTTCTTTCCTTCTAACATTTATTCTCAGGATGGTGATTTCTATTTTACTTGTAGAAAAGGCTATGGAAAAGCTATCCGTGGTCTTTGATGGTTATGAAAGTTTGGAGGTGGTTCCTTCTTTATTTGTTTTGATGGGAAATTTCTGTTCTCGTCCGTGCAATCTTTCTTTCCACTCGTTCTCTAATCTCAGGTAAGATTATTTTCCCATCTCAGTTCATTCCTGTCTGCTAACTGCTAGCTTGTATCGTGGTCAATATATTTTCCCTTTTTAATGCGCTCTTGAAGTTAAAGTCATTGCTCTAGCAATATAAAGAAAGTAACTTGAAAACTTGTCATGCAGGACGCAGTTTGAAAAGCTGGGAGAAATGATAAAAGCTCATCCAAGGATAAACGAGCAAAGTCGTTTTTTGTTTATCCCAGGTCCTGATGATGCAGGTAACATCAACATTTAATTGAAATTGTCATGACCTTTTGCCTATACAATTTTCAATCAGACAACTAGTTCTTCCTAATGTAAATTTATCTTTTATGCTAACGTGAGCAGGATTCTGTTGTGCTAGCCATATTTATATGGTTCGACATATTATGTTGTGCTAGTCATATTTATATGGTTCAATATATTATGTTGTGCTAGCCTGCTACCCTTGTCGTTGACAATTTTTTGCTCTATGCTTCCCCTATGCCTTCAAAGAAAATTTTTGAAGTTTTGATGCCAACATTAAAGTCTATGGTGGTTGAAAATGTAAAATATGTGTTGATACAAATAGATTGATTGCGAGATGATTTGATTTTAATGATTTATTATTTTAGGAATTTCAGTTTTAGTAAACTTTTGAAATTTAATAAACATGCCTATGATGTTCTTACAAGATTAGGATGTATTCTATGGTTTTATGCCATGGTTCTCTATGTTGCTTAATGCAGCTTACCCTCACATGAAGATTGTATGTGATCCATATTCCATGGCAAGTGTGTGCGTCGTGAGCCCTTGAAGGTTTTCCTCTACTCATATTCTTGAAACTTCTACTTATTTACATCTTTAACATTCCTTTTGGGTCTTTCATCGTCCAATCTAGTACAGAGGGATTTTGTTTCACTATCTTTTATTACGTTGCCGCCAAATTTGTGATCTCTATCATCCACTCTATTTATGAAAATTTATTTTAAATTGAATGAGGTTTTGTGATTATAAATTGAGTTATGAGGAATGAAGAAAACATTGTATTTTGATTCTTATTATGATTTTATTAATTTTTTGTTTGATGTAATTAATTCTTAACTTCTACTAGTGCAAATGAAGATTGGAGAATTTTAGAGGAAGTTATTTTCTTGTATAGGTGTGAAGCTTGGTTTTATTATTTGGTGATCTCTTATCTTTTTCATCTTCTTATTTTTCTTAATTTTTTAGTTATCATATTGAAATTATCTCAATATCTAAATTATTTATAAGAAGATTTTATATTATTTATTATTGTTGTGTCATGGAATATTCGCAGCGTATTCGCAGCGATAGAGGAATATATAGTTTAATATCTTAGCTTTGAATGATGATCCAGCAGATAAAATAGAGGTTGCAACATTTATAAGAGACCAAAATTTTTTATGTGAAAAATCCTAAAAATGGGAAAAACCACATGGGTTGGCCGAATTTGAATGAATCCACTAGTATTTGTAGTTGATTACAAATGAAGACCTTCAATGGGGGTAAAGCCTTGGCTTGATTTAACAAATATACATCATATAAAGTGCATTACATGGTGGGGATTGGAAGAATCACTATTGACATGTTCGTTTAGTTAGAAAGACTATAGTCGGTGGGAAACGGAGGTCGGAAAGACCATTGTCGGGTGATGGTGGTCGAAAGCACCGTAGTGGCAGGCGACGGAGATCAAAAGGACCATGTCGGGGGGGACCGAGGTCGAACGACTGTAGTCGGCGATGGAGGTCGAAAGGACCGTAGTCGGCGTCGGTGGCTGGTTGGAAGTTCAACGTCAATTGATGGCCGAGTCGAATTTGGTCCCATTTGGGCTCGGATTGAGTCGAATTTGGTGTTGTTGGGTTCGTATTTTTGAGACGTTCAGTTCGACTGTAAGTTAGCTGAAATTGAAGTTTTTATGATCCCAAATTTAGTTTCAGAAGTTTCCAACTTGATTGTCTTGAGATTCATGCCCGATCAAGATAATTTTTTTGCTGATATGTCGATTATTATAATATATTTTTATTATAGAGGATATTCTCCTATATTATATTTTTTTTCTTATTGTTTTCTTATCATGCCTATGTATAGGCATGCATATTATTTTACTAGTTAGCTAATTCAATAAAAACATAGTTGTTTATAATTCCCGTTGTTCTAACATGTTATTAGAGTCATGTCCTAAAACCCTCGTGATTTTCTCTAAGCATCTTCCCATCGATGCCGCATTCATGTTTTCATTCTCTACCAACTCTTTTAGTGAGATCCGCATCTCTCTCATTGATTGTTGAGGTACTTGGCTTCCTTTATTTCTTGGAAATATATACACCTATAAGAGTTACCTCTGTTCACTGGTAATGACTATTCCAGTGTATTTTTCCTTCTCAACATTGATCTCTTCATCTACAATCTATTAATACTCTTCATTAATGCCCTCCATTGATATCTTCATAAACGTGTCCTGTATTGATATCTGTGATTATATTATTCGTGCCTTCTCTAAGACGGATCTCCTTGTTGACCCTTTGTGTATTCACATTGCTCTCTCCTCTGATATTTGGTGCTCCTCTTGGGACACTCGCAATCTATGAGTAACAAAACCTTAAACTACTTCATTTTGGTCATTATTGTTTCCATACTCATGCTTACATCTCCTATATCATTTTGAGTTGTGACGTATCTTCATATTTAACTACTACATAGTCTAAATTATTTACAATAATAATTTGCACAATTTATTTTTGTAATATTCTCTTCATTACTGAGGATATTATTTTTTATTGTATTTTTTTAATCTTATGTTGTTTATATATAGGCATATAAATACTTTTACAAGAGAAATAATTTATTATTTTACAATTTATCTCCTTTCTAATACCAATTATTGGTTTGAACTCTTGATTTAGTTCTGCCAAACTTAGCATGATTTGATTTTGATTGTGGCTTGATTTTCAATTGAACATATGGTTAAATATGTAATATTCTTTTGAATTTTATATTTTATTTCTACAAGTGGTTTACTAAATTATCATTATGACATATTTCTTTACATTTTTTTGTTTTCATTTAACTAAATGAGTAGTTATTTAAATTAAAAGTTTGTGAACTACGAAATTTATGTGTCAATTTTTCTCACCCCATCATACATCTGCATTTGAAAATCTTACAATCCTAAGTGTCTTTCATCAAATTGTTATTGAATTGGCTATAGTGACTGGACCTGCAATTTCATCAGCATTCTGTCATGAGAATCTCGTAATACGCATTTGTAGGAAGTAGGAAAAAATATTAATTCTCTCATTTCCAATATTAAACATCTTTTTTTTTTTTTTCTTTCTTTCTGTTAATTTTTCTTTAATCTTCTCAGGTCCAGCAAAAGTTCTTCCAAGGTGTGCATTGCCAAACTATCTAATTGAAGAGCTCCAGAAGCTCATTCCCACTGCTATCTTCTCAAGCAACCCTTGCAGGTCAGATCCTAAAGCATTTTGCAGATTTTAACAGTGATGTAATCCTGGTAGAACATTGATGATCTCCAGTCATTGTAAATTACTTAATGCTCAATGGTACAACCCATGAATGTAATGCGTTAAACTCATGAGTTGTATCATTGAAAAAAATCCACATTTGAGGTGAAATTACAGAGAAATAAAGAGAAATTGAGGGGAGAGAATGTGATTGGACATTCTACTTTTCTTTTGGAAACAATTTTTTTCTCTTTTTCATGCATTTCTATCACTCTAGTTACTCGTTGACTAGCATCCATCGAGGATTTCTTTTTGTGGTGGTATAATTTTGTCCGATGCATTATTTTTGTCACGCATCAAATGCGAGCGACCGTCAATATATATTGTGGTTATAATAATATATAATTAGAGCATTTGATGCGGTATCTATTTAGTTGATTACTATAATTAGGCCATTTGATGCAGTATCTATTTAGGTGAGACAATATGGCTAAGGAAGTTTTCTCAATTTCAGAGTAAAATTCTACACTCAAGAAATTGTATTCTTCCGGCAAGATCTCCTCTACAGGATGCGTCGTTCATCTTTGATTCCACCTTCCTCGGAAGAAACCACTGATCCATTTGAACATGTGAGCTTAGTTTTTAACTACAACCATATGGATTCACAGATAAGCTATAAGCCTGAGCACTAATGGAATGTTTTCTTACAGCTTGTTGCTACCATTACTCATCAAAGCCATCTCTGCCCTCTACCACTCACAGTACAGCCTATCATTTGGAGCTATGACCACTCTCTTCGGCTCTACCCAACCCCTCACACGGTTAATACTTATTTGAATAATTCTTCTTTCACTTTCAAGGATAATTCCTCTTTGTTAGCTATGCTTGAGACAAAAACCAAATACTTAAGTTGCTATATATATTGGTTGCAGATTGTTTTGGGTGATAGGAGTGAGCAGAAGGCCTTCAAATACACAGGAATAACGTGTTTCAACCCTGGATCCTTCTCCAGTGATGGCACCTTTGCAGCATATCGTCCCTGCACGCAAGAAGTTGAGCTATCGGCCCTTGAAAGCTAGGATTTTGAGCCTCATAACAGAAATTTATTCTTTTGGTCACCTGTAGCTCCTACCTGAAATAATAGGAATATTTATACCGGAAGTTCCATGCTTTAGATTCCCATTATAATGTTATTTGTAATTTGGTAGCATGAGTTCGGTTCGGGGCCCCTAAGCATAGAAAATGTAAACCCAAAAAGAAATTAATTTTCTTTTTTGAAGTTTATTGGTTGTAGTTCTTTTGGTTTCTTATAGTATTGTTTTTAATTGGTGCGATGGATTCGGGTTAGGACAATGATAAAGCAAGTTTCTTGCTCGCACCTCGGACTGCCATGGATTGGTTGACAATTTAGGTGGTTATATCTCTTTCTGTTTTGGTGGGTTCTAATTTTTGAGGGTATGTTGCATTTGTATTTTCGGTTGTTATCATCTTTTTCTTCTTTGGTGTCCCAAGCTTGACAATTAGGTGCCTTATCTGAGTCTAATTGATTCTGGGGTTATATTTTTTTTTTTTCATTTCGTTCAGGTTGTTGGGCCCTTACGTGTATTATATTTCTCTGACTGTAATCTTGCTTTTTGTGGCTTTCTTTTGACCTTGTGGTGTATTGATCTTATTATTTAATGGATTTTTCTTTTGATTGAAAAAAAAAAACCATTACAGCCAATTTTATTTAAATATAGAGGGTTGTAGCTCCAGTAAAGTGCTTGTGATCAAGAAGATATTGGGATGCTGAGAGCTTGGATATTGTGTTGGCCAAGCCTCACACCACCAGCCTTATTGAGGGAAAGATTATTCTGCTAAAAGCTGTTCACGTTGGCAATAAGAAAGATTATTGAGTTATTATGATTGGATTTAATCTTTTTTTTGAGCGTTTATCGAGATGAGTCTCAGAATCAAAGCACTTTGTGTCTATCTTTCATAGTGTTTATTTAGAGGCCATTTTGTTATCTTATTTTTTTTAAAAAACCAAATTATATTCAAATAGTTGTTTCATATTAAAGTCAATGAATTGAATTGACTTTTTTTTTTTACTCAACGCCCTTCAATTTTGAGTTGATTAATTTTGATTGACTTGGAGTTTATTTTAATTTAATTATTCTATTTGTCAGTATTATCCACTAAGCTTAGCCGCCTAAAGTCAACCTCAACGCATTGAAGTTCTATTTAATATATAGAATGCATCCAAATCAATCAATGTACTCATTGCTTATATAAAATCAACAGTCGCATTCTCAATCATCTTAGTAGAATTCAATGAACACCATTAATTTCAATGACCATGTATGATCAACAGAAACTAAGGTTTTTGATGACTTTTTTTACTATTTTTTGAAACAATTTTTTAATATTTAAATTAAATTTTTTTACTAAAAAATTCTTTAAGAAGCACTAAAAAAATCATAACAAACGAAGTCTAAATCAACCAGTTGACATTAGCAGCTTTGAGATAATCACTTCATAGCTGAATAAGTTTATATGAATGGCTACCAGTGAACCATTTTTAAATTTGAACGCGTAAGAGAAGCCAATTAAGCATTCCAGAAATCCTTTCCTAGTAGGCCATCATATAAATAATACAATAGAAAAATTTATTTTCATTACAAACATAGCTTATCCAAGACTTATTGATCATATATTTCCCATACCAGTTGCAGATTTTTGTTCATAATTTGTGCTGAGCAGTAAACACCACAGCAGATCTTTCAAGAACTGAATTTCCGAGATGATTTGTAGTAAGATTGTAACATCATTAAAACATCTTTCCAATTCCATCTTTACGTGGGATGGATTCACCAAGTTCCATCTTCCCCCAGTTTCCTATCATAGGCGCCAACTGCTCGAATTTGTCAAATAACCCAAGTAGGCCTCCTGTATGTATGAAGAGAATCTTTCTGCCCTTCCATTTTGTTGGGTTTGCAGATATGTCCTTCAGAAGGGCATATGCAGCTTTTCCACTGAAAAGAACAAGACATGCGAGTTTATTTTCAGCAGAGGTATCAAGATTTTTCTCTTGCTGCTAAAATATATTGCATTTGTAGGAGAGAGATGACATAGAAGACCAGCAATTAGAAAAACTACCAATTATTCAAAGACCCAAGTTGTATGATGGAAATATGAAATAGATATACGTACAAAAAGATGTGCTAGGGATGAACCAATAGCAGAAGAACATGTTGAGAAAACTCCTCATGGACCACCAAGTGAACAATAGTTGAAGAGATTAACTAAGCGAAGGCAATCTTCAACTATGCATTAATGGAAATCTACAAATTTATACTCGATGAGAAAGTAAATGATTAAATCAAGTTAAATTTTTTTTTTAATTATATCAAGTTCAATTAGTTTCAACATTTCGTTTATTTTTGTTCTTTTAATTTCAATTATTTTTGTGCATCCCTATTATATGACCTATGAAAATTATATGCATTATCTTAGGCTTTGTTTGAGATGGTTTTTTATTGCTTTCTAAAACAGTTTTTTTTAGTATAAATTTTTTTAGTTTAAGAAATTTTTGTACTAAAAAGTTGTTTTAGAAAGCAGTAAAAAAGTTATTCCAAATGAAATCTTAATCTTTCCAATTCAATGTTTTGGGACTGATTTATTTGAGTTACAACAAATATCTAGTTTTTTCTTGAATCAAATATGCATGCCTGCCAAACCTACCAAAGCTGAATCGGTTATATATACCTATCCAACAACATATAAACCTGCCTATTCTATATTACTTGCCTATCCAACAGCATTGTTGGCTTGCCAGTGCTTCAAATTTGACAACTGAGAATTTATTTGTAGTGAATAAATTATAATTGCTCATGATTTTAGGTGGTTCAAATTTCTTGGTGATTTCTTCATATTTATTCGATCAATCTATTATTGTTTGGATTTTAGTTTTCCAATTTACTAACAACTTGTAAAGAGACAAGTTGTTACACTCCTAATGTAGCACAGTGAATGCAGCAACAGTGGGGGGAGACTGGCGGCGGCGAGGCTGGCTGATGGCGAGCGACAATGGAGGGCGGCGACTGGCGGTGGTGGCCAGCAACGGCCGAGAGTGGTGGAGTTGAGTTTTCACTGTATTTGGAAATCATCCAAATCTGAGGAATTCCAAATACACTGGATATGAACTAGAGTGTGAATTCCTTTTACTTCAAAATTTTACTATGCATTTTTTTTACTTCAAACCAAACACCAATATTTCCAAAACCCTTGCATTTGGATACATTACACTCCTAATGTAGCAAACCAAACAACCCTTAGTGATTATAGATGGAAGCCAAAGGGCAAAAAATATTATTCTATTGCTCTATGTTGATGACATGCTAATTATTGGGCATAACATTAGTGAGAGAAACAAATTCAAAAGAAAGTTAAACGTTCTTTGTTATGAAGGGTTTGGGTTCAACTAGAAAGCAAATAAGTATTTTCTCCACTTGCGGATCACTGAAAGTTAATATTTGAGAAGAGTCCTAGAAGTGAGAAAACAAAACAGAGATGAGCAATATTAACTATGAATTACATTAGAAAGTTTGATGTAAACCATCGCGTACACAAGGGTAGACATAGCCTGCATATTTAGTGTTGTCAATCAATTCTTTTTAATCTAGGACAAGAACCTATGAAGCATGAACACATGAGGACATAGTCACGAATGGACTCAACAATACGCGATATAGCATAATTGCAAAAATTAGGACACAATAAACCATTGGCACATTATATTTTTGTAAGTATTAATATGAAATCTATAATTTATACATTATCTAATAAAAACATTACAAGATGTATAATTAGTCCCTTCCAAATTTCAATTGTAACATATAGTGCATAAAAGAAATTTTATAAAGAAAATAGAAAAATAAGCATTAGTAAAAAGAAAAAGAAACACTTATGGCATAAGCATTCATTAGTCCATTTTAATTGTCACATATTGCACTTATATAAAATGTCAGAAAACCACTAAAAAGTTAATATCAATGTCCTCTTCAAATTTATTGAAGTTAACATAGTTAATGCTAGGGTATCATTAGCACTAGCACTCGTATCCTTTTCAATGACACCTTCACCTCCATCTAGAAAAAAAATATAGTTTTCAAAGATGGCCCATCAAGAGAAAGATTAGCAACTTCAACTATTACAATATCATCTATTATAGTTAATGCATCCTCGCCAATGTCCCACAACTTAATTTCTGCTCGAGTATATTCTGAGTTTTTCTAAGATAAACGATGAATATTTGTATGCAAAAATATTGTATCTTTACCCTATTGAGCATTGATCTTGTTCCTCTTTAAGTGCATTGATAAAAGAACATAGAATCTTTTTTGGGAAAAAAAAAAGATTCATGTGGCCGATCCCGGGATAAAGACATGATGTTGTTGTTGTAATTTCTTCGCTTCTTACACCATCTCTTGAGAACCCAACATATTGTCGTCTCTGCTGTTGTGAGCCTGATAGGAAACACTTGAAGTTCTCAAATATTTCCTATCAATCTTTGAAAAACAGCGAGGATTCTTCACAAAAGTCCGCACAAGAACACAAAAACATTAGATAATTTGTATTATTTGATGAAAGGGAACGGAAAATAGCAAGATACAATTGATACTCTATTCGAGAGGAGGATCGTTCTCTCCCAATCTCTAGATGCCGCTAGAGCCCAAAAGAAATCTAAGAGATCTCAAATTTCAACCAAATTCAAGATACCCAAACCCTAGGAAAATCAACTATTTAATGCATACAAACAAAAGGAATTCCCTAAACAATCCCTATATTCAATTTCCCTCCTAATCTTCCTAAAAAATCCCATGGAATCGCGGCTTGCGCGGCATCCGCCAGAGGCGGCATATCGTCGCGGTTTCTCCTGTGAATCGGTACCGCCTGGATCGGCTGGACCGATCTAACAATACTCCCCCTCCCAAAGATCCACCTTGTCCTCAAGGTGGAAATATGCTCATGTTCCAGTGGAGGTGGCCATCCTTGAGGTGGTTGAAAATCCTTGCCAAATTGCTGAGTCAAGGGCTGCACTAAAAGAGAAACATCCCCTCCCTCCTCCAACCTAATCACATCCAGCTTGTTTAGTCCCACTAGATAATCTTCCCCCACCTCTGGTATGTCCCTAACCATGGTCTTGAGTGATGCCATGGCTTTAGATAGCCCTGCATTTCCCCTTATAACCACATTTCTTCCCTCCACCATTAATTCCATCGTGAGTGCTCCCCAATTGTCCTTGGTTTCCCCCAAGATTTGCAACCATTTCATTCCCAGGATGACATCAGTACTTCCTAACTCTAGTGGGAGAAAATCCTCCATTACCTTAATCCCCTGGATGGTCAACACCACTCCTCTACAGATCCCCTGGCCTTTCTCCACCTTCCCTGTATCCATCATCACTCCATAACAACCGGTATCTATCAATTTCACTCTCAATTGGTCGACGACCTGAGTGGAAATGAAACTGTAGGTAGCCCCACTATCAATTAGCACCACCACCTCCCTGCCCTTATCTCCCTCTTCACCTTCATGGCATGATTCGTAGTAAATCCTACCACTGAGTTCAAGAAAACATCAGTCAGATCCAAGTGTAGCTTCTCCTCCATCTCCTCCTCACCTCCCTCCTCAGTTTCCTCGTTATCGCAGACGGTGAGAACCTGAAGAGTTCGGTCCTTGCACCGATGCCCTGGCGTATATTTCTCCTCGCACCTGAAACACAACCCCTTTGTCCTCCTTTATTGCATCTCCTTCTCTGTTAGCCTCTTGAAATTTTCCCCACTCCCTCCTCCTGGCTTCTCTCTGGTGGTCTCATTAATGCTGCCTGATACAGGTCCCTTGGGTGCTAGAAGAGTGGTAGTCATCCTGTAAGAGCCTCCTGAGTTGTTGCTCCTAACTCCCTTCTCTAGATTATTCTGATTTTCCACCAGCTGGGCCAACTTCATGGCCTCCCCTAAGTCATGGGCATCAAAATCTTCACTGCTGCTCGGATCTCTGCCTTCAACCCCTTCATGAAGTTTCCCTCCAATACGTATCTGATAATCGCTCCACCCTACTGGTTAGGTGTTCAAACTGTTCCCGGTAATCTGCTACTGATCCCTCCTGTGCCAGAGCAAAGAACTGCTCATAGAAATTTCCTCCCTGGTCAGTTTGGAAACGCACTATTATGCAGTCCTTGAATTCCCTCCAGTTCCTGATAGGTCTCCTCTGGTCTCTCCACTGGTACCATGACAGTGCCTTCCCCTCCAAGCATAGGCCTGTTGCTGTCAGTTTCTCCTCCTCTATTAGCTCATTAACGACAAATTACCTCTCCACCTTATAGATCCACTTATACGCATCCTCCCCCTCAAAGATAGGCATCTTTCAACTTCCTCACCTTCTGATCTCCACCATTCCCCCTTATTCCTCCATAGCTTCCCCTCTCCCAAGTGCTCGACCCAACCCACATCTCTCGGTCTTCCCTTGCCCTGCCATAGCCACACCCTTCAAATTCCCCTCTTCTTCCTTCAAAATTAGCACCCCGACGGCCGTAAAACCCCTCATGACATTCCCAATTAGCCCCTTTTTGCTCCGCTCCCCCATAGCCATACCTTTCCCCATGTCGATCTCCTCTTTCCTCCCTATGGAAAGGCTCCACATAGGTCTTCTTCTTCCCCCTTCCACGATTTCCACCTCTTCTTCCTCACGGACTTCAGAATTGGTGTTCTTCGCTTCTGGGCCATTTGCTTCGGATGCTGTCGTTTGTGCTTGAAGCTCCAACATTCTTTTCATCATATCCCTGAGATCGGCCACCTACCCCTCCATGGAAGAAATTCTTTCCTCGATTTCTTTGATGTGATTCATCTCTCCTCGAGTCTCTCCTCCAAAGCATCAACTTTCTTAGCCGTCATTACAATCCGGAGTTTGTAGATTCACAAAATCTGGATTTTGGAGTAAAAAAAAACAGCAACTTCCTCCTTTTTTTTCGGGCAAAAAACTGCTGCTGGAATTTGCCGAAACAGTCCTCCACCGGTCCCAAGACTTGCTATGATACCAATTTGATAGGAAACACTTGAAGTTCTCAAGTATTTCCTATCAATCTTCGGAAAACAGCGAGGATTCTTCACAAAAGTCCGCACAAGAACACAAAAACAGTAGATAATTTGTATTATTTGATGAAAGGGAACGGAAAATAGCAAGATACAATTGACCCTCTAATTCAAGAGGAGGATTGTTCTCTCCCAATCTCTAGACGCCACTAGAGCCCAAAAGAAATCTAAGAGATCTCGAATTTCAGCCAAATTCAAGATACCCAAATCCTAGGAAAATCAACTATTTAATGCATACAAATCAAAAGGAATTCCCTAAACAGCCCCTACATTCAATTTCCCTCCTAATCTTCCTCAAAAATCCTTCCTAAAACGGTCCCGTGGAATCGTGGCATCCGCCAGAGGTGGCATATCGTCGCGGTTTCTCTCGTGAACCGGTCCCGCCTGGACCAGCTGGACCGGTCCAGTGGACCGGTCTAACAGAGCCAACCTTTGTGGATGGTTGATGGGTGTGGGAACTTCTAAACCGAAATAGAGAGTTTGTGCCAACTGTTATGCATGTTTGACACTTGTCTTGTCCAAAACTCTCCTACAGAAGAAAATTTTGTAAATATACCATCATATAGTGAAATGTCATAGGAATGTTAAAGGCCCGTGATCTTTCCTTCTAATTTAAGGATTGGAAATTCTTGTTTATGCACCAGTGCCTATGTAATCGTCTAGAGAACAAAATAAATGAGAATAAAAACCATGTTTAGTTCACGTTTAATTTTTTTTTCTTTTCATTTTACTAAAGGAATTGGAAATTCTTTCAAAACGTATTAATAAATCAACTTAGTATCAACCAAAAGATTCACAACTAGAATAAGCGTTCCTTCGACAGCACAGGCTTCATTTGAACAAATATTATATATATTTGTGACATACAAGTGTAAGACAATAAGAGCTAAAAAATGACATCTTACCTGTAAACAGGATCTAGAATTACTCCAGTTTCTGCTGCCGTGTCTTTAACAAATTGAAGCTCTTCTGCGGTACTGATGGCATAACCCAAGCCCTTTGCCTGAAAAAAGTAAAAAGATTCTTTTCTCAACAGCTGTGACATGGGCATATATATATATATATATATATATATATATATATATATATATATATATATATATATATATATATATATATATATATATATATATTCTGCAAAGTAGCATTTCATGGTATTTTCTTTATTAATTTGGGATAATGTTAGAGATTGATCGATTCTAGATGCATGTCAACAATGGTTACATAGGAACACCATTTTCTCCCTATTTTTTTATTATTTTAAGTTTTGACTTAAATTTGCCCTTGTAAATGAATAAATACAAGCTCTATGAACTAACAACATAGATAGCTTGAGATAAATGCCTCGAAGTGTGCCATACATCACCATCATGATATTATGAGCCAATGACTACATTACTAGAAGCACGAAAAAGAAGCGTTATTTCATTTTATTAGCCCAATAATATGCAAGACTCTCAATCTTGTACGGGCTACCAAATTAGAAAGCTAGATGCTTCACAGTAATATTTAAGAACAATTTAAATAGGGTAAATTTTGAGTGTCTTCAACAAATACAGTTAGAAACCATCAAGAGTCTTCATATGCGAAAACAAGAATACAAACACACATAATGCAGTATTGATCACCGAATGAAAATCTTAAGCACATTTGTAGGCGCAAAAAAAATCACAACTTTCTCAACCCTCTTCAAGTGTACATATGTAATAGTTGGGAATTAGTGATCTAGAATACCATTATGATGCCCTTAAATGATTCCTACGCAAAATTATTCTTCTTGGTAAACTACATGCTAGGTCAACCCTAGAAATAACCTAAGGAAAAGCCTTGATTCAAATGCCACAATAGATGTCCCCGCCCTCTCCTCCTTTGTCATTATTGTGTCGTTTCATAGAATATTCTTCATTAATTTGCGATAATGTTAGAGATCACCGAATGAAAATCTTAAGCACATTTGTTGGTGCTAAAAAATCACAACTTTTCAACCCTCTAGGAGTGTAGATATATAATAGTTGAAAATTAATGATATAATGAATATTATGGTGATGCCCTTAGATGATTCCTATGCAAATTCATATTCATCATGATAAACATCATGCTATGTCAACCCTAGCAACAATGTAAGGAGAAGCCTTGCTTCAAATGCCACAATGGATGATATAATGAATACCATGATGATGCCCTTAGACAATTCCTATGCAAAATCATATTCATTTATGATAAACTTTCATGCCGTGTCAGCCCTAGCAATAACCTAAGGAGAAGCCTTGCTTTAAATGCCACAATGGATGCTAAAATCTAAGGAGAAGCCTTGCTTCATCATATACATCGAATGAAAATCTTAGGCATATTTGTTGGTGCTAAAAAATCACAACTTTTCAACCCTCCAGAAGTGTAGATATGTAATAGTTGGGAATTAATGATATAATGCATACAATGATGATGCCCTTAGACGATTCATATGCAAATTCATATTCATCATGATAAACTTCATGCTATGTCAACCCTAGCAAAAACGTAAGGAGAAGCCTTGCTTCAAATGCCACACTTTAACATTGAAAAGTTATCTTTCAAATGGCCATTGATATACAAAGTTATCTTTCAATATATATATATATATATATATTTATATATATATATATATATATATATATATATATGGTATTACAAAGTTCAATTGTAGACAATAAGCAATATGATGAGCTAAGATAAAAAAAAAATATCTATTTAGCAATATATATGCAAAGCATCACATAAAAGTAAGGGTAAAATATGTTTAAATAGCTCCCAAACAAATCCACAGTCAATCAAGCCCAAGTCAAGACAACTTGCATCTACTCTCCCTTTTTCCTCCACTTAAGCATTGACATGACCTTGGAAGTTCTAGGGAAGAAAAGCTCTTTTTTTTTCATGTGTCGTTCAGTAAGGTTAGCTTTCCATTTGTATGGCATAACTAAATACTTGATAAAAAAAAAAGTGTTGTGATTAAAGATGCCGAAAAACGACATCATAGAGTTTGAAATTGAGAATTCTGTTGCTCACATCTTGAATGTTGACAATATCATGCATATCAACCCCAGCTTGAAGCCCATCAAGAAGGCCTTGACAATAGTTGTAGAAATAGTCCGGATCATCACAAACAGAGAATGCATGAACCTGCTTTGTCAAACTCAAACTTCTAAGAATTAAAATATCTTGAGGGATCTAGTAAGCATCCAAGATTAGTATTAACATACTTTAGCTTTCAAATTGCTTAATGTAGATCCAAGGGCAAGGCCAGCAATAGTACCCCCACTACGAATAGCAAAAAGGACATAAAAGAAAATTTTGAACATAAAAAATTTTCATATAGACGTAAGCTTGATGGAAAATTATTTTATATATGGCTGATTTGAAGTATGAAAAATAATTTGAGCACTGTAGAATGAGCAAAAATTAAAAAAGATCCATCATAACATACATAGAGGGTGCTTATCCATATTGCAGAAGGAATAACGTACATGACTTAAGAATAAATTAAATACTACCTATAGGTAAATTTTTTAGATTGCCAATTTGTTAACTTGAAATTTTTTTAACAATCTTCTTTTTAGCTTCTTTTCTCTTTTCAAGCATTACCAAATGTTATAATGTCTTCAACGTAAACCAATAATATTGAGACTCCCTTGAAGCTAAGTGTTTTACAAATGATATATGATCTCTTTGACTTTATTTATATTTCATGTTGATCTTTATCTTGCTGAAACTTTTAAATCAGGCCTTTGGAGAAGGCTTCAATCAGTAGAACTTATTTTATAGTTTACCTATCAGTTGTTATGTATTTGAACTAAATCCTGGTCGGCATCCATATGCATTTCCTTCTCTAGGTCAACACATTCAAAGGCGCACTTATCATCAAATTATTATACTTTTCAGTCCATATTAGTAACTAATGATAACAAAACCCAAAGAGTGATCATTTTAATAACTAGAGCATAGGCTTCAAAGTAATCAATCATATAAGTTCGAGTACAATCTTTAACAAATATATTTTTATACATTTCTAGTGAACCATATAATTTGTACTTTTATATTAAAGACCCATCTACATTGCTCTGGTTTATTTCCCTTAGCTACCTTCATCAATTCCCATGTTATATTTTTTAAAAAAATTGTATTTTGTCTTTCTTAGCATTATTACAAATCTCCTTGATGCATTAGAAACTTCTTAGAAATAAAAAATATATATAGGATAATAAGAAAGGTTTTGAGACTATCAGAAAATTTTTTATATAATAAGAAAAAGTTCAGAGGATGTTCAGCCTCCTTTCAAAAGTTCTCTTAGTGGATTCCATGACAAGGAGTGATTTAGTTTAATTACGTGCATTTCTTAAATTACGTCGTTTGATTGATTTTGAGCAGAACATAAGGAAGTCCTCCGAAGCATCAGCAGTGTATTACAGGATGCCGTTAGTGCGACATCAAAGCCCGCTCAAATTGAGAGGATTAGAAATTCTCTCAAAATTCTTTCGATGTTTTCGCCGAATCGAAAAGCGACCGTGAGCAACGACCCACCACCAATCTTCCCTTCCCCACCTGCCGCCACTGGCCCATCCGGCATCACCGCAAATCCAGACAGCAGCAGCGCCACGTACGTCGAATCCTTGCCACTCATCACCAAATGCATCGCCGACACATCCATCGGCGCGTACACAACCATCGACCCCGACGCGTTCGTGCACATCTCCTGCTGTATCAACATGCTACTCTAGTTTGCGCTCACTACCTGCACAATTCGTCGAAGAAAACACAAAGTTCAAAGTTTATAAGAATTAAGATGTGCATATATGTATATATGCTTACACTGGCAGAGCGCAAGGAGTCGGCGTTGCCTTCATCCTAGCCTTTTGCAATATGAGCCATCTCTTGCATTGATCCGCCATTGGAAAGAATGTCCCACTGGCTACAGAGGGTCTCATTGCGGAGAAAGTCGAAGAGGCGGTGCGGGGAGACAGGGAGCCAAACGGAAGTGACGGCGGAGAGAACGACGTCGGGCTGTTCGTTGGGATCCTCCATGCTCTGTCGGGTCATCATCCTGACATCCTCACCAATACTCCCAATGTTCGCCAGGTGGCTCCACTTGCGCGCTAACGAAGTACAAACCCCCGCGCAGAAGTTGTCTGTCATTCTTTGCGCTAATTTTAGCATACTCTGTCTCCCCGTCGGCATTATCCTTGCTTCCACGGCCATTTCATACATTCAAACACTAATCAACCAAACAGTTAACCATGTTCATACCAGCATGGTCACAGTTGGTGACGGAGGAGGACATAAGGATGGAAAGGCATTCGCACTGGCGCTGCAGTGTGGCAACCCATCGCTGCGCGCCAAGCGACATGCTGGAGGGGAGAAGCGGCCAGTAAAGTTGATGCGCTGCCGTTTATAATAAGAATGACAATGTATTATTACTTATTACAGGATGTCGTTCGTCGAAAAGCTGATACGCCGCCACCGTTTAAGTTGCGATGATACAATGATGGAATTCAGACAACAATGGTTCAATGGAGGTCGTCTAACGACAGTGATAACACCAAATAATACTAATCATAATACATTGTTTTAATAAATATATTAGTTGTAATGCCATAATAAATTATTACAAAAAAATTGCTTTTACTTTACTTAGGATCTACCTAATCAAACAAGGGAAACAATTATCCTACGTTTATTTTGCAGACAGCAAAACAGTCTCAAAGTATTCGAAAAGCACTATATTTACTTTACACTGCATTTTTTTTCATGCAACCAAACAACCCCTTAGTTGTTTGAACTAGCGTGAATTGAGGGATTAATGATTTCTTTCTTGAGTAAATTGTAGTGGATGAGTAGAATGGGTTTAGGGGACAAATTTTATAAATAATGACGGTAATAATTATTATTATTAAATTGAATGTGAACAAAGAAAATTTTAAAACACACCATAGTCACTAGAGCTGGTTCCTGACATGGATTCCACTTGGCCATGGAGGGATAGATGGGAGATTGGAACTAAAAAAAAATAATTAGCTAGTCACTAACAATGTCAACGACCGTCTTTAGCATATAAATATATATTATTCGTCGTTGTCATCTATATCAAGCAATCTAGGAGAAATAAATTTAACAGAATTATAAATGCAAAAATGTGTGTTTCTGTATATGTATATATGTATATATGTATATATATATATATATATATACATATATATATATATATATATATATATATATATATATATATATATATATATATATATATATATATATATATATATATATATATACATATATATATATATATATATATATATATATATATATATAGTGTGTGTGCTCCAAAAATTCGGCCTTGGCCTTCACCCACAATGCTTTTTCTCTTTAGGGGAGTTTTAACGGATTAAGTTCCGGGGTAAATTTTGGAAAGGAAGATGGGTTTGTAGATAAAACACTCCAAGAAATTTCCCCTCATTTTGTGAGGACTTTAAGATCTGAGTTCGTATTTCCTATAGGCGCAAGCCCCAATAGTTAATTACCCCTCCCGATAATGAGAGAGAACTTTTAATTAAGGCTAGTCGTCGATGAATACATCGTATCTGTGGATATGAGATATCCGACATATAGTAGCAGCATGGGCATTTGAAATTTTTGAAAGGTGTTTGAAGATTGTATATTTAAAATTTAAAATTTCACCATCTTTTACTTAAAGCGAATGATAGAGGAATGGATGATGGACCCGATCAAGATCCTATGGTTCTGTCATCCCGGGCCATCGTGGTCCCTCGTCTAGTTAGTCAGAGGAGGTAATCGACCCAACCTGATAGAAGGATCCTTGTCGGCAGCCATGGGTTGCTTCGTCCAAGGGTACCTTGTAGACTTGAGGGGAATGCTTGTTTAAGGGGACAAATTTGAATCTACGTTAGCTAATAGAGGGCTTTATACCCTATCAATTATATCATATTGATTCATATCTCAAGGATTTAATGTCATTAAGGAATGTTTTGGCTCTGGTCATAATCGGTATTTCGTGGTGCAATTTGGCGGCAAAACCACTCGGTTAAGAGAGCCCCAAATCATGACCATTTATCCTACGGTGCCATTTGGTGGGAAAATCGCTGGTCAGAGGACACGTATCACGTCCTTACTTGCAGGAGATTATTTCAGAATGTATCATAGTAATATTTTCGACTATGCATTAACTCAATGTGAACTGAAGTAAATTTTAATTTGTCCACGTCAACAAACTGTTGCAGAAGGTGGATGAATTTTGCTTTAAGCATTGATTGTTGAATTTCTTTTTTTAAAATATTTGAATTTGGAATTTTCTGGGATTTTGGATATTTGGATTTTGGGGATATTTGAGTATTTGGGAGGCATTTGAAATGTTTGGAATTAACCCCTCCGGTTGAGATCTACATTCAACACGGCCATCATCGTGGTGACCTTGAGGGTCATTTCTATTTGTGGATTGAACCTTGTCGACTCTGTCGCGTTATCGACACAGGATCGGGTTTCGTAGGCTTATGACTTTGTTGATGAATTTTTTTTGTTAAGGCATTGAATGTCATATATGAATGTATAAAATAGATATTATGGTCGACACCCTGACCGTATATCTGTTTGATAGTTCGAGCCGTGTCAACTCCTATCGTATAGAAGGATCAGGCTCAAACTACGCTCATTTATTGACCCACGCAGCATACCTAAACATCACGTGTGTATTCAAAACACGCTCGTGGTGGCCCATGCAAGTGTTTGGGGGCATTTTATAATTATTTTTTGAACCTTATAAGCTCCTATTTACTTGCTTAGGAGGATCATGTTCAAATTTATTGACCCGCGCAACATCCCTAGATGTCACGTTGTACCCATAACATGCTCGTCGGGGCTCATGCGGGTTTTGTGATTGCACCTACCCCTTATGTACCTATATGAATACAAACTACGGTGCATGTGCGGGGCATTTTGGACATTTGACGGGTCTTTTATGATGACTCATAGAAGTTCATTTTGTAATAGTCTTTTCAGCATTTACTTGTGGATAGTATGGTGCATGCACGACCATTATTCATCGAGGAACTTGCAAGCCTCAATGATCTTATCCAACTCAATGTTCAAGACCTGGTTGAACTGAGATTCATTCACTCTATAATGATTTGATTTGACTTTCTCTTCCTAGAACGAACTCATATAGGAATTAGTGGACAACTCCTTGATTATGCCATCATCATCATCTTCAATTGTTGGCTTAAATAAAGAATCAATCATTTCAACCTTGAATGATTGTGCCATTGCTGACATTCTATACGTCAACAAAATTAATGGTTGCTGCCTCGAACGGGCATTGTAGCGATTGAAAGCGCATCGGGTCGTATAGGAGAAATATATGAGATAATCATTCCTAAAAATAATTGTTGTAGCCTTTGATGCAGTTGGAGTAGCGTGTACTTTCTGCTTGTAGTTTTGAGTTTAGAACGCCAAGATTTGCATTGATCTTTAACAGTACATTTGTCAAACATTGATCATTAACTCCAGTGGGCGCAATACAGTGTATTGATGTTGACTTGAATGCATTCCGATGAGTTACATCATCATTTTCGCTATATATCAAATCCTTCTGGTTGCAAGTGGCGTGTTGATTGTGGCATGGGTCGCCATAGCAGCTCATGATCATCTTTATTGTGTACCAATCCTTACTGACTACAAGAGGTGTATACGCGATTTTCCCACCATTGCTTGCAAACAGGACCATTGTAGGCATTTTTAATCTTCTATGAACAAGTTGCTTTGGGCGCAAATCTTTCAAAATTGTCTATAAATATTTGTATTAACTATAAATTTTCCATATTTGTCCGTAGATTATATGCCATGTGTACGACAAGTCTCCCTCTACAACTCGAAGGCGTTCATGTTCATTATGGTCATTTGGTGTATGCTCGTTGATAATGTATTGTACATGCAATAAGTTTCCCGCAACGACTTGTAAGAATTTGCATCTACTGTAGACCTTTAACATTTTGCTCGTCTATGATTTCTAGTATGTATGACAAATCTATTATGAGGGCACTTATGTACTTATGTTACAACAATCTTCTATTTCATGCTTGTAGAAGATTCATCACACCATGCTTTTACATAATATGCAACCTGCATTGTAGCTCATTACATATTCTTCATGGTTCACTCATGGATACTCCTTGTGTGCATTGAAACTCCTCTATTACTTGATGTATTTTCTTGTAATGGTTCAAACATTGCAAGTTCAATAATTCCCATCATCATTTATAGTCATCCACGAATATCCACAAGATTTTTGTGGTTGTTTGTAAGTAAACCATTATATGTAGTAGGTTCATGTTGATCATTGCTCATGAATGATGTATAGAAACTTCAATCATCATATGTCATTGTCTGCAAATGCTTATTGATATTCACTTGAATTCTTTGACTTGTTTTCATGATATTTGAATGGCTTAAATTTTCTTTGGTTAGCATTTTGCATCATATTGAGGTGATAACTCCTTATCATTCCACCAAAGTTTTCATGTCATCATTTGTAATTGTCCATTGGTATCCACTTGAGTTCTTTATTTATTATTCGTATGATTGCAAATTGTTAATTTGAAGGTTCAATTTTCTGTTGCCCATTCGAGTTCGAGTCCCCTGCAATCGATCTTGAATTTATGGTCATTTCATTTAATGTCAAAATCAAATTCAAGTAGTCTTGTTCAGTTCAAGCCCACTAATTCGTGTTCAGTTTAGGTTCAAATCAGGTCCTTCTCAAGTTCATTTGCTCATTCAATTTTGTTCATGTTAAGTCCCTTGTGTTCTTTTCGAATTCAAGTTTGAGCTTAATAGATTCAAGTATATTTTATTAATCATTTACTTTGTGTTCAAATACAAGTCTAAGTTGTCCAAATAAAGTCTGCGGTGCACTGAAAATTTCGGCTGCCTACCGGCGTCTCCCCTGTTTAGGAGAAACAACGGAAAATTGGGTCTTCCCACCACACTAAGAAAAGCATGTATGATAGGTATCCTCGGACACCGCAACCGTATTTTCTTCGTCCCCCACCACGTAAAGAAAAGCATGTATGGGTCTTCTACAGCACCTGGTTGAAAAGGCAATCATTTTCACGCGAACGGGTACTTATAGGTGTTCCCACTCGTCATAGGCGTCCCACCGTGTTCCCATCCCACCACGCTAAGAAAAGAGTGTATATGCAGTTTTCCGGTGCACCGCAAACGCCGAAAAAAGAATTTTGGGTGATTACCCGCTTTGTCGCAAGATGAACTTCTCCAACCACGCTAAGAAAAGCGTGTATAAGTGGTTATTTTGTCGCGCTGCAAACGTCCAAATCGGCTCGGAGTTTTGAGTTTGGAGAGATTATACCTTTGCATGTGGATCGGCGGCGGCGACGGCAAAATTTTACAAAAATACCCAAATATGAAAATGTACCAACTACATAAATTTCTACAAGTCATAAAATCCCCCAACTCTCTCTCTCTCTCTTAAAACTCCTCCTCAAATTTTTATATATATGCATGTAATGATCAACGTTTAAAATTGCGAAGTAAAAGGCGCGCCTCAGTGCAATTTCGTCCAATTAAGCCTCAAAGCCTACGCAATAAGTTTAGTTTAAGAGGCTTACGCCTCAAGTTTACATAAGGCGCGCCTCGCCTCATATATTTAAGGCGTCGCCTTTTTAAAATTTAACCCTTTTTTTTCAGTTCGGACCCCCAGTTGCCGACGTGGCGCGCCTAAAGAAATATCGACGTGGCATCAACATTTAAACCCTTGTAAAGGTCGAATGGCGGAGTCGACGTTTCGATTTTCAAGTTACAGTAAACTTTAGAACTTTCAAGCATTCACCCGGAGGAATTTCTTCTAAGATGGCGTCACCCCCAAAGAAAAAGGTAACTTAATGCTATGTTTTCTGTTTCGTAATGCGTATATTATGGTTATGCTATGCGTTGGCGTTCAAGGCTCTGAAGATCTTCCGATTTTATGCTTATTCTATGCGTATGCATGGCTTCACAAAACTTTTTAAATGTTTGATACTGTGATGCCATCGTGTTTTTTTTGTATTCAGGGTTTATGATAAATTTATGTTGAAATTTGAAACATAAAACCTAAAAAAATTTTTAACCATCGAGTAAATATGCGTAGGCTGTGCTTACGCAATGCGTCTTTTGTGCGTACACGTTGCTTACACTGTGCTTATACTCTGCGTACTTTATGCGTGCGTATAATTTGCTGTATGTTTCCTGCAATGTGCGTGTGATGTGCGTAATGTATGCATATGTTATGCGTACACTGTGCGTGACCGTTGCTTATAGTCTGCGTATGTTGTGAGTTTTTTGTGCGTATCTCATTTACTTATTTTTAATCTATCATTTTTTACAATTTTCAGATATATGTTCGTCCAATTACCTTTAGATGCTATGTTTCTTCGTTTCAAACAATCTGTGATAACTTTGTTTGGCAAATTACTCCTGAAATCAAGAACACATTGAAACATTTAAAGATGATACAGTTTTTGGAATTTCCTGGGTTTGAGCAAAATGTCCCTCTTATTTATGAGCTGATCTCAAGGTGGGACATTTCAAAATAATGCTTTGTTATAAAAGGTCAACCCATTCCTTTCACTGCTGATGAAGTGGTCCTTCTTACTAGTCTGCCAAATAAAGGAGAAGAAATATCCCGACATTCCTTAGCACATACTTCAGTTACATCAACGGAAATAAGGAATGACATGATGGAGTTGAACAAGCAAACCCCCCAGAGACTATGTTAAGAACATTTATCATGTATTTATGTTCAAATTTATTTTTTCAACTTAACAACTTCAAAACCCCTCGGTTGATTCAAAGAATAACAAATAATCCAGATGTTTTTTTATCAATAAACTGGGTTAGTTCAATTAGGGAGTTTTTAGTTGGAGAGTTTAATAAGGCATCCTCCAAGATTTCAAATAAGAAGCCAGCAGGTTACATCAACGGTTTTGAACCTCTGCTAATTGTGAGTGCTAAGTGTTAAGTGCTAACTGCTAAATTCATTCAAAATTTTATTGGCTCAATGTGAGTGCTAAAATTTTCTTTCATCTTATGCAGATTTGGTTCCTGGAGCATACTACTATTCATGCTCCTATGTATGCTGACAAAAGGTCCCGTTTTCTTCGATGGGCCGATGATATTGTATATACTACAGAGGTAATCACTAACTTATTTGCTAATATAAGGAAAAGTCAGATTTGTAATGTCCTACAGGCAGTTTCCCAGGAAAAAAATGGATATAGTTAATGTCAAGAAATATCCACCAGACTGTCCTACATCCCCTGATTCCCCTCATGACATATCCACCCATCAAAAAAACCCCCCCAATCTCCCCATCATACCCCACCTCCTCAACAAGACCCCCACCAATCTCCTCAGCAACCACATTTAAGTTTTTCTGCTGAAGCACTTCAGTCTCTACAAGAAACAATAATGAAATACTACCAAGAAACATGCACAAAACTTTTTCGAGAATTTGAAGCAGGCTGAGCACAAAGTTTGAAGATCTTACTGAGAGAGTTGGAGTTATTAAGGTCAAGCTCAATAATTACATTGATCAGAGCAAAATAGTTCCTCATAAAAGATATGTTAGCTACTCTTCATCTTCCAATAAGAAACAGAGATCAGATATCCCACCCCACAGCCCCAATGAACCAAAATGAGTCAATCCCAGCAAAAGATCAAATCCCACCAAAAGATCCAATCCCAACAAATGAGCCAGTCCCAACAGATTTGCAACTTATTCCATATACAAATCCAAATGAACCAATACCAGTAGATAACATTCAAATAAAACATGTAACTTATGTTTATGCAGATGAAATAGAAAATTACAAAGGTCTTCTGTGTTTGACTTCTGAGAAGAGAAATTTTGTGCTAGAATGTTTGAAAAAGTACTCTAAAAGGTAAAAAATTGCAACTTTATTTTTGTTTGAAGATCTATATGCGTATGATATGCGTGTGTTATGCGTATGATATGTGTGTGGTATGCGTATGATATACGTGTGTTATGCGTGTGTTATGCGTGGGTCATGCTTATGAAATGCGTATTTAATATTTTTTTTTTTGCAGGGGCGATAGTATCGTGTTTGTTATTAACATTCTTATTTCCAGATCTGAGATTGATGAGTTATTAAGCGACAGTTATTTAGGCAATGAACATGTAGATATTTTTGTCTATCTTTTAGATGAGAAGTGTAACCTTATGCCAGATAAGTACCATAAGTTTCTATACATCTCTTCAATCTATTGGGTTAGTAACTTAGTGTTTAATTTATCAGTTTAACTATTGGATTAGTAACTTAGTATCCATTCTTAGTTCTTACATTTACTACTTGCACTTGCAGAATAACAAAGGAAGGAAAAAATTGTCCAAATTGCAAATCGACCATATAACCGAGATTTATGTTACTTCAAATGATATTTTATTACAACCAATCATTGAATCCGATCACATTACCCTTCTGGTTGGTTTGCTGAAAGAACATAAGTGAAAATTTTATGACTCATTGATCCACCGCATCAAAGAGCATAGGCTTGTTGTTCCAAAAATCGTAAGTGTTAGTCTGTTAGATACTTAGATGAACATGAACTCTTCAATTTTTAAAAAATTTACATAACTAATCCTTGCTCTACGTATATTTCAGCTTAAAGCCCTATATTCTGACACGAAAGGAGCTTTTGATAGTGATATTAGAAAATATAAGCTTTCTACAATTAAAGGTATACCAAAACAGTAGAACTCTTTTGATTGTGGAATGTATGTCTGTAAATATATGGAAAGAATAAGTCTTGAAGGCAACACTGATTGGACTGATAGTACAAATTGGCAACGAGACATGCCAAAGTATAGGGCAGAATTTGCATATGAAATATAAAACGTTGCCAAAATAACAGTTTTTTATTCTGTGTATAAATATTTTTCATTCTGATTCTGTGTATAAATGTTTATTTAAACATAGTACGCACAACGAACGCATAAAATACACATAATGAACTCACAACGTACGCATTACGAACGCATAGCGTACGCATAACGCAAGCATGATACACGCACACATAAGTAGTAAATTTTATTTATAAAATTCTATTATATATTTTATGAGCCTTTAGACGGGTATGGTTGGGAGGATAAGAGGGTAGGTTGATTTTTTATGAGCCTTTATTACTTACTATTGCTCAACATTCATATTTCTACTATATAATGCGAGACCACTTGAAGAAAATGTTAACTCATGATGTAACCACTAAAAAATATATCTTTCAATTCTGTGTATAAATGTTATTTACATTGATTTGAGTAAAAAATTACATATTAAATGATAATACGCATAAATTAAACATAGTACGCACAACGAACGCATAAAATAAGCATAATAAACTCGCAATGTACGCATTACGAACGCATAGAGTACGCATAACGCACGCACACATAAGCAGTAAATTTTATTTATAAAATTTTATTATATATTTTATGAGCCTTTAGACAGGTATGGTTGGAAGGATAAGAGGGTAGGATGATTTTTTATGAGCCTTTATTACTTATTATTGCTCAACATTCATATTTCTACTATATAATGCGAGACCACTTGAAGAAAATGTTAACTCATGATGTAACCACTAAAGAATATATCTTTCAATTCTGTGTATAAATGTTATTTACATTGATTTGAGTAAAAAATTACATATTAAATGATAACATGCATAAATTAAACATAGTACGCACAACGAACGCATAAAATACGCATAATGAACTCGCAACGTAAGCATTACGAACGCATAGAGTACGCATAACGCATGCATGATACACGCACACATAAGCAGTAAATTTTATTTATAAAATTCTATTAAATATTTTAATTAATATATATCTTTGTTTGTAAGTTACTTACATTAAAATGATGAAGAAATAAGGAATATGATGTTTATGACTCTTGTTAGATTTTTATGATTTCATTTTCTAATCTTGAATATGATACTTGAACAAGTACAAAGGGTTTATGGCTCTTATTGGATTGTATTTAAGGAAGAGAAATATGATGTTTGAAAGATTGTGTTTAGCAATTGCGTTCAAATATTAGTATTTGAATTTCTTATTTGTTTTAAAACAAAAAAAATAATAATTTTATAAATAACTTTGAAACGTTTTTTAAATAATACGCACAACGAACGCATAAAATACGCACTAAGTGCGCATAATACACACACAAAAAAATACAAATTACGCATATAGTACTCATAAAACACGCACACATTCTATTAAAGGTTTTTGGTTACTTACATTTAGTATGAAGTATGGACTGAGGGGCCGTGACATGAATAATAATTTTTGTTAGCTGTGGACTGACGGGTGGCAGATATGGTTGGGAGGGTGGGTTGAACTTTTATGAGCCATTATTTACAATTTATTACTTACTATTGCTCAACATTAAATTTTTCACTATAAAATGCGGGAACGCTTGCCTTATGGTAACGCATGGTTTTTTCAAACAGAAGTAATGTAGGCTTGACAGAAGGTTTGATTTTATTATGCCTTGCCTTCTGTTATGCCTGCATTACCTCTGATTGACAATCATATGTAAACATCAAAGCAAGCTTCTCTTGTAATTATTTTGGTTTAATATTTTTAATAGAATGATTGATGTATTGTCCAATATAAATCATCTTTGACAACCAAGCCTTCCATTCATTACTACGATACTTATCCTCCTCCCATGAAATTGATGCCAATAACTTGTAAACATAAACATCTCTATCCTGACCAGGTTTATGTTAACAAGTTATTGGCATCAGGAACATGGGAGGAGAATAAGTATCGTAGTGTGAAGGGAAGGCTTGGTTGTCAAGATGATTTATATTGGACAATACATCAATCATAATTCCTGTAGGAAAGTTGATGTTGTTGTCTTGTTGAAGATATACATTATGTTCTCTTGTAAAATTGTATTTGTTATAAATGTTCTTTTAATTTGTTCTTATATTTTTTATATTGTACATAGTCATTAAATATTCTTTTTTTATATTTTTATATTTTAAAAAATATGCAATGTTAACGCAGAGAGCACGCACAAAACACGCATGGTGAACGCATATTATACCCATATATAACGCATAGGATACGTATAATGTACGCACAATAAAATAATTAATACTCCCAGTACTCAAACTATACCCAAAAAATCATGTTTTATTAACTATTAATACAAAATCATACATTAAATTACTTCTGCTCCAAAACACGCAATGTTCACGTAGATTGTACGCACATATTACGCATAAATACGCATAGAATACGCAGTGTTCTGCTTTATCGACGTTTCAACATTATATAATACTGAACACATCCAACACGCATATTAAACCCTACACTTATTTGCTTGGAGGTTTCTTCTACTGCGAGACTGCGAGTTGGGTTGCTGTCTTCTCCGTCTGACCAGCGTACGCTTCTATCCGAGCCTCCGAGGCTACTGTCTCCTCCGACCTGCATCAGGTCATATAAAAGATTAGTAAGAACTCGTTTGCTTCCTATTTCTCTCATTCAGGATGGTCAAAAATAATGATAAGGCTGCATCAGGTCATAGAAAAGATCCAGCATGGAAATATAGCACTCAGGTGGATGTAGGAGGAAGTGATAAAACATATGTCTATCTGAAATGCAATTATTGTGATAAAGTTGTGAAAGGTGGTGTGACTAGAATGAAGGAACACCTTTCAGGCTCTCACAAGAATGTTGCTCCATGCTCCAAAGTTCATGATACTGTAAGGGATGAGATAAAGTCATACATAAATAAGTCTACCACATCAAAACATCTTGCACAGAAGCAATTTGAGGATAGAGTTGATGCTGTATCTTACTACGGGAGTGAGCGCAGCGTTAGGGATTCATGTTCTTCTATGAAGCTCATTTCATCTAGGGGTGCTAGAGGGCCTATGGATCATTATATGGTTGACACATCAGAGGATAGGCCTTCTACTACACAGAAGATGGCCCCAAAAAATGCAAGAGAGGCACGGAGAAGAGTGTAAGGATATAGGCAGATTCTTCTACGAAAATGCAATTCCATTTAATGTTGCAACATCACCTGCTTATTACAACATGATTCGTTCAGTTGGAACATTTGGGAGAGGGTTCAAACCTCCAACCATGTATGATTTAAGAACATGAATTTTAAAGGAGTTGAAAAGCACTGATAAAAGCATTGAAGAAATTAAGAAGACTTGGGCCCAAACAGGAGTAACAATTATGTCAGATGGGTGGTCTGATATCAAACATAGAAGTCTGATCAACATCCTCATTAATAATCCTTATGGTACTGTGTTTTTAAGGTCAATTGAAGCATCTGACCAGGTCAAAGATGCTGAGTTCATATTTAGATTATTAGATAGCATTGTTGATGAGGTTGGAGAACATTTGGTTGTACAAATTATGACAGATAATGCAAGTTCTTATAAGGTTGCAGGTAATAAACTTATGGAGAAGAGGAAACATTTGTATTGGACTCCATGTGCTGCACATTGCATAGATCTGATTCTTGAGAAGCTTGGGGATCTACCTCAACATAAAAATGCACTCACTAAAGCCAAAAAATAACCAAGTTTATTTACAATCACTCTTGGGTTCTAGCTCTTATAAGAAAGTTTTCGAAGAAAGAAATTCTAAGGCCAGCCGCAACAAGATTTGCCACCGCATACTTGACCTTAGAGAGCATGCTGGATGCCAGACAACCTTTAGAGGCTATGTTCACATCTACACAGTGGTTGAGTTGTGCTTGGGCGAAGAAGGCTGAGGAAAAAGAGATTAGAAAAATTGTTTTAAATGACAGATTTTGGCAAAGTGTCTTATATGCCATTACAACCACTAGACCTTTGGTTCATGTTTTAAGGATGGTGGATGCTGAGAAGAAACCTGCAATGAGTTTCATCTACAATGCTATGGATGAAGACAAAGAGATGATTGCCTCCAACTTAGGAGGCAGTGAGGGAAGCTTTAGGGAAATTTGGAATATTATTGATGATAGGTGGAAACTACAACTTCACCGACACTTGCATGCCGCTGGCTTCTACCTAAACCCTCAGTATCAATACGCAGAGAACAAGTCTACAAACCCTGAAATAAAGTTGGGATTATATCATTGCATGGATCGTCTAATAAGTGATGCAACTGAAAGATCAAATGCTGACTTGCAATTGGTATCTTTTAGGAACAAAGAAGATTTTTTTGGATTACAACAAGCAAAAGATACATTTGACAAACGATCTCCAGTTGAGTGGTGGATTCAATTTGGTGATGGGACTCCAGAATTACAGCGTTTTGCTGTGAAAGTTTTGGGCTTGACATGCTCTTCATCTGGCTGTGAAAGGAATTGGAGTACCTACAACCAAGTGCATACAAAGAGGAGAAATCGCTTGTCGACATTGAGGATGAACTCACTGGTGTACATTATGTACAATAGGAGACTCAGAGATAGAAATTTGAAGAAAAAAGGATTAATGGATGATGAAGATCTTTTGCTTTGCGATGATGTGGCATATGATGATGAGTGGTTTGTAGATGATGAAGTTGAAGTGATGCCGTCTGAATTACAAGATGAAGATTTAAATGTTGATTTCTTTGATGGTCTTAAAGCATCCACATCCACCACAACTCAAAAACAAATCAAAAAATGTATATAAATAATATAGTTTTCTTTTCTTAAACTTTTATTAATGTATTACACTATTATTCATTATGATATTGTTCAAAAATATTTACTATTTAGGGAAGAGGAAGATAACTAATAATGAGGAAGAAGAAGCTGATTGGGAGATATTGGACTCTATAGGACAGAGGGAAGAGGAGAGAGCAGCTCATTATAATGATGATTCAAATGAAGACCCCCTTAGTGATGACTGATGAGTGATGATAATGCTAATGACTAGTGAGTTCCTAACTTCTTAAGTGATATGTTAATGTCATTGCTAATTATCTTGTGCATTTTTATGTTTTATATATTATTTACTCATTAGTACATACAAAATTTATTATTTTATATTTACGCAATTTTTTTTATTTTGAGGCTTACGCCTCAAATCGCCTTGAGGCTTACGCCTCGCCTCACGAACGAAAAACGCCTCAATACCCGAATACACAATTTTAAACCTTGGTAATGATACATATCACTATGATGGTATTAATTAACCATTAATAGGATGCAATAACTTATAATACAAGGGTAATAAACCATCATAATAGAAGGAGAATAAGATGGGAAAATAATATAACAAAAAACAAATTCACTTGTAATGGGCTTTATGTTAGACGAATGGGCTGTATGTGGTTAGATAGACTTCAGGATTTCTTGGATTTTAAGTAGACATGTAGTAAGGGGCAGATTATAATTGGTTCTTGGGTGAAAAAAAAAAAAGAAGAAGAAAGCATTGTTTTACTAATGGGATATTAAAGCGACTATAAGCAAAAAAACGTTGGACTGTCAAGTTGCTGGAAAGCACTAGAAACGCATCCAATGAAATAATGCCACCACTAATTTATGTACAACAGCAAGTGGACAATAATAATAATAATAATAAAAGCTATAAAACTTCTCAATTTGCACAGCGATCAATAAGACTTACTCTCAACATCAGAAATAAAGAAATAAAGCCAAACAAAGATTCTTTTTTTTTTCACAAGAACAAAAACAACAGAATTCACTTTTAACTTTTTTGTTTTTTTTTAATAAGGACAAGTGAGTGAGATGATGGGACGTGCATGAATCTTTGTATGGAAAACTGAAGCTATTGCTATTCAATTAAGTGAGGATGATTGCTATTAAATTGATGAGAAGGGCTGTTTCGTAAGAACAGAAACAGAAAAGGTTGTCGTGGAAGAAAGCTGTTCACGGATGGGAGTCTGAGAAGAAGAAATCAGCTTAAGGAGATCCAAACAAGTGCAGGAATTCGGCTAAATCATAGAGATTAGGGTCAGATTTATCTTGGTCTGTGGCATTTGAATGCTCTAACTGTGGGGGGAATTGGGATTTGACAGAGAAGAGTGGAGCTTCAGTTGGGAGGAAATGTGATTGAGCGATGTGAGGTTCAGTTAGTCTTGACGTGGGGAGGTTATGAAACTGTAAAGATCTCCTTGTAGAAGAAGAGACGGGCTAGAGTTTGAGGCGGAAGGTGAAGAACTTTTCGAACCGGGAGTTGAGTGGGGAATTACTGAAGGAGCTCTCTTGTGCTTAGAAGGTAGAAGCCGCAAACGTTCTCTTTAGTCCCATTTTAATTAAGGAGCTAGGCATTTGATCGAGGCAACGTATATCCGAGGTTTTCAGTCAACGGATTTTGAGGGATTCAAAGTAGAGACTTCGCAGGAACGATGTAACAATTTAATAACATTAATTTCGATTTAAAACGTCATTTGACTTCTAATTTTTTTATCAAATTAATAATAATATTTAATATTAAAAATTCTAGTTAATACTATTATCAATCAGAATGTCACCAATGCAATGGTTTCCCTAAAAAAAGTCTGGATTCATGTGATTTTCCCAATTTGCATGCTAATTATCTCGATTTGCATGTCGATTTTGTCGAATATCGAAATCGGACAAATTGATAGTGAATTTAAAGTATTGTTGATGTTCAGGTTGCAACAACACAGTCCGTTTCGCGATCGGACTTCGTTTGGGTGACGTTGAGGCCTAATTTTCTCAAAATATGTGTTGGCGTATTAAAGCGCCTTGATTTGCGTGCACAACCTCATTCGAACAAATTGGTAGTGCATCAAGAGTATTGACGGCATTTCGAATGCAACATCGAAGTCCGTTCATCAATCAAATGTCATTTGGATAGCGTCGTCGACCTTTTTTTTGAAATGTGTGTTTTGCCTCGGGATGCGTATTGACCTCCTTGCATGTTTTGATTTGAACGAATTGGCTGCCCTCCATAAGTATTTAGGATGTTCTGAACGCAGTGGTGAAGTACGTTTTGTGGTTAGACTTCATTTGGGCGGTGCCCTCCTTAAGTATTTAGAATGTTTTGTTTCGAAATTCGTTCCCCCAATTTGGATGACCCAAATTGAGCATAAAAATGTAGTTCTTAAGTATTTGCAATATTCCGGTCGCAATTGTGAAATCCGTTTTGCGAACGAATATTATTTGGATAACGATGAGGTCAATTTTCCTCGAAAGTTGTGCTATTGCCTCGGGATCCATGCCACCAACTCATATGCTTTAAATTGAATAAACAAAATGTAGTTTTTAGAGGTTGACATCATCCCGGACGCAACAACGAAGTCTATTCATCGATCAAACATCATTTGCTTAACGTTGCGCTTTAAATTCAGATATCGGTCATCCCTTTTAACCGATCTTGTCCGATTCCATTGTGAGGGGCCTTGACCCAGCAAAATTCAATGTTCTGATCGCAATGTCACTTTCTGTTTGACATTCAAAAGTCATTTGACCCTTCAAGTGGCACATTGTATTACCCGCGCGCTGCTTGATTCGACATTTTCATCCTTTTTTGCAAGTAGTTTGAGTTGTATGGGTCAACAAATGCCCCTGAAGAAAAGTGATACGCGTCCCGAGCATATCACGTTTGTTAAAATTTGGTTGACAATCTTTAGTAGCCCTCTTTTTTTTAGCATTCTTTTTTTTTTTTGAAATTACTATAACTGCTTTTTGACGCATCTGTATTTTCTTCTTATGCAGGAGATGTTCTGTGGGCAGAGACTTGACGACTTGCCTCCAAGCAAGTCTAGTGAGGCCGCTATCTAGGAGGATATTAACAGACAGAACCCTCAGGGCAACGCTGATGTACGTGACATATTAGAGCATCACCAGGATATGTTACGGGGGCAGAATACCTTCCACAGCTTCTTTACCCGCTCCCCCCTTCCAGAGTTTCTTGAGGAATGTTGTTTTTTAGGACCATGACAGGTGGGTTACTAGCCTCAAACTACATTGTGGGGAGTACCACCCGTTCGAGAGTTCAATTCCCCAAGTCGGTTGGGGTACTTGCGATGTTTTGGTACATACTGCAGATATAGTTGAGCCAGTTGGGCAATCAAGTCTTCTTAGTCACCGTCAGCTACAGTCTTCGCCATTAAACTAGCCGAGGGATTAAGTAGTTTGATATGTTCAGTGCCCGGTCAGTAGCGACTTTTATTGGGCTCGTTATGTTTTACAGACGTATAGGGGTACACTATAGAAGGCAGGGATCTACGAGGCAGTGTACGTTTCGTTGTTTGACTACGGGCGTCTTTCTCCTTGGGCCTGTGGTCTGGTAGTGTTTTGGGTTGTCAGCCGCAATACTTTTTGGGTCGAGGCAAAGGAGCTCAATGTAACACTCTTAGACCTTCAGACAATTTCAGGATTAGTAGATTTTGGTTACCATTTTTAACAGTGTGTCCCTCTAGACGAGCAGATTTTTCGGCGGGTTCCTTCAACAGATGGCGGCAGGATAGGGAGACTACTATTGCTAGACGTTTCCCCCCCCCCCCCCCCCCCGTTCTGCAGCACTACCGACATACTTAAAATCTTGAGAGGTTTGCGGCGTGATACTAATGTTTCTCAAAATAAATTTGAATTCATGCTGGGTAGGTCTACTATGGAAGCCATACATTTATTGAGAGGTTTGGTGGAGAAATATAGAGAGAATAAGGAGGATCTACATATGATATTTATTGATTTAGAGAAAGCATATGATAAAGTTCCAAGAGAAGTGTTGTAGAGAGTTCTTGAAAAGAAAAGAGTTAATAATGCTTCTATTCAAATCATTAAAGATATGTATGTACGATCTATTACTTGTGTTCAAACACGACATTTGCAAGAGGATGTACCTTGGTGTATCCTTTTTGCTTATGATATTCTTCTTGTTGATAAGACTAGAGAGGGAGTTGAAAGTAAACTTGAATTATGGAGGTCAACCTTCGAGTCTAAAGATTTTCGTTTGAGTAGATCTAAAATTGAATATATATATATATATATATATATATATATATATATATATATATATATATATATATATAGTATAATTTTAGCAATAATAGTTTTAGTGGGGGGATTATGACTTTGGGTGATTAATAGATATCTTGGGTCTACTATTTAGAGTAAAGGAGAAATAGATGAAGATATTTTTAGTAGAATGCAAGTTGAATGGTTAAGTGGAGGAATGCATCAGACTTGTTGTGTGATAGAAATGTCCCTCAAACTTAAGGAAAAACTCTATAAGATGGTGATGAGACCTGCAATGCTTTATGGTATAGAATGTTGGCCATTAAAAAAGAAGTATAATATTAAGTTAAGTTTTGCAGAGATGAGGATGCTCAAGTGGATGAGTGGCTTTACTCTTAGAGACAGGATACGAAATGAGCATATTCGTGAAAAGTTGGAGTAGCCCCGGTGGAACATAAGATTAGAGAGAATCTCCTTAGATGGTTTGGTCTCATAAAACAGTAGTTTTTCGATGACCCAGTTAAGAAAGTAGATAAATTAGATTTGACTTATGTTAAGAAAGGAAGATGTAGACCTAAAAAAATTTGGTTAGAAAATATTAGAAATGACCTTTCTTTATTAGATTTAAATGAGAATTTAACTTTTAACATGGCACAATGGAGAAAAAGGATTCATGTAGCCGACCCCACATAGTGGGATAAAGACTTGTTGTTGTTGTTGTTTTACAAACATCATATTAAAAATCTTCAATATTGATTTCTTTGAATAATAAAAGAATCGTGGTTTTCAGAACAACAAATGATGGATCATCAAGACATAGGTGTTGAAGCCAAATATTTTCTTTATTGGATTTATAGTTTATGAAAAATGAGATAATAAGAAAGTTTATATGGAATTTTTTTATCATTGGATTCCTCAAGATGTTAAGGGACCATCCCTTTCTTTAACAAGTCCCATCATTCTTCTCGTGCCTTATTTCTAAATGACTCAACATAGATGATAAAACACACCACTATACTCAGAATATCTAATCAATTTTTTGAATTAATAATAAGTCGGTAAATAATTGAAGTACATGGAGGATATTTCAGAGTGTGATGGATTTTCTTATATAAATATCTCCTTAATCAGTTATGATTAATAAGGATCCATCAGCAATCATTAATTTTCAATTGTGAGAATAGTGAGTATATAAAATAAATTTTTATGAGGGGCTAATGATACAGTTTGTGGCTTCTGAATCAATAATCCAAAGCTAAAAATGGACATATTTGAACGTCAAATGCATACGAACCGCATATAATACTTGAGAATGCTAGAATAAAAGTACCAATAGAAGATATTTTTTCAATGAACCCAACAAAGTTTCCAACATGTCTATTTCTTATTTTGGGACTCAATAGATGATTCTTTGGTATTGCCTTCTATCTCTGTTCTTTTTTCTATCCACATGCAGTACAATTTCCATTTTATGATTTTGCCATGAAGTTTCTCGCTTGTTTTCTTCATATGTCGAGCTTTTTTGCAATGTGCACCATAAAGTATCTTTATTGACCATTTTTGTTGCAATCAATTGTTGGTGGTCCTTCATAGCAGAGGGCTTTGAGTTGATGTTCTTTAAGCCGACAACTTTTAGCACAAAGGCAGAGCCCTCCACAAGGTTGGTATTAATCATAATTCTCCTTCCTTCTTCTGTATTGATAATCGAAATGACCTAGTTTAGTGATGGTAAATAATCATTTCCGAGAATTTATACCCTTACAACATCAAACTCAACATTTAACCAATAAGAGAATCAAGAATTTAGCCATTTTCAATAGACCTTTAAAAAAGAGCTGCATAGTTGTTTAATTCCATTTGAATAAATTGATAGCGATACATCTCTTACCATAACCTTTGCAACAGGTTCAAAAATTCTACGATGGATCGCCTTCTTTTGTAGATGAGATCATAGTCTTGACTTCATAGATTTGTGCAACATCACGGACTATAGTATACTTTGATTTATCGTATCACATGTTTCTTTTGTTGATAGAGAAATATGAATGTATCACTTGTTTCTAGAACCATAGAATTTCATGACTACGTGATCACCAATGAGTCCTATCCATCAAACTTTAAGAATGGGACCCTTTTGCTTAGTGCTTGGTGTCAAGTAAATGGCCAAATTTTCCTCTTTCCCATAAGAATGCACTAACCAATTGCAACCACTTTAGATAGCATCTTTTTTCATTTAGCTAATATGTTGATTGTATGTTTTGTAACTATCCTATTAGATTCATATTGCATCACTCAATCTCGATACAAAAAATAATGAAACACAATCCATACGTAATTTTCATGTTGTAGATCATAATTAATATTGTAATCTCGGTTATCAGGCTGTGAGTGGAACTTCATTTTTCTATAGTTTAAAGGTAGTCAACTGTAATATCCCGAACTGGTTTTGTCTCAAGGGAGAAGAATGAGCTTTCATTACCTGGGCACGTGAAAACGAAGGGGCTGAAGGGTTTTGTCGTTCTGAAGCTTAAGGTCGCGAGAGAGACGAAGGGAGGAAAATGGAACAAATCGAAGCTATTCCATTGCTTGGGGAGTCATGCAAGGAAGTCAAAGGAGACGAGGAAAATAAAGAAGATGCTCGATGCCATTTCTGTCTCCCAGAATCGCGGAAGCCAAACGGTCCAAATCGCGTGAAGCAGAAGAAGACGTAAAGCTCGCTCCCATCATTTGGTGTCGTGGAAGCCAAAGGGTTCAGATCGTTTCCATTGTTTAGTGTCGTAGACTTTGTCTCAATAAATTAGAGAAGAGAGGGAGGAGTGAGACCGAGAAAGCTTGAGCGGTGAGCAAGTGAACGACCGATAAAAGGAGTAGAAAGATCGAGTGAGAGGTAAGATTTTGCTTTTTATTAATTGTATAATAAAATATAATAATAAAAATAACTATAAATTCAATATTTAAAATAGAAATTTTATATATATATATATATATATATATATATATATATATATATATATATATATATATATATATATATATATATATATATATATATATATGAGTTTATTAAAGTTTGAATTGAGAAGAAAAGAATAAATGATAATTGAAGTTTTTTGGAAGAATTTTAAATTTAAAAGGAGCAAGCGTGTGAAATTTGCCCTTTAATCTCTAAACAGGCTCAATGATGTTTAGCTCCACCTTACCATGCACTGGTTTTATGAATAGCATTTTCGCAATTATACAAATGTTTATATTAAAAGTTTGTCCTATTCAAGATTCTCGTTACAAGCACTTGAATTATGAAACTTTTTTTTTTTGCCTGTTTAAGGTGTTGTTGACATTAAAACTTTCACTATTAGCTGTACAACTCTTGGGATGAGCATAATATAATGTATAATCATGAAAATTTTATCACTTAGTAATGCATGATTTTTTTTATTTTTTAACATTAACAATATTCTCAAAAGATAAGGTTTTTTAGCATCTTGCTTATTATAAAGTGGGAAAAACCAAATGTTCACCTTTTACTTTGCTACTGCATTTTGCTTCCACTTGTTCTAACTTTCAAAGGACATGCAACAGTAATGCACTTGCTATAAGAGTAAGGAAGGTATCATTATAATGCAAAATCTACTACAAAATAGAGTAAAACCTGCCGCACGCCACAGCAATATCATCAAAATAAACTCCAAAACTGCACTTAGTTTGCTGCTCTATCTCCCTTATTGCTTCAATATAGCCCCTGAAAGAAACAGTCAAGATATCATCAACAGATAGCATTGACATTGCAAGCAAACTATGTAAAACTGAAACATCTTTAGTTTATAAAAGCAATTAAATAAGGGTAATGAGCTCCTAAGGAGCACAGTCAAATCCGAGAAGCTGATTTTCACTCTACAAACTTCAAAACTTCAGAAAGAAAATACAATGGCAGCATTCTAGCAAGAGTCAAAAGAAAACAATTATACTCATCATCATTATCTGAATTGTCGGGTGCAACACATTGGGTGTCCGATGAAAAACTACATCATATACTTAGCATTGATGACAATAACATACAATGGCCATACAGTCATCAATTAAAGACGAACCTTATAACTCTACTACACGGGTACTTTCTAACCTATGTTTTCCTTTCTAATTTTTTGCGTTGCAGGTTCAAATCTTATGAACTCTGATTTCCCTGCAGGTTCAAATGTTGAATTCCCTCCTTATGAACATGAATTCCGCAAGCAATAAGGAAATAGTTGGCAATTGCAGCAAGCACCTTTGTCCAACATCAGGCAAGCAACAAAAGGTAGGAGGGAGATAACAAAGGACAGTGATGTACTGGGTTGGCAATAGCTGCAAGCAAAAGCTGACTAAGATAGTTCAAGCCAGGGGCATCCCTAATTTGATTAGCCGAATTTTGTTTGCCCATGATTAACTACACTAATGGGTAAATTGAAAAGATTAAAGATTCAAGTGTTTGATAGACCATATAGTAAGTTTTTGGAGATCTACTAAATAATCTGAGGTTGACCGACAAATATAGAGCTGAAACCCCAACCCAAATTCCAGAAAATCCGCAAGAAATTCTGCATACCTCGTATACGACGACTCAGTTCACTTCTCCGAGGATTTGGGGTTGTTTCTCCTCCTCAGATAAACTCCATAGCCGCAGCTCCCACGACCTCCAGATCCTAACCCTCACTTTCCCTATCGATCCAAGCCTTGCAGCCGACCTCTCCTTCCCCTAGTTCTCTCGACCGAAGCTTCTTCCCAAACCGCCGTTGCCGAATCCACAACAAAACTCAACTAGATCGGTCCAAATCAGAAGCTCCGACCTCTTTGCCGACCCGAGCTCACCTGATCCCGCCGGACTTGTACGCAAGCTAGAACCGGCTTCCTGTATCGATCCCGTCCTGATCGCAAGCTCCGACTACATCTCCCTCCAAGCTGAAGTCGGGCCCAACTCCAGACCTCCCAACCCTGTCGCTAGCCTCTTCCTGCGACCGAACTTTACCTTCTCCACCTTCCCGATCCCTTTGATCCATAGAGAGAGAGAGAGAAGAAACTTTTCCCCTACCTCTACTGAGCTCCAACCGGCCCGTGCCCTAGCCTTGCCGATCTCCCTGCTGAATCCATTCGCAAACCTTTCCTCCATCTCCGCTCCTATAGCAGCAAAGATCTGATAGCCGGCGTTTTTTTTTTTTTTTTTTTTTGAGTGAGCCCCAAGCTGATGAATGGATAACTGATCAAATACCCATCCTGTATCCAGTAGTTGAAACGTGTTATAAAGATTCCTTGTTGTCCTTATGAAAACTTAAAACAGCAATCCATTTCATTTTCATTCAATCCGAA